>OX579634.1:23089902-23639889 GCA_951230915.1 Antitrichia curtipendula | reverse complement strand
TCCACCTCTATGTTGTTGGATTTTTTAATTATAATATTTTGTAATCCCTACAATCTATTTCTTTTTGAAATGGAATGGCTCATGTTATTGAGGCCGTAGCATATATATCAACAATCCATAAAGTTCATTTCAAAAGTCATAATACATAGCATACTATTGCATTATGCCATACTTGATGACACACATACAAAGTTTGTCATCATGTGAGTAGATACAATATTTGAGTGGATAATATTCAATAGGCTAAAGCCTCAATCAACAAGCCTAAAGCCAAGTATACTTAATGAATTTCTTAATACTATTTTTTTAAGTCCAAGGTTTCAAATACTAATATCAACTTAAGTTGTCACCAAAACATATGGGATAATTAGCATTATATCAACAATCATATCTACATTTGTATTTGTATTAAATATAAGTATCTCAAATGTATCCATATCTATATTTGTGTACATATTTATATCTACATTTGCACCAATATACTACAGACTTATCTAGATAGATATCTCATTTTCATTTTATTTCTCCCAATGGGTCTAAAGGACCATTGTGCCTTTGGGAATCAAATTGGATTTTGGACAAGTACCTATAGACTCAATTTCTATCAAGATTTTTTGAATTTTTTTTTGAAGATAGAAAAAGTAATTATCTTCATGGAAAGATAATTTTTTGGAATTGGTGCCTAGGAACCAAAGTTCTGCCCAAATAAGCTCAAAATAAAAGAAACCAATTAATTAAAAAAAAATTTAAAATTTAAAATTAAATTTTTTTTTTCTCATAGATTATATATTTTTTCTACATGGAAAGCTTTTATTCATTTCATTTGGATAAGTAATGTGAAATTCATAATTAATCTTGTTTAAAGGCATTCTAAGCATCTTCTTAAAAAAATAACTTGTAGATTCATTGCTAAATGCAATTTTTATAATTTTTTGAAAAAAAATTTCCACATAGTTTAGTTTTCTTGATAGAACAATCTCACCATTAGGATTAATGCGTTTTGATTTCATCATAGAGATATTAATAATTTAGATTTTCCTTCTATCTCATATTCTCATACCTACTTCTACTTAAAAAAATTCTTAAGAATGAAAATTAATTTTTTTTAATTTTTTTAGTTTTCTAGACTCTCAACTCAATTCACCACCATAAAGATTTAAACCTCAAAAATTTGAAGTTAAGAAGGTTCAAAGTCAAATAATTTGGTTCCACAATGTCCAAAAAAACTTATTTTCTGCACTTTAAACGCAACGATCTTGCAATCTATGCGGTCAAAATTCTGTAATTTATTCCACACATTATCATACTAGTTAGGTGTAAGATCCTATAGTTAGATGTGAAAAAAAACAAATTTCAATTTCTTTTACTCTTTGCAATAGAAATGGCAGTTTTGAATGTTTTTTGGTTGAAAAAAGGCTTTGGTCCTTTAGGAATTAATAGCTTGTAGTTTGTATTTTTATAGGATAGTGATTGAAGACTAACAAATAAAGAATCACTTTAGATAAATCTAAAGAATACATATTAGTATAGAACCCCTTGCAATGCAATTGATACAATTTCAATAATAGATGAAAATAATATTATTATATTAATAAAAATAATAGATGTGTCAATCTATAAGCAAAGAAAATGGATATGACAACTCATAAAGATATTTAAATTTAAATTTTTTAGTGAATGATGAAATTTGGATGAAAATTATACATGATGGATTTCAGATGAACATCATGGATGAAAGTTGTACATCAGTACATGACTATAAAAGGAAGAAAGCATGATCAAGGAAGGAGATTTTTATAAAATATTTTGAAATAAATTAGATTTCATTAACACATTTGAAAAGTATGTTTGAAATATTTTGTGAACATTCTTTATTGTTTGGAAATAGTCTAGAAATATTCAAAGAATATATATATTACTTAGTGCCTTCTAAATAGCATACTATTAGCAAACATGTAGACCTATGGAAGTAAGCTCTAGGTGTGGCCTTTGGTACCAACGAAGCTAGTATACAAGCATAGAGCGGGAGCGTAGAGCGTGGAGCATAAAAACTTAAGCTAGAATTAAAAAGAAATTCAAAATGTTATGAATGTTTCTAAAACGTAGTAATTTATTAGGGAGTATTTGAAAATTTGGCAAGATTTTTTAAATTATTTATTTGAAACCTATAACCGTGGACCTAAGACCGTGTGTAATAAGATATTTTTTAATTTTTAATATAAAACTATGATTCTGTTGTTGTGTTTATTAGATGATTTTAGGGGGGTCAGGACGGCCGTTTCGGGCCTATTCTCGGTGCTGTTCCCCCAGCAGCAAAAGAACGGCCGCTGACAGAAAAAAAAAATTGGAAAAAAAAAAACTTAAAGTGGAAAAACAAGATGAATAAATTTTTTTTTTAAATTTTTTAAATTTTTTCTGTGTACGACGTGGCAGTCGCTCGGCCACGTCACGCAGCTGCTGCAGCGCAGTTCCAGACAGTTTCAGAGTCTTGGAATCCTAGGAAACTTGCAGTCCTCTACAAGGGCTGAAAATATGTAATGTATAGGGATCATCATTAGAGGATAATTTGGGTCTCAACATACCTGGTACTTTGGGGCTCAAAATTAATATTTTGATTTACGTAAATGCATGCAAAACTATTTCTATTGTCACTGTCAAAGTTGCCATCAATATTAAGGACCAATCAGATTTAGCAAAAGAAGTGCGGTACAGGCTGAGTTGGAATTGACAACACTCATGTGAGTCCGATGTGGCAACATCCATATGCCATATTGTTGTACTAACATGGTCCATGTTGGCAACAAAGCACTCCATGCAATGATAATGGATTATATAAAAGAATACTTTGACATATAGGATAGTTGTACATGGCCCATTTTGACAACAAGACAATCCAAGCAATGATGATGGGTTATTAAAATAGATATATTGATGTGTGGGACTGTCCTATTGCTGTACAAGTTATTTTCAATAATGCTTTTTTAATTTAACCCATGGAACAAGCAAATGATGATGTAGTAGTACATTATTTTGTCTTCATTTGTTCCTATTGGTGACAACGCCTCCAAAATCCAATGCTGGCACCTTATACTCCATGCTGTACACAGCCATGGTGGCATTACTTACTAATTAGTACAAGTACTTTCCTGGATATTAGCCATTTCTAACTTGGGCATCCCTAGATTCCAATTTTCCTCTAATGAGGGTTTCACACTAACGATAACAACATTCCCATCTAATATACATGTCACATTAATTTTGGGAAAAAATCTCTCAATAAATCATGCCAAAAGTGAAAAAAGGAAAAAAACACACATTCAAATACAATTTACAAAAAAACAATGATATTAAAAATTAAGTAGTGGCCCTTTTGTCTCACTACATATATAAAATGAATTGTAATACAAGAAGCACAATCTGGTTTGCCTCTTCACTGGCCAAGTACATGGGTCGCTAATGACACTCACCTATAAATTCCTTTTGCACCTCAAAATGCCACTTTCAAGAATGCATTTGAGCTCATTGAAGCTAAAGCTTGGAGCATGAATGAAAACATCTACCTCTGCATTAAGGCGGCATATGACAACAAATATGAAATACAAGTGTTTGCAATTTGCCCATTGCCCTCTCTTTCTTAGTGCCTTTGCTGACATCTCCTTGAAATTAGGACAAGTGCATTCAGGAAATGAACCTATTGTCAATACATACTGTTCAAATGTTCAATGTTAGGCGGTATACCTGAATCAAGCATTATGATGCATCCAAATCCAGGATGCGGTATCATAGTTACCTGGTGAATAGTGGCCTTCAAAGTAAGTGCAGAAGCATAGTTATTTGATTGTTTGGTTGTTGGCGCATTCGAATTTCTACAGATTTTTTTGCCAAACCTTGTACTAGGATGCTCTGCAGGAAAAGCTGGGACTTGGAATCCAGATACATCAGGAGGTAGCTCATGATCTCCAAACAATCTCTTTGGAGAAATTTCAACACGCTTGGGAAGACGAAATCCTGCATTTTGAAGATCCATCATCTCTTTTTGCGTTAGGTTGGTTCCAAACTTTACTGGCCAAATGCTAGGCACTTCAGGTTTAGAAAAAATCCACTTTTGCCTTGAACCTTTGATGCAACGCTCAATGTCGTCGTTGCAGAAGAAAAATTGCACCACTTCAACCCTATTTTTCTTATAATTGGTCATGTTGCCTGTATAAGTTGGTGCTGTCGTTCCTTTATTGCCTTGCACAATTTTTGCAACACACTTCTTTTTTGTCAAAGCCTGTTGGGCAAAGCATGCTTTAGCTGATGTCTTTGGCAATTGTGCAATATGCCACTGTGACTCATCACAAGCAGTTTCTTTGACTATTGTTACTCGATGTGCCTTTGGTGTTGTTGCTGTGTTTGATGGTCCAAGTGACACCAACATTTCTACATCTTCTTCACTTTCATTGAGTAAAGGTCCTTCAGAGATTGTTTCCAAAGGAATCCTAGAAGAACTTGCTTTTGTGGTCCTTGGTCCTTGACGTAGTCAAGAGTAATTTACTTTGTCGGGACGGTGTGAATCGTATTCAGATCCTAGCGGCAAATTTGGCATCCGCTTCTGAGATCCAAAAATCTCTTCACCTTCAAAGTGGGGATCCCTAGTGCAATATTCTCCAACCCCTGGTACACTTGCCATTGCATCATTAAGACCTTTAGGATTTCCAGTACGTTGAGCGTACCTTTGTGCAACACGAAGCATAAGTTCTTCCTTACCAGGACCTGTGCCTGGGTTGTTTCCTTTTAGAAATTGATGATATTGAACCATCTGCATAAATGCCCTCACATAGTCATCAACAGTAGTAACGTACAAATCATTCCCTCGATTTCCAGACTGTTGCAGCCATTTATTATGGACAGTCTCAACAAGGTTGCAAGAGGGCATTTCTGCAAGCTCATTAGCTGGAAGATCCTGTATCAAGAAACATGGATTAGAAGAAGACAATATGAAATGCATTGATATTGCAAAATGATTTGTATATTTCATTAGTTAGAGCAAAGAATTACGTAAATTTCATGGAATCTACAAATTTTGAATGGAAACTCTAAATTACAAGGGCATACCATTGAAAACAACATGCACAATTGATGGCTAATATGATACAAATAGATTCAATAGGGAAATTGAAGAATCTTACAATTTGCATAAATCCTCCCCATTGTCTCTATCGAAAGTGCCAAAACGCTAACCACAATTCCAACCTTTGGAGGCCCTCTTCAGTCGTTGCTCCAGAAGAGTGCCACCATGATCGAATGGCATGATATCGGATCTGAGAGTCGGCAGATGATGCTGCATATTTGTATTGCTTACACAACTTCCGATGTTGATCTTGAAGGTCGACACGAATATCAGCCTTCGTATGTTTTTCCATGGATTGAGTCCAATGGAAGAGACATGTGCGCTCTCGATTGAGCATCGGCTTCGATGGATCACCACTCCCATAGATGATTCTCACTGCATTTCAGTTAGCTTGCGCACTGTCAGCCATGAATCCCTTGAAATAAGGCAGGGGGATACCATATTTGGCCATAACGATGTTCAAATTATTCCAAAAATTGCTTTGGGCGATAGAATCCTCAGATTGCATGTCACAAAGAGCAACGATCATCACACGGCAGAATTTTGGATCATAAACGTGGCATGCCATTGTAGTCCACTGCTTCACTTGCTTAACATGATCAAATATGATCCAGGCATCTTGGAGGTCACCACCTGGTTGCATCCGTGTCACCAAATCGACTCCACTACCAGGGCCTAATTCAGACATTTTGAAGACAAAAACTTTGTCTGAATCAGATCCTTGTCCAGGAAACTTGTTTTCTTGAACATAAGCCCAATTGCTGCATCCCCGAAGCTTGGTGATGCTGTCCATGACACCAAACCTGCGGAAGTACTTGAAGGTAGTAACCTCATTTCTAATGCTAGGGGAACTCATGTATTTGCATTTGTCAAGAACAGGAAGGAGTTCACCAAGTCCGAACTTTGCAGCAGGGGCTCCCTCAGGTCGAAGAAGCAGCTCTCCCAATAGTTCCTTGCTGGCTTCTAGAACAATTGATGAATTTGTTGCAGATGGAGTCTTCTCCACTTGACCAAAAATTAACAATCGAGTCTTCTCTTTTGAATCACGACAATCTCCCTCTTTTACTGGATGATCATGAACACCAAAGTGAACACATGCTCGCCTCATCTCTTTGTTTCCAACAACATAATATATTTTTGCTGAGCAACTTGCAATACATGAAGGAACAGTAGAGCAAATCTTGCACGTGATGGTTGAATTAGTAGGAGGGTTAAGACCCACCTCAAATGGAATGGGAGAGCATCCATCCCATTCAGTCTCATTCACAAATGATGTTAGATCCACACGAGTAAGGTAGTCACAATTCATGTTGTCACAACGAAGATGACCCACGCATGAAGCCAGCCGAAACGTCAATCCATCATCGTTCTTAATGTTAATCGTATGTGTATTTGACCAGACATGTCCATCATAGCGTTTCTCCATTCCACTCAAAAGCTTTGCTTGACAATGAGCACTAGAACTTCGGAGGGGTGGTAATTCAAAAATCACGTTGCCATTGAAGACTAATGGTGCAAACTCTACCTGGTGAATATCAATTGCATCATAATCTAATTTCGTGAATGGGTTCCTCGATCCCTTTGTATTGCAAAGCCTCCGCAGGCAAGGAATTATGGACTTTCCTTGGATATTCATGAATCCTGAAACTGGAGTTCGAGAAGGCACGGGAGTTGTGCCTTGGACTTATATTAGAGAAGACTAGGTAGATCTGAGGATCTTGTGAGGTGGAGATGAGTCATCTGAATCGTCACTCAAAATTGTAATAGACTCTAATTCTGGTTCAATTTTAACCCCTAATGGCATCGGAGTCTCTTGAATAGACGTAGTTGACAATCTAGGAGTAGCTTCTCCAGAAAATGACCCAATTGTTGATTCAGATAAACCATACGCTAAATATCTTCCCGGTTGCAAATGCCATTGTCTGCATTGGCTATCAAGGATAGGTTCACAATTGAGTGTATGAGTCAATTCGCCATTGAGACTATCAAAGATCTCTTCATCAATGTGTAAAGAACTCTCAGAAAGAAGAAATCGAATACTCAAACGAAATGCAGTGACAACAGCGTATCCTAATTCACTAATGGAAAATGTGATAGGAACTGCTTCCCCAGGCGACCTCACAACTACCATTGAATTGACAAACATGCCTAAGCTCATTGCATTCAGTAACTAAGGAACTCCAATGCATTACTATTTTGCAGTGCTTGTAATACTGTGTATATGTAAAGGCAAATTAAGGACGAAGTGGGAAAAGAAGAAGCAAACAACAAACGATGCGGATAAATATCTAGTTCTATCAAAAAAATATAAAATAAAAGTGAATTGAATAACCATCGTCACTTCAGGAGTTAGTGGTTACATTTAAGATCTGTTGAAGGCCTGACGAGTATTCAATGAAATTGGTGCACTACATGTACTTAGCCGTTACAAAGAAATTGATTAGAGATATAATGAAAAAAATATAAAACTTTATCACTTTGTACATCTAGATCCGTTGAGGTATTTTATTTTGCAATTAATAATGTAAGGAGACACTTCAATGAATACTCACCTATTTAAAGTGTGAAGAGTTGAATTATATTATAGAGGCAAATAAACAAAAATCTTAGGACATCTACAATGCAGATTGTATACAATCCATGTAACGGGATATGGTAGGCCAATAAATGCTTTGAAAATATTGGTTCTTTCTTTGTAAAAAATGATAGAGTGCAAAGCTGCAAAGCCCAATATCAAGTAAAATTTCCACATTACGAAAAAATGAAATGAAAAAAATCACACTAAAAAAAGACTGTTCATTGAAACAAAGAAAGTTTGAATTGATTGGCACAATCTACAATGCGGAAAAGGATTGACAACCATTATTATTCATATGACGGGCCAACTTTCGGGACCTTCAAGCATTGCAAATGAGCTGGTCTCGGGTGAAAACCAGGGAATTCAAGGTCCCAATAATGGTTGCATTGGAGCAATATTTTAATAAAAAATAAACGGGGACCTTGTACAATGTTGATATTGTACAAGATCTTGGGTGCATTGTAAATGCCGTTCTATGATCTTGAACTTCTTAAATCATATTCAGACGTCAGAGAACAACCTAAACTATATAGGTAAACTAGGTTACCAACCAAATTTCTAACTAAATGAGAGAAAATCGATTGTGGAAAAATGTGTACTGATGCTGTACATGGCAGAATATGAATGTAGACCACCATTACAATTGTGCCCACCACAGGCTTGCTGCCATGTGGCTTGTTCTAAGGTAGGTTTCTTTTCATTGAATGAAGTTGTAGAGCTATTGATTAGCATTGTGTCCCTCTCAACAACCTGACATAATTATTTAATCAATTTCAAAACGTCTTACAAAGATGGACAAGTCTTGATGAATAATAATTGCCTTTAAAGCGCAACGTGTAAAAGCATTAGAAGCTAAACAAGTAGAAAAATGCATTAATGCGTCAATTAACTAGAGATTTTGAATTACATATAGGTGTAACCTCACTTGCATAGTCCTCACTTCATTGCTTTACAAAGTCATTGAGCAGCTCAAATGTCTAGAGTGGAAAATAGTTCCCCTTTACTAGAGAGACCGAAGCGGAGGAAGAGAAAGTATAGTAACAATTATTCCTCAAAGAAAGCACTTCTTCGATCTAGGGAACAAAGGACTCGTAAAGCGACAAGTCCAGGAGTCTTGTCTTCTCTTCCTAAGAAGCTTATGTTCACTGGTATTGAAATTAGAGGAGATGCAGATTCATTACCAAGGTGCTCTTCTCCAGCAAATTTGATCCTAGAATCAGTTATTGAAGTGATAGAGCGGGAAGACTTCAACAACGCCGAGTATCATACTCTTCAGGTTCACTCTATGTTGAGATATCAACTTGTGATTTAACTTTGTGGTATGAATAGCCTTAGTAAACATAGAAATCACCAAGTTATCTAAATTGTTCTATATAAAGTTTTGAGTGTCTTGTCTAATATATCGATAGCATATTCTTGGCTTGGAGTCTTTTTATGATTTTCAAGTCCTTCCACCATATGGTACTACACCAGAATATACATCACAACAGTAGATTGCAAATGATATTTTGGATGACATCTCATGTCTTTCTTTTTCAAAAAAAGTTAATTTCACAAAATGTGGTTGATAATAAATTTAAAAATTTATATCACAAGTATGCTAGCCTCATTTCTTAACAGAACATAATATTAAAACAAATGTATGAAGCTCTTCACACAATTCAAGGGTTACGTAAAAGGATTGGATAGTATGTTCTATCCATTCCAATGCAGGGAAGTTTAGATTCAGAATCCATTAACGTTTAGTTCATCTTCAACCAAATTTGGAAGTACTAGACATCAGAAATTTTTGGTGTGCTTTAGGGTTTGGTGCACTTTAGATTTTTGGTGTGTTCTAGGGTTTTTGTACCCTCGATTTAAATGCGGGAGATATAAATATTTGTTAAACTAGTCAACAGGTTCTTTCTGAACTACTCAGTTTCCAGTCCTAAGATGCGATTGAGGATTTAGGTTTGGCAAATTAGATTCCGTTCCTTCAAATCTGGTTTTTTGGTTTAGGGATATCTTTTGCACCGTAAGTCTAGCGCACCCTAAGTCTGGCGCAGCAGAAGCCGCCAAGCCGGGTTCATTTGCACTTGTGACTCAAGTTCTTCAGATTCCGTTCCTTCAGATCTGGATTTCTGTCAGCCCCAAATCTGCCACACCAAAAATCAGCAGTGCCATCCAATGTCAACAGGTTGAAAAGTGCACCCAGCGCTACTTCTCGTGCATTTGGAATGGTCGACAACATCCCCACCAGCGTTTTGCCTCCCGTTTCTGCCACCGCTTCTTTGCTCGTTTGTCAGGATCATTTCGGCCAAGCGCTGCGCCAGCTTGTTGCCTCAGGACCTTGGAATAATCGCGTGATCACGGGTTGCATGCGCCTTCCCTTCACCATTTGCAAAGCGTTCATGTCCATTCGTTCCAGGTTTCCAAGGGTTAGCTTCGTGAGTAGGTTGGTATTTGCGGAGTGAGTTGGTATTTGCGGGATTCCTGCAATACTCAAAATGGTGGTCCTTATGCTGATGGACCGTTTATCTGGCACACCGTTAGTCTAGCATTAGTCGAGCGCAGAAGTTTGGCGCACCGTAAGTCTGGTGCAGCAGAAGATTTTTAGATGCCCACCTATCATCGGCATCGACGGGTTTGTAAAGCCCCAGACATTGCAGCTGATCTGACTGAGTACTCTTGACCTCGTCGGCACCGACGGCACTACGGATCCTCACCCGCTGCAGCTGCATCGAAGTGATCTTCCTATACCTTCCGCATTTTTTATGTATCGAAGTGATGTTTGATGCAGCTATACCTTCCGCATTGTAGTACTCTGATCTTCAACCTCTGATCAACTTCTATTCCGTATTGCAGTACTTTCTAAGGTACGCCTTTAACACGATATTCGATAAAAATGGGAGTTTTCCTATCTCACAGATTGGGAAACTGGAATTTTCGAATGGTCATAACTTACTCAAATTTTGTCCAAAATGAGCATATGAGGTGTTTTTTGACATCTAAAGATTCCGTAGATGTCAAAAAACACCTCATATTCCCATTTTGGACAAAATTTGAGTAAGTTATGACCATTCGAAAATTCCAGTTTGGGTTCTAGTGCTAATACTCTTTCAATGGGATTTTCTGCGATTGAACTTGTCCTGTGAGATTCGGCTGCGGCAGGGGATGTTGTCTGGGTTTTTTTCATCGATCAAGAAAATTGGTTAAAGTTGGAGATTGAAGATTATGTGCTCGATGATCTGAATTTTTTTGATCGATGAAAAGATCGATGAGCAGATCGATGAACAGACTGCAATTGAACATCGATCAATTTTTCCATCGATCAATTTTTTTGGCTGCGGCAGGGGATCTTGTCTGAATTGTTTTTCATCGATCAATTTTTATGATCTGACCGAGTACTCTTGAATTTGTGTTCAATTGAATTCTGCTTACAGATCTGCTCTGATTCAATCCGTGAGTAGGTCACCCTAAAGTAAAGCCACCCGACAGTTCATAGTCTAGCAAATCTCAGTTCGGTGGTCTGTTATCGGTGGTCGATTGTGCTGCCAGGTGGAGTCGACCGTGCTGGCAGGTGAGCGAAATTCAAAATTCCAGCTGCGGCTTTCGGAATTCAAGATCCCGTCGGCACCGATGGGAGTATGATCGTTCACCTTTCCAGCTGTTCCATGACCGATTAGGTGTATGTGCTAATATTAGGGTTTAGATTTCTAATTTAGTTTTGAGACTAATGTTAAATCAGATTATACATTCATTGATTCATTTTTGGGCTCTTCAATTTTAGTAATGACTGCGGAATTGCGGATACTGTTTTCGAGTGGTTTACAATTCTGGATCGATTTCTTGGATCGATTGTGCTGCTTGGAGTATCAAGCCAGGTAAATACGTTGAGCCAGATGATGCATTACAGCTGCGTCATTTGGAAACTCAGATCTCGTCGGCACCGACGATAATCTAGACGTTCATCTCTGCAGCTGTTTCATTAACGATTAGGATTGTGTTTAGATTAGGGTTCAGATTTGAGATTTATATTAGAATTCAAATTTCACCTTTATTGATTCAAATTCGAGGACTTGATTTTTAGTCCTGACTCCTGAAGTGCAGTTACTGTTATAGTTCAGCTTCAAATCCTGGTTCGAGTAGTGAACTTGAAGGCTTCTGCTGGTCCGAGTTGTAAATTCCAACCCTTACTAAATTGTGCAGTCAGATAGATTATAGAGTCAATCTAAGAATCAACTACAAAATGGGGGGCTATCGTGTCAAATACCAGCTGCGGTCTCCTAGACTAAATGATCTCGTCGGCACCGACGGAATGAATAATCTTCTTATGCTGCAGCTGGTTTTCTTCGGGTTCAAAAGATTTTTATTATCTCAGTTTGTGGTTCATCCAGTTTATTCGATGATGTGATATTTTATCCAGTGATGCCTCGGATGTTTAGTGTGTCTCAGGTTGATGTGTTTGACTTAGATTTGTATTCTAATCTCAGTCATTGAAGAATCAATTTCTTCCAAAATTTGGTATTTAAATGAAGCTCCAATCTCTCTTACATTTGCTGGTATTCCAGTACATAATATTGGTAGCTTACAGTGTTTTGGTAGAAGGGTGATTTATGCTGTAGGGTTGTTGGAAATGAATGATTTGGTAGAATTTATCAAGTGCATTGAATTTAGTGTTACCACTTGATTCGAGGAAAGCCTGTTCACTTTTGTTTTCGTTGGAAGAGTATTTCTTAGCTTAGAAGGGTAGCACTAATGTCAACAAAGTCTCCAAGTTCTTGTTCTTGATAGAAATTAGCAACCATTAATATCTAGAGGCAAATGGAATCATTTAATTATACGAATGATGAATTTATGATTGATTTTGCTAATTTATTCACCTTATCAATATAATTTGCGTGTTTGGTTGCAGGATTTTCAGAATCGAGTACCTCCAGGAGCCATGGATGATACCATCAGAGTATTGCGTTCTCAAGTGTTGACGACAGTTGGAGACCCTTCCAACAACCAGGTCCAAAATCACATCCTTCCATGTATACAGAGAAATGGTAATACAGAGAAATGGTAATATACAGAGGAATGGTAATATTTTTTTTTTCTAAAATTCTCTATTTACTTTTGTTCCAGGATCCAACAGTAATGGAAGATACCATTTCTGCATCTCCTGAAGAAATGCAGGAGATTGATTCTGATTCCGATATGGCTGATAAATGTAAGGGTGATAAATGTAAGGGTGGTGAAGATGACTTTCGTTTCACGCAGAAGGTGAATTCCATCGACTGTATTCAAGACATGAGAATCTCACCAAAAGAATAATCACGATTCTTCATACCGCTTTGCCGTATGATTCCGATGCCTATTGTCCGCCCATCATTAGACTCTGATATCAAGAGACTAGAGGTTGCGTTCACTCACGGTTATAGACCAAGTTCAAGTGCTTTTTATGTTTCAGTTTGTGACGAGAAAGGGGAGATTCACACTATATCAACTGAGAAGAAGGATCAAATGAGTCCACTTTGGAAATTAGAGAGTGATCGCTTTGATGCAAAGCTCCAACAGAATGAGCACCTTCGTCACTTGGTTGGAAGGATGTTCTTTATATGTGATGGAAATCACAGATTTCAGGCCTGGACTGCATTTATTGATCGATTGCATAGAGATGATCCAATCTGGCATTACTCTGTAGACAGTATTGTCCTAGATCCATCTGGCAAGACGGCGCTCCTATTACACGCAATGCACGACATAAACAAGTAAGCTTTCTTTTTCAAACTAGTTTGTCAATCTTATTGTCATCGTTTTTTTCTAATGTTTTATATTGTAATTCAAATCTATAGAATTTCTACTAATGTTTTAAATTGTAATCCAGGTCCACAGAAAATAGTCACGTGAAGACAAATCTTGTGCATACTTTGCATAGGATTTGTGCTATTGGAACACAGTCTTTGGAGGCATTCAAAGATATACTTCCTGAGTGGGAGTTCAAAAAATGCCAGAAGAGTCCAGCGAGGGGGAAAACTTGGTATATTTTGACTATAGAGATGTTCATATCCTTGATTTGGCGGGTGAGTCTTGTATCATATTTTACTATTTTCTATTGCAGCAGTACAAAATTAGTTTACTTCTTATAAATATAATATAATGTGTAATGTAAATTTCTCTTCCTTATATGCATAAATGCTTTATGTGCAACAAGAAATTGCTGATGCTGCCGATGAAGCTGGACAAAAATTGTCAGAGGATAAACCAACATTACAAAGAACTAACTAAGAAATTACAGCAGCTATGCTAGCTGCCACTAAATTGAAGACTAATAGCTATAAAGGGCAATTTTCAAAATTGCTAGCTGTCTCACATCCTGCTTTAGGTGAAGATTTCTTGGCTGAGGTATGCTGACTTCTTTTAAACCCTTTTTTTTTGCTCAATTTTGTTGGTAACCTATAATAAAATCAATATGGATGTTTTATTTCATTTTATATTAATTTTGTACTCTGTTGTGAAGGTTACATTGCATTGGAGCAGGAATTTGAAACCTGAAATGACATTGGACAAACTCCAACTTTTGGCAACATCCGTTGGTCCAGCTTCATTCAAAGTCAAATGTTTACGTTGGTGGAACTCCGGAGCACTAACAAGACAAGCTGCCCATTTCCCAACCAAACCTTTTTCAGATAAGGATTTTGAATCATGGTTGAACAAAGCCTGCTTTTGGGCATCTGTAAGTGTCCTTTGTAGCTATACTTTATTAATCTTTTTTTTTTCTAATTCCCTCAAATGATACACAATATTGACTCTGATTACATTTTGTATTTTATTTATTTTGATAATAAATTTTTACTATGGGTGCAGCTGGAAGAAGAACTCATATTGGAATATGAGAGGATGCAAAAAGAAAAAGGCCTTACAATACAAGTGAACTCAAGTAATATTCCATTGTCTCCAGCCGAATTTATGGAGTATTGGCGAATTCGCGTTTGGGTGCATGGTTTCTTGTCCTTGTTTCGTGGCAAAGATGCCTATTCAAGAACTAAGGCATTCAATTCTTACACCTATACTTCACAAATTGTGAAACGCGTGCTCTACAGGTATAACTATTCATTACACATTCCCTAGGATGATAAAACTTAGAATTTCCAGTTTTTTCTTCATATTCTTTTGCTCATTTTATGTATTTAATATTTTCAGGTATATCATGTTCGAATTGTTGTCCAAAGGTGCCGTACAGCGGACTGAATTTCCTGGATTCATTACTTCATGGGTTGACAAAACATGCATCGATCAATGTATGTATTCTACGGGTTTGATTCGATCTTGGGGTGTATTGCATTTAAAATCTGGTGGTTGGTATATGGAGTGTGGTGGTGGATTTTGCCCAACTGAAGAAGAAACAATGAAGAATGCTATTGACCGAGCAGAAAAAGGATTGGGTGGCTCTGATCAAGCGACTCCAAGTGCTGATCAAACTACTGTCGAGCATGATATTGCCATTGATCTTTCCCACATGAACGACAAAGACAAAGCAAAGGCTGTGAGACAAATGAAACGAGTTGTTGATAAGGCTGAAGCTCGGAAGGTAATAGATGAGCAGAAAATGGCAGAGAAAGCTTCTAAGGCAAGCTTACTGGCTAATGTGAAGGCCATGGCTGCAGAGGCTGTAGCAACAATTAAGGCTACTGGTACATCGGCCGTTGAGTGCACCCAAACCTCTTCTGCTTCGCCATCACGAGTTCTCCGAAAGCGGGACTCCTCCTTTATTGACCTTACTGTTTCTAGACTTTCCCTAGGCCATATGCCCATTCCATTAGCAAATACCTCAGACCCTCATGGAACGGATGCCTTCATCTTCAATGGCTCCCTCCACTCTCTTTTAAGCCACCGTATTACACATGGATCTTTTCCTTCAGGGTGGATGGAGTTTCAGGCCTTCCTTGAGAAGGTATTATTGAATTTCCTTCTTGCATTTGTAATCATTAGTTTAAATGTGATGTATCCTCTTCTTTATTTTCATTTCTTTGAATTTCATTTTTTCCTAATGCTGTTATTTTTGCAGCACAAGGCAGATAAAGAAAGAACATTCAAAGGCGTTATTTCTCAATCTCGAGCTATTGATCTCATGATCATAGACATTCCCGAGGGATTGTCCGTTCCAAGAGTGTCTTCTCCAGCTTTGGTTGTTCCACCTTGGAACACAATTCCTGTGGACTTTCTTAAATCTACTTTCGATTTTGCCAATAGTCACTTGCCTGATGATGGAGCCTTACTTATTTTTCATTCTGAAGCAGTCCAAGTGAAAACACAGTTGAAGAGTTTTTGTCGCGCATTTCACTTCAAAGTATATCGAAAATGGATTGGAATCAATGGTCTACATTTAACCAGTGCCCGAGACTCATCACAGATGGTATTGTACCTTGTTTTTCAATAGTAGTTTTATTTTGAGCTCTTCTATTATTTGAATTCAAATTCTTTTGGAGGTATTGCTAATTTCTGGAAGTGGGTGGCTTTATTTTATGCAGACACTATGTTTTGGCATTCAACTACTTGTGAGGAACTCTCCAAACGTTCCACCTTCCCGTTTCACGGTGCAGTTGGTACCTGGTTTAGATACCGCTGGAATTCATGTTGATTTGGATGATGTGCTTCACAATGGTGTAACAAAAGATTCACAACTTTTGAATGGCAATATTCCTTGGCGTGGCCCTCAAGAAAAAGACCCTGGATTTCTACAGATTCTCATAGAATCTTTTTGACTACCGGAGATGTGGTGTTTGATTGTTCAGCCGCTACAGGTTTGTAAATTTATTACATTGAGCATTCATGTATAATTCATATATGTTGAAGTCTTTGATTTTATGATTTTTATTTATTTCTGAATGTCTTCTGTTACAGATTCTAGTATCCATGCTTGTCGAAGGTCTGGCCGGCACATAGTGGCCTTTGAAGAAGATGCATTGATTTTCAATGCTCTCTTAAAACCACTTATCATTGAGAAATCTAGTCCGATTTCTAAGAAGCAACGAGTAGAGGAAGAACTCAATAGCTCAGATGAAGATGATGAATCAGATTCTGAAGTACCAGAAATTGAAGCTACAAATTTATTTTGTACGTAAGTCTTTGCAGTATTTGAATATGCAATTCTTCTAGTTGATTTCATCACAAACACTTGTTCATTTTATAATATTTCAATTTACTAATACTCTTCACATTTTGTTACGACGCAGCTCAAGGATGACTCCGTCTCCTACAAGGACCTCTATTCTTCAACCTCTATGGAAGGAGATAATGACTAGCCCCCCTAAACCTTTTGTATTACCAGTTTATGCTCGTAATATAGCAAAAGATTTTGTGAGGGCACCTCCTAGTACACCTAAGTCTCGTAACTTTTGTGGAGATCGAAGAGTTCTACAGTTTGTAGATGATGCAGCAGAATGTGACAATGACAATGATGATGATTGTGACTTGTGAGTAGTTAAGATATTGCAACTACTCTGGATGTTTTTCTGTATTCATTTTCAAACCTTCATTTGATCGGTGATTCGGTGAGACTAAAAGGGCCACCGTTTTTCATGTTTTCATTTCTCTTTATCATGTTCAATCACACAAGCTCAATTGAATTTTTGGATTATGGAAATTTATGATGTATTGAACTAATTTCACATTATAAAAATCCAAAAATGTTGTTCACTATTGAAATTTTAGATTTTAAATGGCACTCTCATATTCAATAGAATGGTCTAGGAAATCTAGCCAAACTGTGGAAATAATTTGATGTTATTATTTTTTGAAAGTCATTTAAAAATTATAACATTACCACATTTTCTACAACATATTTGATGATTACATGGCAAAACTTTCTTCTTCATTATTAACATAATAAAATAAATCTAAAAATAAAGGGATATCTATTTATTTCCGTAAACTCTTGATCTCCAAGAGGATTTATGTACTCCAAATGCATTGTAATTAGCTTCTTAATTATTCTTTAATCATTTTTCAAAATGATCACCAAGTTGAAATTCCATCATTGCAAATCTTTATTCATTTACGCATGTAATGCATAAATAGGTTGCTATGAAAATTATTTGATATTATTAAGTCTACTACATGTTAAAACCTGAAAAATAGACAAAATAATTACATGTCTAATTTGTGTCAATGAAACTGAGTTCAATTGAATTTGTTTATATTATCCTCTCGGGGAGGTCACTTCCCCTTATGTTTTGTAACCACGTGCGTTAACCACCTATTTGTTTGGAGGCTATTTACTTAGTAATCATGATTTTAAAGGACCTTTTTAGTAGAAAAAAAGCTACTTGGTCTTAATTTTAAGCACCCTATAGGTAATTATAAATAAAACTCTAACTTAATTTTTGGCACACTATAGTATTTATAAATTTTAGGAATTTTGTTTTGTTTGCTAATGAAGGATTTTTGGATGAATGTTGGGCATAAAAATATGCAACATACATAAAAAATTAGGATCAGACTTAACCCTTAACTTTCTGAACAACCAGAACGTGGTCAATTTGTTTTTTGAACTGCTTTTTTTATTTAAAAAAATATTTAAATGAAGTTGCACTTGAAGTGATGCTTTGAAGAATCAAGTTGGCCATTTTTATATACGGTTAGAAAGCATCTTTGATGATTCATTTTTAACACATCTTCTTGTATAAAGCGTTAAATAGTTAAAACATAATATTTTTCATTCATCCTTTAGAAGGACTAAGGATTATACTCATCCTAATATTAATTTCGTTTCTTCTATGATTTTATTTACACTAATTTATATCTACTTTTTTTTTAAATCAAAAGATTTTGCAATACCCTATTTTATATATAATGATGTTCAAGAATTAAATCCAGGCTAAAATAGATCTACATCATTTATAAGTTTTTACTCCCATGAATAAAATTCACCCTATAGTTTAACTCACGTGGTTTTCTACTTATGGCAGAGTGACCTCCCCGAGATTATCCTTACTCCAATCAGCTTCAATTTACTACACGGTCTTAGGTCTTCAATTGCACACGGTAATAGGTTGTTTTTTTTATAAACTTCAAATCTTCTCAAAAATCTATTTGTAATCCACGCTCTAGGCTCTACGCTCTAGGCTCATGCGACAGCATTCCCCCCTTTGGTACCATAGTAATGTTGTGCCATATCAACTAACCATTCTTCATGCACTACTCTAAGAACATGAATGAAGTTTTAACTTGTGAGCACCAAATTGCTATAAATGATTCACTCTGGTTTACAATATGTAGTGCATAAAGAAGATGATGGATGTAGATGAACCATTTCATTATTTTTAGCAGTTATATAATGCCCAATGTGCTCCAATTTTTCTACTTGCATAAAATATCCAACAAGCAATGCTTTCCTAATGTTGACATAATATTCCCCATTGTTTAAGCTTGGATTGCACATCTTTAAGTCATAGTGGTTCATAATGCAAGAAAGTTGAGTGCATATATTATTAGCTAATTGCAAAGCATGTATATTAAGGAAGTTGGCATAACACTAAGTAGCATCTTCATCATTTTGTTTTCAAGTATGGAAAACATTGAGAAGTATGAGGTGATTGCCATCAATATGTAAAAATTTAGCTTTTGCTTCATCAGCTAGTTTTTGAGCATCTTTGGTGGGAAGAAAGTAATTTGGAGCTGAAAGCATTGCAACAATAGAAAGAATCTCATTGGAACAAATAAATTTGGGGTTAACCACCAACATCTTTGATATTTGTGGATCCAAGGAAAATTCACCCATAATCTCTCCCACCTTTGTCAATTTTCCATCTTTATCCATTGCCCCAAAGTTGACAAGCAACTCTAGAGAAGTTGCAAGTATTTGTGGTGTTGGGGGATCTATATAGTCAAAGTATACCAAATTGTCAATGCCTAGCTTTTAGAGAATAGGTACAATTTTTCCAAATTAGATCGTTGCATGTTAGGGCATGTTTGTGCTTGCAAATTGTTGTAAGTCTTCTTAGTATAAAGCCTAAAGCATATTCCGAGTTGAATACGATTGGCATGTCTAGCTCTTTGATCAACACTAGCTCTAAAAATTAGAATGACTTGAAGTGATTCTCCATGAGTTTGGAGATTATATACGTTTTGTTTTTTAAAACCACAATCAACCACAAACTATGCCTTCAATAGTCTGAGAATCTTCTGCAATGTTTGTAGATACAACAATCTTCCTACCAGGAACTACATCAAAACCATATGTTGCATGTTTGATGGTAGTGCATAATACAAAGGAACCATATTAACCTCTAAAGCCTCGCTTGTCCCCTCGGGGGACAATTTGGGTCCGGGTAGGTTCCTATTGTCTCAATTTGAAGTGAATTTTTTTGAGATTTTTTGAGGTTGTATAGCTTTGCAAGAGCTTTGTGTATATATAATTTTTGTTTCAATCGGATGCCAGATGAAAAAGTTATGGCACAATGAGCAAGAAATGGAGATTGGCGGGCAGCCCAAAAAAATTCACAAAAAGTCAAAATAATTCTTTTTGAATTTTTTTCCTAAAATATAATATTTTTACCTATACATGAAGCTTTGAATCATTCTATTTGGACTAGGGATGAGAAAGTTATGGACAATCTTAGTTTTTCGGGCAATTTAAGCATCATCTTGAAAAAAAACTTTTTGTTCAACTTTGAATGCTAATATCTTCCAATATGTACGGTGAGATTTGATGAAATTTTTACTACATGATCTCAGACAAGTTAAGTACAAGATCCTATGGTTAAATTCCAAACGAAACAAAAAATTTGGTTTCCTTAAGTGAATACAACAGAAGTGGTAGTTCTGAGTGGTTTTGGGCAAAAAACACCTCGGGGCTTTAGGGGTTAATAGGTTTTATTTGGTCTCCCAAATTTTGAAATTTTTTACTTATTTGTTTGCAAGCATCTTCAATTTGGTCCTCTCTAGTAAAAAAACAAGGATATCTCTTGGCTTTTGGTCTTTGTGAACATATACTACCGTTTCAATTACAGAATTGAAGTAATTTTCTACAATTATTTTAGTATAAAATATCTTGATGGGGTGTTGTGTAACTGGGACTTCCATAAGTGGTGCCCCATTGAAGTGCTTTGAAAGCTTGCAACTTCTAAAGTAACACTCATCACAAAAAGCTTTAAATTGGATCTTTGTTTTAGAATCTTAACCTTAAGTAATGCCAACAACACATCCGTTGCCTCTATCCTCTCATGTACTTCATCGAGGATGATGACTTAGTAGCGCTTGAGCAAAGGATTTGTCATGGCATTTCATAAAAGCATTCCATCATTCAAGTATTTCAATCTTGTTTTGGACCCACTAAAATCATCAAAACAAACACTATATCCAACTTTGTCTCCAATTGTCATATCCATCTTGTCAGCCATACGCCTTGACATTGCTATGACAACCATTTTTCTAGGTTGTATGCATACAATTTGTTGCTTGTTCATAGCATAACCTGCCTCAACAATGAATTGTGGAATTTGGGTAGTGTTGCCAGATCCAGTGTCACCCACAAGAATGATTACTTGATGATGTGCCAAGAGTTGCAAGAATTTTGCTCAATATTGCCACATTGGGAGGGTTTGCCGCTTTTCTAGAATACTATGATACTTGGTAGAGTAGCTCGCTTATTAGTGTAAGGATGGACTCCATGAGCAATATGTAATGTCATTTTTTAATTGAAAATTATCAAACCTTAAAATAACACCCAAATCTTAGAAACTAAATATGACAATGTTGTTTTAAATTGTCCTTGGGCTTTCTATTTATTTCCCCACCATGGTTGTCTTTAATTCTAAAAAATACTTGAGCTTAGATTTCCAAAAATTTGGAGATGTATTATAAAACAACTTAGAAGAACTGAAGAAGAATATAATGATGATTTTTAAAACTTTTGAATGAATGTGTACTCTATTACTAGCTTCTCAATACACTAATTTGTGCACAATTTGACTAAATAATTATGGAGTTGTGATGTAAAACATGTGTTGTTTCTTAGTGTAGACAAACATACAACAAGAATTTTTACTTTTTAAAATTATTCTTTTGACCTAATTGTAATGTCATTTACTTGGTTCTCTGAAGTGTGCCTTCCTAAATTTTTTAAAGTAATGAACCTTACTAATAATTATATGATTATAATGTTTGAACTTTGAACATATAATTGAATATTTTGAAAATATTCTAAATTCCAGAAATAGAATATGCCAATGATACCATTCCATCAAGCTAAATCATACAACACAAACTTTTGACATTTAAGAGCTAAGTCATATGTTAGTAGCAGCCAATAATTGTCAGAGAATTTATTGGAAAATTGAAAAAATAATTGCTTTCATCAAAGTGAAACAATTAATTAAAATAAGAGAACAAAAACAAGTACTAGGTGATAATCAAACTCCACATAAGATAGAAGCACCCATTGAAGTCCACGTACCCATTGATTGATTATAGAGTTATCTTAAAGTGCCTCCAAAAGTACCTTGAAGTTGTCCCCATGCTTAATTGTGGTCGGTAGGTGATGATTTTTTTAGATTTTTGTGTCAAAATCAAAGCAACTTTACTAGTGTACTGATTTAGGTGCCCTAGGGATCCCTACTGCAAAAATATTTTTCTAGCAAAAGATGCCTCTAACTATGCTGAATTGCATAAATCACAAGAATGGGTGCTTCTACCTTATTGTTTTGTGACACTATGTCACTCAATCACTTCATTACAAATGGTTAAATTTGACATATTACATTAATATAAATTATGTAGGCCAAACCACATAATCCTGATTATAAATATTACACCAAACCAAACATTACAAACAAGAAATATCTGTTAAGTCTAATTATAGTTTTCATGTTGTGTTTTTCATTTGATTTCATATAAGTAAATAATAATAAGTTAATGTGAATTTAATAATCAATAAAATACATCCCACCATTTTACATTAATTGAATGGTCCCTACAAAGTCAATTTGCTAATCAATTCAAACATTGAAGGTATAGAATAAGGAATACAGAGGTTGGAAGGTTGATGATGAGAACGTTCATTCAACATTGAAAATTGCATGCGAAACAAAGTGAATTACATTCTATTATACTAGTTGCAACCTTGCAAATTCAAATGTACATTTGATTTCAAAACCCTTGCAAGATATTGGAATCTTTTTTAATCCAACTTGTGACCAAAAAAAGGATAATAAAAAAATAGAGCACAAAAATAAATATGATTTCATTTGATTTTTGAGTTTCATGCTCTATTTTGTTCAATCTTCTTCTTTCAATTACAAGATGAATTAAAAAAAATACTCAAATACTAATTAGGAGGACTTTGAAATTGAATATTAGGAGACCATTCCATCAAATATTAAAAAACATGTACAAAAAATTATAGGGTGGTAGAATTTAAAATGATGTAAAATTTATAAGTCAATAAAATTTATATAATATTTTGAAAAAAATAAATTTGTAATACACCTAGAATATATCCATTTTATATAGAATATTTTAGAATATATTAGATTTTAGTTTTTTTTCATAGAATATTCATAAACATCATTTTATCTCATGAGTTATCAAAATTTACAAGGGAGTGCCCTCCATTACAAAAAATCTGAATCGTGTAGAAGGTTGTTTGATTTTCGGCCGCGGTGCAATAGAGGGAAAATAAAAAATAATTTTTTTTTGAATTGCCAATCTAACATGGCACTAGTAGTGCCTTGTCAAATTTTAAAAAATTAATGATTTTTTTGCTGCAATTGCATTGCTACCATGCAGTCTTGCAACCGTATGTAGGCTTGAAATTTTCTCTAATGCCTCTGAGATTTGGATATACATTTGAATTTATAGGTCACAGCTAGTATTAATAATGGAATATAAATTAAATTTGTTTGTCATGCAATTCTCAAAGTTGGATGGAGTCATCATCTTCCAATCTCTATTTCTTATGCTATAACTTCAATGTTTAAATTGATTGAAAGATTGAATTTGCAAGGGTATAATTAATGTAAAATAGTGGGGTGCAAGCATCCTAGAGTATTTGGTTCAATGCCACTTTTGAAAGTTTTGAAAAAGTACTACTACTTCTTTGCCAAGTATTGATTAGTTTTTTCAAAAAATAAAGGTTGATGAATGCTAAAAATTATTTTTTTTGCCAATTCTTTTCCCTCCATACAAAATTTTTGTTTTTTGAAAAGTAATTTTTCTAAAATTTTGGCATTTATTTTCAGGATTATTTTTTTTATCAATAATGCCCTACAACTACAATATTAAAAGCTTAATTTTTTACATTTTCAGGTAGTTAACAAACAATGCTATATTTTTGCACAATGCTCTTAACATCATCTATCTATTTCCGATTCTTATCTCTCCATCTTCTTTAGAGACTTAAGAATCTCTTAAATTAAATAAAGTTGAAACAAATACATTCAACCCTAAAAAATATATAAAATATATTTTTTTTTATTGAATTAAAAATTACGTGGCATCCAACTTACATAACTTTAGAATACCCAGAAGAAAATTCTAACTTTCTTGTATTTGGATTGTATTTTGGAACTAGCTTTTGATTTTTTATGTTTTTTGAAGTTACATAAAATTTTCTAAAGTGCCTCATGCATCATTTTTCTAATGTCATGGTTTCTACTTTCAACTAACATCTACAATTGCAACTTTGCAAGGAACAAATTTAGAAAAAAATCCCAATAAAAGCTCATCAAAATTTGTTACTTTTCGATCAATTTGTGTGCCACTTTTGCAAGCACATTATCATGTTGCATCCAATGGAGTGTATCCCATTGATTAATTTATACAATTACATATAGGAGATCAAAAAAATAATAATAAAATATACAATATGAAAACTAAGGTTGAAATTAAGGGATATTTGTCTACTACATCACCTATTGTTGCATCTTTGATCCACTACCCTTCTTTTTTTAAAGTGTCGTAAGGTCTCCTAAATGATGCCAATTTGCTTGGCATTTTGTTTGGCATTTGTCTCGACATTTGTCGATAAGACAAATCAACAAGAACCAAGTTTGGTATTATATTTTCAAGAAATAAAAATAGAATTGCTATATAACTAATAGATTATAAATGTATGATTGTTGTTAAGTCTCCATTTAAATGATTTTCTGAAACCCATTCTTAATTAGTCTCTTACACATCACTAGACTTGCTTGTTAGTTTGTAATAAGATAGAAGTACCTCTTCATAGTAACCTAAGCATTTCAACCTGTACAATGTAGGAAATTTAATGAGAAATTGAACTCAATATGTGCAAATATAAAGATGAGGAAGAATGCAAAAAAAATCCAATTTTTTTTCTCCAAGAATGAATACTTTATTCAATATAATTGTGAATTTTTCATTGGGACCCATTCCAATCTCATAGACTCACCTATTGTAGTTAGCTTTGACATTTTTCCTTAAGCAAGGAAGGAAGAGAGATGTGTGGACAAGAAGGTACAAACAAAGAATCTTTTTCAATGAATAGTGCATCTAACTATTATCTACAATAGGTGACCCTAAAAAGCTAGGACATGGGGGCTATCCAAAATAGGTACTTCTACTTTATTGAACCTTGATACAATTCAGACAAGTGTGTTGTGTATTGTTATAACAATGTAATAAAATAGAAGTAATTTTTTAATTTCTAAAACTTCAAAATTCAATAACTTTCCCACCGTAGGTCCAAATGCCACAAAACAAAGTCCATGCACCCCTCCATTAGAAAAAATCTAAACCCTACGGAGGGCCGCTAACTTTTCATTTTTGGACCTCCTTAGTGCAAATACAAAAAGGGCCTTTTTGGAACATCTCTAGAATAGAGCACAAGTCTATTTTTGTCTAGTCTATTGCATATTTTGGACTAATTTTGATACCAATTGTAGTCTTAGAGTATATTATATTCTCTTTTTGTCATTAGAGAGTATTTATTCAAAAAAATATAAAGTAAAAAACCCACTTTATGGACTAAATAGAATATCAATCATCATATTTGATATATAACCGTAGAAAGATATGTATAGCCATAGAAAACTAAAATCTTTAAGGCACACACCTATAGATTCTCATTAAGGTAAGATAATTCATAGTAGAAATACAACCAAAGTGGTAGATTTAATGTATATCTCCAAACTATACCATCTTTTTTTCTATTTTGAACCACTAGGAATAAAGGATAAACTTTCCATGTTGAAATTCTAAGAATTTTTGAGAGGATGTGCACCTCACCTATGCCCGTTCTAAAAACAAACAAACCACCAAGCATGTTGTTAGTGAGGTTGCACCAGGTGTCTACAGTACATAGCACTTGCTATTGTTATTCACAAGAAAAAAATCATAGAATAGCACAACAACATTCCTACATGAGTCTATATAATCAAAATAATCTTTAAAACACCTGACTATTTGAGGAAGATTAAGTAGTAGTCATATTTGTCAGTCTCCTTGGTACAATAACAACTTAGTACTTAGAAAACCTTATTATTGCTAATCAATAGTAAGGCTAGAGTTTTAGACTGCAGAATAACCAAGTGCAGGGTTGTCTTCCCTAACACTATGACACGCGACGTCCCCGACGTCATGCGACATCCAATAGTGACTCCACGACGTCACAAAAAGTCAAATTGCCCGTTGACTATTCCAAAAAATAAATTCTAGTGCCCGAACACCTGGCTGCCATGTGGCGTCCCCGTGGCACATTTCCGGGGCGCATGTGGGTCTAACCTAGAGGGGAGACTGCAGCTACAGGGCAACTGTGGGTGGGGGCAACCTCGGGTCAGGACGACCACACCTCCAGAAACAGGAAAGGCGATGGCGGGTTTATCCGAAGTCGCTCTTGCCAGAGCCGCAGTCGCCAGTTTTGCAAGTGCGGTCTCCCCAGTCGCAGCCGCGGTCGCCCAATCGCAGGTGTGGTCGCCTAAACATTCTCCACCCGTGCTCGCCCCACTATATATGTGGTCGCCATTGCGGTTTTGCTTTCTTACATTCTTCATTGAAGCGCGGACAGGGCGACCGCGGGTGGGGCAACTAGGGACCAAAACAGAAGGAAATTCAAATTGTGAAAATCCTGCTTTCCTACAAGGGGTGACCGCAGGTGGAGAGACCATGAGTAAGGAGACCGCGGGTGGGGCAACTAGGGACCAAAACGGAAGGAAATTCAAGTTGTGAAAATCTTGCTTTTCCACAAGGGGCGACCGCAGGTGTAGGACAGGGGGGAAAAACAACCATTTCAAATCTAGGCATTGTATTGATGGTGGAATGCATTGTAGGGTTTAGGATTTAGGGTCTGAAATTGTTGAGTACAAAACATGCAAAAACTAGATTAATTGGCACCTTCTAAAAATGTATTTTACATATTTTTTTCATATCAAGTAGAATATTTTAAATTTTAAATTTTCTTCTCGGAGATTAAATTCTTGCCCACGTATGAAGCTTTGATTCATTCTATTTGGACTAGTGTTGAGAAAGGTATGGACAATCTTAGTTTCTAGGTAGTTTAAGCATCTTCTTGAACAAGTAACTGTAGAACTCATTTCTACTTAATGCAATTTTTAGGATTTTTCAATCACAATTTGTTATGTTAGGTACTTAGGTTAAGTTTTCTTTTTTGAATAATCAGCTCTTGGAATTATTGTATTTCAATTCCAATTGGTTGATGGATTTATTTTACCCAACAAAATATATCCATCAACCACATGGATTTAGTTTACCCAAAGAAATGTATACATCAACCACATGAATTTATTTTACCCAACAAAATGTATCCATCAACCACATGGATTTAGTTTACCCAAAGAAATATATCCATCAGCCACATGGATTTTAGTTTACCCAAAGAAATGTATTCATCAACCACATGGATTTAATTTATCCAAAGAAATATATCCATCAACCAATGGGGTTTAATTAACCCAAAGAAATATCTCCATCAAAGCCAAATCCTAAATCCTAAATCCTAAACCGTACAATGCATACCTCCATCAATACAATGCCTAGATTTGAAATGTTTTTTTTCCCTCTATCCTACACCCGCAGTTGCCGTGTTCTTGAAAGCGGGATTTTCAAAACTTAAAATTCCCTCCGCCTGGACCCGCAGTCGCCCCACCAGTTGTCGCCTCTTATGAGAAGGCTGGATTTTCAAGCCTTGAATTTTCCTCCTCGTACCCGCAGTCGCCCTTCATAGAAATACCCAAAGTTGCCCCCTACCAGCCGCAATCATCCTTTTTGAAGGCGCGATTGCCCCTAACACCCGCGGTCGTCCACTGAATCCGCGGTCGCCCTACATTCTGCACCCAAAGTTGCCGTGATCCTTGTACCCGTGGTTGCCATGTTTGCACCTGCGGTCGCCTCATTTCTCAAAATCACCCTGTATACTGCACCCGAAGTCGCCCTGGTCTCCGTACTTGCGGTCACCCTTCTTGCATCCGCGGTCTCTTTTGAACCCGCGGTCTCCTCTAGACCCACGGTCGCCCCCGGACCCGTGGTCGCCCTTGATGACGTGGTTTTCTCTTTCCACGTCACTACCATGTAGGAAAATTTTGGGCAGCCCGAAATGGAATCTAAATTTCCTATTAGATGCTTGATTCTATTTTGTCGGACTCTCGTCACACGCAACGTCCATCATGTCACCAATATCTTGGAACATGTCCGACAAGACAACCCTGACTAAGTGCAAATAGTTTGAGAAGATAATCACAAAACGAGTTTCAGGCAGAGAGAGGACCAGTAGTAAGAGCCTGAGAGTGCAATATAGAGCCTTGATCTGGGGTCCAATATAGAGCCTTGGTCTAATTTCAGATGGCCATTCAGGTGGCCAGATGAGGACAAAGTTCAGTTACTCTTCTTCACTCAAAAATTAACAAAGCCATGGTGATTGCTCTAATGATAGACAAACCCATGACAAGATTTAATTACACAGAAATTGAGGTAGTTTGAAGCAGAGAACCAACAGACTTAGTTAATTATTAAACATATACATCAATGGATTGATGTATGTGTCATAAGTAATAAGTGCTACCATGGTCTATACTTGATTTGGAGGCTAATGAGATCCATAAGAGGGATATTAGTTGTTATATGAGAATCCAAATTTATAGTTAGAGTGTCCTATGAGGCTCTAAATATAAAGAGGCTTATTAAAAATCCATGTCAACAAACCTTAAGAGGAATCTAAGTTGTTATGTAAGAGGTGGGGAATAAGTATTTCCCTTGAAATGTCATGTCAGGTTGTGATTATAAAGAGGCATGTGAAAACGTCATATAAGACCATTTTAATAGCCAATCATTGGTATGGCATTTTACCATCATGTTAGGTTAATTATGTCCCTTATAGAGGTAAAGTCATAGCTTTAAGCTAGAAGAAACCAATATAGGTGCTATAAGTTTGTACGAAAACTACAAACCTTTAAGACTATAAATAAAAAACTTTTGCTATTATATGCAATTTCCTAACAAGGTAGGAAATATTGCTTAAAATAAAACACATGCCATCAGCATTGTAAGCAAGATAAGAGCTCAAAAACATCAAGGATAAAAGCTTGAGCCATTTATTTGGAAAAAAAAAAAATTTGACATGACTCTGATGTGGCACTACTAGTGCTACATCAGCTACTAATAAATATAAATAAATAAAATAGTTTTTTTCCAATTTTTTTTATAATTGCATTATTGCCACTAAAAACTCGGGGCCCTCTTGAGGCCTGAAATTTTTTCTAATGCTTGCAAAGTACTTTCTGGAGACTGGAGGTACCAAGAATGCAACTAGAGAACGTATGATCTAGGAGATCTCACCGCAACAAACAAAACAAACGAACACCGTAACTAAAGATATGGATGGTTTAGATGAACATCAAAATTTGCTAGTACCTTTGTAATTCAAAATAGATGGGCATCTTCATCATGTAGGTGCACAACAAAGAATATTTTGCCCCAGTTGCTTGTGCAAATGATTCCCTTGGTTTATCACATTTGCTATTGCTACCTATATAGTATGGGTCACAACTCACAAGCTCAATGTGAGGTAAACTTACCTATAGTATGTGAACTACCTAATGCAGACATCTATATAAAGGTCCATTTTAGGCAAATTAGGCGATTCATAGAATAATTGCATGTAGAAACTTATGACTACTTTAGAAAGTAGTTAGCTTGAAATTTCAAATTTAATTCTCTATCACAAAGTTTACCATTGTTATATTGAGAAATGTAGTGACGCTATTGACATGAAACGTGAAAAATTCTAATGCACATCTTAGACTTGCTAAAGCACCGCTAGAAGAAAACTAGTTCTACATTCCGCCATGAGAGAGTATAATAGTAATGATGAGATGGAGACTTTGTTGTTTGTTGATTTGTGTAATAGGGCAGATTCAAGTGCTGAATATTATAGCAACATCACATCAAAGAGTGAGGAAGATAGTACTTCAAATGAACAAGAAGAAGAAAAACAGTACAAGGACCTCATTCATTCTATTTTTGGTCATGAGGATTCTGAGAGGGTGCTGCAGCAGAGAGGGACAAGAGTATTAGGGAGAAAGACACCAATGTTAGGAAGAGGGACTAAAATCAAAATTGAGACAAATAATAGGACAATCAAGACATTAAAGTGGAAACAAGGAGTAGAAATGATGTATGAAGAAGATAATGACACCTTTAAAAGGGATACAATTGATTTCAACAGAAGTTGTGGCAGTGGAGAATAGTGGCCTAACCAACAACGAAGTAAACAAGAAAAATAGTAGGCATCTGCAAAAATGTAAAAAGATAAACAAAAAATATATCTTAGTAGAAGTGAGGATGAGATGGACATGGGCTATAGTTTGAAAAATTTCATTCAAGATAACAAATTCTACAACAACAATGAAAATGGAAGGAGTAGATCCAACAATGATGAAGGTAAGAGAAGGGGCAAATGTAGCACTAATGAAGGTAGAAGAAGGGGCAGATGTGGCATTGATGAAGAAGGCAAGAGGAAGGACAAATTCAACAATGATGAAGACAAAAATAGAGGCAGATCCAAAAATGATGAAGGCAAGAGAATAAACAACAATAGGGCAACAAAATTGGAGGCAATAGAAGAAAATGGAAGCAATCAACAATCTATTGCAAGTGATTCAGATTCAGATGGTTGGAGCAATCCCAAATATGAAGAAAATTAAAAGACAAAAGGTGTCTTGGACATACTTTAGAACTCTCTCCAAGAAGCTTGTAGTTGAAGGAAGTTTCTTGAGAAGCTCTCCAAGCATCAAGAAGTTTTTAGAAAGGCGTCCAAGCTAGAGGGAGCTTTTTGAGAAGCTTCTCAAATAGAACTATAGAAGAAGCTTCTAGAAGGACCTCATGGACGTCCAAGCTAGAGGGAAGTTTCTTGAGAAGCTTTCCAAATAGTGGAAGTTTTTTTAATAACCTCCTAGCTAGTAGCATATATAGGAGTCAAGGCGGAAATAGTCCTTAGTCACAACAATACCTCTCTTGACCTTAGCTCTTGGCTCAAACTCTACTCTTGTACTTTTTAAACTCTAATATCAAGTCTTGTTATCTAGAAACTCATCTTATCTTGTCTTGTCTTGTGTCTTATATGTCTACTACAATTTGTTGAGCCTGACTTTTCAAATTTTGCATTGCTTTGCAGAATTTGTAATCGAACTTCTTAGCGAACAGATAAAGTGTTAATTTAGTTTATATCTTACCATACTAGTCGTTGACAGAACCAAGGATAAAATTAATATTAGAGCTTAGTTTTTTTCTTATTTGAGTGTGGATTACCTCTCTTCTTGAAAATATTGAAGCGTTTAGAGATTGCAAATTACCCTCCTCCAAACTAGTATTATTTTTTCTCAACAATTTTTCTTTTGATTGCATGTAGAATACCGTCTTTCTTAAAACAACTTTAATATTTAGAGATTGCAAATTACTCATTCCTATATTGTTGGTTTTTGATTAGTAGATCATTCTTCTGTAGCTCTTTCCAAGTCAATTAAAATGTGAGGAAATGAAAATGTTAGTTCGATTGTAGTCAAATTAGATCTTAACTTGCAGGCCATTGATTCTTTATCCATGAGAACAAATGTTCTTGAAGACTTTGCTGCGACAGTCAATACAAGTTCAAGACTAGTTAGAGCATATCAACCCATATCATTTGCTTCAACTTCAAAGACAAGTTTGTCTGCCCAAAACTTCAACTCAAATATCTCAACCGCTAGGGAGCCACAAATTAGTCTCTCCCAAAAATTTGACGGTCCTAGATCAAGTTTTGAGGGTTTGTGAATAAAATTAAAGTCATTATTTTTCTTCATCTTCAACGATATCTAACTGACGAATCACAAGTTGGCTTGATTAGAAGTCTGCTCACCAAACAAGCTTTATCTTGATTTTTGTCCCTATCTGAAAAAAGATCTTCAATTCTAAATAACTTTGAAGTATTTTTAGCAGTATTCTAAATTTGGAGATATGACAATATCCGTTGGACAACAACTAAAGTTTCTTTTTTATGACAAGGATCTTGGCATCTTACTCAGCTTTGCTATACACATCTGAATTCCAACAACTTACTTGCGACATCAACTGGGACAAAAAAGCATTTATGAACCAATATCAATGTAGAGATTTCAATATGTCTAATTGGAGGGATTTTAGAGACTCTTTAGATCCCGAGCATTTTACCGAGTTCGAGCTTACGCTTTCTACGTCACAATTATTAGATTAGCTTTTAGATTCTCTGCTACTACAATCTCAAGACAAAAGCAGATCTTTGGCATAACAAAAGTGATCATGTATTGAGCAACCATGGTAAGGTAATCTCCAACTGGACGCTCAAGCTCTAGTGATCTTATTATTTAAGTTGGAAGACTCAAGCCTGATGGACCGGGAGTTATTTTTAAGGATGTTTTGAAGGCCTCAACATGGAGCAATATTTTGGATTTCTTCTTGTAGAAAGAAGTCATAGTCACAATCGTTGGTTATATGGTCATGTCCAATCTTTGTCTAGAGATCAACAAACAACTTATGTTGCAAATATTGTTCGTTGCATCCTTGAGTTCTTATAAATGTAAAACAATAATCACTTGAGTTCCTATAGGAACTCGTCGCTAAAGAAAGGGTGATGTCAAGGACATAGTTTAGAACCCTCTCCAAAAAGTTTATAGTTGAAGGAAGATTCTTGAAAAACTCTCTAAGCAACTAGAAGATTCTAGAAGGTTTTAGAAGGACGTCCAAGATAGAGGGAAGCTTCTAGAAGAACCTCCTAGCTAGTAGTATATATAGGAGTTGAGGCTGAAATAGTCTTCAGTCTTGACAACACTTTTCTTGACCTTAGCTCTTGGCTCAAGCCCTAATCTTGTACTTCTAATATTAAGTCTTGTTATCTAAAAACTCATTTTGTCTTATCTTGTATCTTATACGTCCGTTACAAAAGGGAAGAAAAAACAAAAATGATTGTGGAAGCAAGAAGAAAGTTAACTCACAGAGAAGGGACATTCTTCAATTGCAAGGCAAGAAAATCAATACAATGTCATAGATAGTACAAAAAAGGCAAAGATAAATGTTCCTACAACTTTTCTAAATCCAACATAAGATACTAGGGACGCAATGCCTTTGCTTCCTAAAAAATCAAATGGATCAAAGAAGCCTAAAAAACAATCCCATAGATCATGGTCAAATGAGTCCCTTCAAAAAACAATCTCAATTGTAGAAGATGGACACAAATTGAAGTTAGTAAATGACTTTTACAACATCCCAATACTACAAAAAAAACAAGTTATAAAAAGTATTTTGGAGCATATTAATGACAAAAGAAAATCAAGAAAACTAGGAAGAAAATGAGTTTTTACTATCAAAGAAGAGAATGGTCTAGTAGACTATCTAGAAAACATGTTAGCATGGGGACTCACATGGGGACATTCTTTAACTATTTGCAATTTAAAAGAAAAAGTTGTTGAAATGATAGAAGGTAGACCTAATTCCTTCACAAATGGAATTCCAGGAGACAATTGGGTTAAATAGTTCAAAAAAAGACACCCTACCTTCGTTCTACATGTAGCTTAAAGACTTGAAGTCAACATGGTCATTGCTTTATGTCCAAAGAATGTTAAAACATTTTATAAAATCTTGCATCTTTGTATGCAATGAACCAATATCCTCCACAGCACGTTGGGAATGTGGATGAAAGTGGAGCCCAAGATGGAAAGGAAGGAAGTAGAACAATAGCACGTAGAGGAACAAGAGTGGTTCATTCTCTGATTGCAAATGAAAGAGAATCTTTCATAAATTTAAGTTCTATAAATGCAAGAGGTCAAACCATTTCTAATTTCTACATATTTAAAGACACTCATAGAATGAGAGATTATCTAGCACTTTGTAAAGCTGATTCCACTATGGGAATGTAGTCAAATGCTTAAATGACTTCATTTTTGTTTTTTAAATGGATTGATCAATTTATAGCAAATATAGGAAAAAGGGAAGAATGAGCACAACCAACAGACACCTAATGATCTTAGATGGTCATAATTTCCATATGACCTTAGATGTCATAACAAAAGCAAGAGAAGTAGGGTTAGATGTGTGCTCTTTACCTTCACATATCTCCCTTGCACTTTAGGCCCTTGATGTGGCAGTTTTCAAACCTTTTAAAATTGCTTTCAAGGCCTACATGGATATTTGGTTATTACAAAACCAAGAAAAAGGGTTAGAAGGGAGGATTTGGCACAATGGATCAGCTTTGCACTTCAAAAAGCCACGACACCATGCAACATCAAGGTTGAATTTTCTGCCACAAGAATATGGCCACTAAATCCTCAAAAATTGAACAATAGGATGAGACCTAGTGAGGGAATCGTCCACAAACCTTTAGAAGTATAAATCCAAATTTTTTGGAGGAGGATGTATTTCGCACCCAAGAAGATGTTGTCCACTATTTTGTTGATGAAGAGGGTGAATGTCCATTTGAAGACCAAGAAACTGAAGTTAATCTTGGTCCTACAAATGAAAGACATCTTAGTAGATTTATTAGGCTACCTCAACAAGTTATCAAACCAAGAAGGAATATGAAAGATCCTAGAATCGATTATTCAAAGTCTCATGTCTTGACTAGCACCAACATATTCAAAACGTGGAGGCTTTGGCAAATAAGAAAGCTAAAGCTTAGGAAGAAACGAAGTAAAGAAAAGAAAAGAGGAAGATTACAAAAGTGAAGAGAATGGAGGAAAAGGCTCAACTAGATGTGATCAAGTCTGCAAAACAAGCAGAAAGGGTAATAAGCAAATTATACAAGGCACGTTGGGAAAACAAGGTAGTGAAAGAAGCAGGTGAGAATCTACATAGACTTATTAAGACATGGAGAAGGAAAAATATAAGATTACCTCCATATTGTGGATTACAACTACCTCATTGCAAATCAAATCAGAAAATTGCTATAGGGAGGCTTAGAGCAAAAAGTAAAATAAAATAAGATGGAACACCTCTACCAAATTTTCCTCCCATTGTAGAGCTACCATGGACATGGAACCAACAACCTAGGGGTCCACAAGTTCAAATTGGAATGCTTGTAAGAGGTTTAGCTTTTGGAATGCTCCAGGGTTTTGTTGATTCAAATAGACAACAGCTAGTGCAAAGGACAAACCCCTTAATAACTTTATTGAAGTAGTAAAAGCTTTTACACTAAAAAAATAAAAAATGGAAAAAATTTGGAAAAAGAAAAGAGTTATAAGCTTGTAAGCAACTGAATAGGAGAATATGGCTAAGTATGAGAACAAGACGATTGTAGGGAATCCAAATGGGTTGGACACAATCTCCAAAGAGCCAGGACTGCACAACAAAATAAAAGATTAGCTCAAAGAAGATCAGAGAAGGTCAACTGGAAAGACAAAAAACTTAACCAACAAGGGCTAAAAGAAACTTATTAGTTCTCTAGGTAGGAGATCCTTAAGACCTTCCAATTGCATGTACACAATCAAGGACAATTTAGCATTATTATTTATGAAGATTGTTCTCAGTTGACTCTTTTCAACTATTCTAAAGGCTTTTCTAATTGCTTGGACTCATGTAAATATTGTTTATCTCACTACAAGAGAAATGGATGTTTTAAGTGAGTTTTTAAGTATAGTCCTAGATATAAGATTATAAATAATAACCTTTAAGGAGATTCTTAATAAAATTTTACTAAAAATACATATGTTTCTAGTAAATTTTCACTAAAAATCTCCTTAAAGGTTATTACTTATAATCTTATGTCTAGGACTATACTTAAAAATTCATTTAAAACATTCATTTCTTTTGTAGTGTCTCCTTTTGAAGTTTATGTTGATGAAAATGTTGTGCACTATTACAAAAATTCCAAGATATTGGTAATTTATTCCTTAGTGCAAGTATTTTCTTTGCTACAATTCTCTTATCTTGCACCTAGGGTTGCAATGTCAAACAATCTACTTATTGAGAGAATCGGCATACATTTTCTCCTTGCATCCTTGGGCTAAATTAATATGATTACAAAAAGACATCCTAACCAATTAAGTTTGTAATCTATCACTTCATTTGGCCCATTACTTACAATCAAACTCAATTTCAAATACCAAAATAAACTCAGACTTAAATTCATTGATTCCACCTCATGAACTTGGTTGTCTATTCCTCCTTCCCATATGAAGTGGGACTGCAATATCTTCAATACCATTGCCTCTTATTACTTATCTTCAAAATCTCTTTCTCTTTAGCAATTTTGATATAAAACATTTTAAGCCAAGGTTGTTTCATCCTCATTTATAATCATTTTTTTATGCACCTAGTATCCGCAACATCTCTAACCAATTCCATCTCTCCCCATCATTTGCAATCTAATTAACTGAGTAAATTGAAGCACTTATGTAAAGCTAATGATTGCCAAAGTAATGAAATATGCTCCGTTGAGGGCTACAATATACAACATAGGTAGCAGAGAGATGTACTTAACTATACTTCAAACTCAAGGAGCTTAAAAATGCACTTAATCCCTAAATGAGGGATCCATGACCATTGATTTCAAGCTCACCATCACTCAATTTATTGCCATTTTGCAACTAGATATGTCCTAAAGTTTAAATTGCAATAAAAGGTTCAATATTAGGATTTTTTCAAAATTCAAATTGGAATAGAAACTACAATAGATGACCTTCATTTTGTTAGTTAGGCTCAAATTCAAAAAAAGATTATTTTGTGGAGAAATTTTAGATTTAAAGTAAAGAGCAATAATTTTCTAAAATACACTAAAATAGCATATTATATGATCCATTTTTTTAGCAACTTCTCATTTACATGAAGACAAATGCTGGTAAGACTAAAAACTCAATTGGATACTCTTTACAAGCCAACATAAGAGGTCAACAAAAAAAACATGGATGAAAAAATGCTTTCAAAAGCTTTATAACTCATTGATTTATCATCTAAAAGCCACAAAATGGTGCTAGTGGCATTTCAAGGTTAACTATTTCTTGAATACTAATCATACTAATTTTTATTTCTTGAATTACATGAAGATTGTAAAGCGTTGGTATGAAATGCATTTTTAATATTGAGGTTCAAATTCACTTGGTCTCAGAACAACATTTGAACAAAGTAGAGCAAGCAAAATAATTATGATCAAAAACCTTTCTGATGGGGCTTGGGGAAGGTGACCTTGATGGACTCTTGGTTTGTCTCTGTAGAGATTCCATTTCCAAGTGCATGGTACGTGAATTCATCAAACAAATAATAAGTTCATCCTCTTCACAGACTAGTAGATGCAAGCCATCAAAGTCAAATAAGGCAATACAAAAATAAGGTGAAAATGATATCATTATGTCATCTTTCATGGCATGTTTTGATTCTTCTAGTGCATGTTGATTGTTAACTAGGCCGGCAAGTGAAAATCAATTCAAATCAATTCAATCAATCAAATTAAAAACTAGTGATATTTCAAGAGAAAAAAGAGATTAAATCAAATATTTGGAGTTAATCTTACTTACCAACAGCGTCACTCATGTGGTCTTTTTGCAAAGAAAGTTCTTGACATCAAGCTTGTAGCCAACTCTTCCAACAGAGGTGAAGAACTAACAAACCTTGTAAAAACCTTTTGCATCATCTCCTCAACCATTGTTATTTTCTCATGTTTTTTTGATAATTGTTTACTAAATGAATCAATATCCATTCCTTCCTGACATTTTTTCTCTCAACATCCAGTTGATGTTGAGTAGTCTCTTGGGACTATCCTAAAGTATATGCAATGGAAGCAAGTGATGTCACTAGTTGCAACCCAATTAGAGTACCAACATGGAGCTAAATCTTTAGAGGTGTTGGTAATTACATAAGCGTTCATTCCAGATACACATTATACTTATGAAGAAAGCATACAAGGCAAGTAACAAAAGAAAGGCAAATGCACAGGTCATCAAACACAACCGTAGATTCAAAGCTCTAAGAATTACCAAGCAAGAAGTTGAATGTGTGGAAAATTCAGAAGTAGACAAGAAAACAACTCTTCATAAGGTGATTTATGCCAAATGCTCCACATCCTATAAATTAAATCAATTGAAATATCTTTTCAATTTGCTTGCCGTACATTCCAATGAATGTCGATAGACGATATAATACTCTGTAGTTTTCTAGGAATCCAGACTATTGTATAATACACCACCAACCCAAAAGTATTGTTAAATCAAGGACCAAAGTAATAGTCTTTAGATAAGAGATGCAAAACAAATTGCACATTTTAGAGTATGCCATGGCCTCAAAGACTTCCTAACAATAATCTATGGCATTTTGTACAAGCAAACCAACTCACACAGGACACTCATTTTTTTAATATAGAATTACAAAAAAGATAAATTAAGAAAACCTTAATTCAATAGTGACAAAATCCAGTTTGTACAAATTCCAGAAATACCTCTTACAAACATAATTTGTACGCACAAATTTTTTTGTTGGAAAATTGTTTGGTTCTACTCTATATAAGCCCATCTTAATCTTGCATACAACCATGTTTACTTGCAACTTCAAGAAGACAATGCAAAAAATAAAAAATAAAAAAATAAAAAAATAAAAATAAAAATATATATATATATATATATATATATTATAGCGTACCATAATAGTATAATGGTGCAACATTGCAATCCATGCACTTTTCCAGTAGCTACTGATCAAAGAGTGCAATCTCTTGCGATTCACACATAAGAGTGTCCCAAAAAAAAAGTAGGTTTTCTTTTAACCTTCAATTTGTACATTAGAAGAAACCCGTGTTTTTTCTGATGTCCAGTTTTTGGACGTCAGAAAAAACATGGGTTTCTTCTAGTGGGATGACCTCTTGGTCTTTGCTATACTCTCCTTCTCTACCTCCTTTCCTCTCTTCGACTATTTTTGAAAAATAGATGGCAAACCATAAGCCACTCCTAAAAATCTTGCAATCTAGAGAAAAAGAATTATAAAGAACATGTAGTACCATGCCATTTTTTGTACGTTTCTTTTGTAGTTTGTCATCCAAATCCTCCTTATCACTCTTTCCCTTGTCATTGCTCTTCATAATACTGCAAATATTATGCTAGAGCCTCTTGACATATCATTTGGCCAACGCACACCTTGATTAAGGAATCCTAATCCTAATGCAAAAAAGCCTAACCAGAATCGACCAAGAAGATAGTCACATAAAGAAACACACATGATAAACACAATGCATACCTTGAAAATGATGAATAGCGAGGTAAGGAAGAAAAAGACGGCAAATAAACAATAAACCATCCTTGCAACATGTTCGCATGAAGGTTTCGGTGAGCATCTAAGGTAAGTTGTTTGAATGGTGCGATTTGGCGAATGCAAAATTTTGCCAAAAATTGAGTAGTAAAACAATTGGGAGGCCATATTCTATGGTCATGGAATTTATAGCTGTTGCTTTGTGTTCAGCAACAGATGTTAGATTCTGATACATAGACAATGACAAATTGATAGGGCATGATAGCTATCTCTAATCAAATTTAGAATGTCCACTTTGAACTCTGACAGTGGCTGTTTAATGGTATTAAAAGGCCATCTTAAATTAAAAGCAGACTAATATTAGTATCCTCAAAATCCAAATTTATTCCATTAATGCTTGTATTAGGCATGCTCTTCTTGACTATAGGCACATGGCTGCTCTAAAATAGTGTTATTCTTAGCTGTCATGACCTAGCCTACAAGCTATTTTGGAACTTCAAGTTAGTTTACTTTTTTAAATGAAATGAAATTGATGTGATAAGATAATCAATTTTTTTGGGGGGGGATCATCCTTGTTGTTTCTTAAGTCTTCTACAACACTAAAAATTAATCACTTTGTCAATGACCTCTAGTTGCATACAGCATTAGGCAATCTGCTTGTCACAGGCAAGTTTACCTTAGTTACCTTAGGTTCAATTTTCACATGGATTGTACTTTCTTCAACTATTCTAATGGACTTTATATTCTCTACATATTTTATTACCATAACCAGAGGCCACGCTTGGCAAAAAATAATCAAAATTTTAAGCTCTGAATGATTGAAAATTAATAAATCACCTTGGCATAACCGAAGAATATGAATTGTAAAGAAATCCCAAATATTAAAAAAGATTTCAATACAATCTAATGCCAACACATGTACACTATACCATGGGTGGAAAGATTTTTTTTATAATGAAATACATTGTTCATTGTGAATCCTCAAAGGGTATGGGACAATTTGAAGATGAGAGTTTGACCACTCATTGTCAAACGTAGGAAATTGTATTCAATGTAGAACTTCAAATCTCATTTAGGCATAGTATAATAACTTTTTTCAAGAAGCTTTGAATTAGGAAAGATTAGAAAGTCAATCTAACATTCATATCCCAAAATTCTTTTGGAAATTTGAGCCTCAAAAAAATTTATGAACAACATTTAGAGAGGATGTTTGAAAATTTCAAAGAAAATGTCCATCCCAACCCTTTTCTAAATTTTTTCCTAACTTTTGATTAAAGGCTCGAAATCTCAAATAGATTTTAGAAGATGAAAGTTAGCTTGATTTCTCAACTTTTTTTGGTTCAAAATTTTTTGAAAAAAAATATTCTACTATGCCTAAATGAAAGGTAAAGTTCTACACTGAATACAATTTTTACTTTTGACTTAACTAAGTATGAGCAATTGAGCTTATATTAATCCTAATTTACATATTCCACATCAGCTGCTTTTATTACCTCCCATCATCCCATTTGTATAAAGAGATTGCCTATACAACTTGATGCCCACACATCAATAGTGACTTTCAAATTCATATGAGGTGGTTGCTGGATAATTTAATATTTATTATTTTTCCAAGTTGGATCCCGCAAATTTTTGCCTTGGGCAACCACTATTCTTAGAGCATTGCTACCATGAGGCAGTCAAATCTCTACAACAAGTTGGCGTTGGCGTGGCTAGTTTGAATTCCAAAACAATAACTCCCCGCTCTCCCACCATAATACATTAGCTCATTGCTCTAAGGGGATATTGTTGTTCAACTCATAATGATTGTGTTAAAGTCATTGGTCTGACTCCGATTGGTTATTTCTTCCTTCAATGCTCTCAACTCTTGTGCCTTCCAACTATATCCAACTCCAATTGGCCTCCAGCGGCTCTTCAACCATGCCTTTGCAAAAAAATTGTTTAACTTTGGGTCCGGTCCATAATCACGTTGTCCACACCAAGTTGTGGTAATTGAATGGAAATACGGTACACCTGGTGCCTTGAAAAAAGTGCTTAGAGCCATGGTGGGGGCTATTTTGGCTTTTGGGTTTGGAGCGTGGAGTAGTTTTTCAATATGTTGAGCCACGGTGGTGATGCTCATACGTAATGGATTCTCAAGAACTCCACTTGATAAGAGAGGCCGTCAAATGCTAAAATCTTCATTTTCAAGATATTACCAAATTTCTGTTATGAACTACTTTTTAAATATTGGGCCAATACATTAGAAGTGATTAATGGCTGTAGTAGCAAGCTATGAAGTCCATGCCACCTCACCTGACATGTAGGTTTGGTGAATAGCAAAGCATCCAAATGAAAATGCGATATGATTTATAATTCACTTAATGCCTTAGCACACTAGAAGAACCCCATGTTTTTTCTGACGTCCAAAAATTAGACGTCAAATTTTTTGGACATCAAACACAACATTAGGATGCTAGTTTTGATGTCAAAAACTAGCATCCTAATGTTATGTTTGATGTCCAAAAAATTTGACGTCCAATTTTTGGACGTCAGAAAAACATGGGTTTCTTCTAGTGCCATTTCTACCATAAGGCTAGGTGGAAACATACCTTTTGTCAACACATAACTAAACACAACACTAACTTCCATTGTTGGAAGTACGCAATTTAGGAATTTTTTGCTGATCAAAGGCTATGTTCTTCTATTACCACCACCAAATGTTGGACATGATTACATGTTCTCAGGGACACTGATCTTCTTTTCCTTTTTTTGTTTCTTTGTGTTTTTAAAGGTTCTTACATTTAGTAGAATCTATTTGTATGCAAGTGCAACTAAATTTGTTGGATGTTGTACATTTTAAGTGCCCCCGCCACTTTTGTTCTATGGTTTCTATCATGCCTAGGTTTTACTTTCATTTGGTCCAACCATTAATTTTTCTATAGTCTTTTTGTCTCTTTGACCTCCCTTAGAATTTCTAAGGGAAGGTGGAAAATCTCTACACTTTCTTGTTATGGAAGAATAGCCTTTGTAAAAGTATGCAAGCTATTTTTAGTGCTCAAATAGTGATTTTTTCTAGTAGCCATCTTTGCTTCACTGTTGGCTACAATTGTTGTGGTTTATTGTGGACTCGATAGGAAAGAGGGGTTTTCTTTTCTTAAGAAATTAGAATTTCCTTCTTTGTGTTATTCATAATCTATTATATTGTGTAATGATGCATCTCCCTCTAGGTTAAAATTAATGCACCTTCCTCTTTGTAAAAATTGAGAGCCATTGATCTTGTAAACAAGAATCTTCCCTCCAACATCATTGATCTTAAAAAATAAATAATATAGATATGAATACTCTAGGATATATATACGTATATATATAGAGAGAGAGAGAAAGAAGATAGATACAAACATATATATCCATAAAGAATATGGATACAAAATACATACGCAAAACCCACTATTGATTGGATATTAGATTGCTCCTAAAAAGTACAAATATATATGTGGGAATACTTACCAACATCATAAAGTTTCTCTGCCACAAATTGTTAATAATAATTGTACGATTATCGTCAGGCACTGTTTTCATGTTACATTCATTCATTTGGAAATATTGTTACAACATGATATTGACGTTTATTAATACTATGCAGTTTAAGCATATCACTAATATTTGAATTTGAAGTGCTAAAGTTGCACGATGACTATGTATGACTAAAAATGTACAACTTTAGTGCTTTTGTGATGAGAGACTAACTTCGCGTAGTAGTAGTGCTTATTTTTTGACATTTTCAAACATCTGCTCTGATTTTTGTTCATAACTTTTGATTGAAGGCTCAAAATCAAAAACGGGTTTGTGGACGTGAAATTTATCTTCATTTGAAAAAAAAAATTAGTTTAAAGTTTTTCAAAAAAAATTATTTTACTATGCCTAAATGAGGTCTGAATTTCTACTTTGAACACAATTTCTACACTTGAGTTGACAATGAGCTTGGACCTCTCATCTTCAAGTTATCCCATATTCATTGCCATAACGAACAACGGATTTTCATATAGAAAAGACCTCCCCACCATTCCTTCATATTGAATGTCAATGAAGAGATTTTTTTACTACGTCATCAAGTTTCTTGGTGGCTTGTTTATGGATTTAATTCTTTCACTACACCATCAAGTTTCTTGGTGGCCTACTGGTTGAATTACTTCAAGCTAAAGTTTAATGGCCTACAAATGTTCAAAAACTAGAATGTGAAGTGATTAAGTGTGGACCAACAAAATGCAAGAATTTTATTAAGAAAAAAATTATTGTTATTTGGAATGGTAATCAATAATTTAACATGGACAATATTTTTTGGAACATTAATACCATTTAATAAGTTTTATTGCAGTACAAATAGCAATGAAATCATTGTCATGGATTTTTCATGTCTTTAAATGCAAATAAAATGTACAACAATGATAATTAATTTATATGCATAAACTGCGTCTTTTACATATTTGTGATTAATGTATAAAAATTACATAGTTAATACCGATTACATAGTAGTGCCAATTCTTTGTAGTAATCTTGTGCATTGTAACAATGCGATAACTTACAAATTAACGTACGCATCCATGAAACAATAATAACTACATGATAATTACTAACAAATTGTCGGTCCTGAACTTTGAGATGAACTAGTAATATAAATTATCTAATTCACTTTTAGGAAGGGGATATAATACAATAATCAATCATTTGAAACTAATTGAATTGTCCCTAGCAAGTAACCATCTACTCAAAAGACAAGGTACACACATGGTACACTAGTCTACTATGACACCAGTGTACAATACCTAGAAGCAATGATATAGAAATCCAATTCTACCATTAATTTTTTTTATTATTTAATAATAAATATAATTGGCATTTTTTGTCTTGCATAATGAACATTCAATTCATGTGCAATTCCAATTAAGCATACAAAATTTGGCTTTCAAGAAAGCAAAATTCTATTTTGGATGAATTATTTAATTTAAATTTTATGGTTTTACATGATAATTGATTGAAAAAAATTGATAATGAATTTTTAAAATTCAACTACATAGATATGTAAAAAACATCCATACATACATCTTCCATATTAAAAAATATCCCATTAAGTAACAAAAGTATGATCTATAAAGAGTTCAATTGGAGGTATTGTATGACCAAATTTTGTAAAATAGACATCTCTATAATTTAAGTAGATTTTGCTATTTGACCATCACACTAGAACTACTTTGGCACATTTAAGCATGATGGTACAATTACTTTGCCAAAATGCAGTTAAATGATAGAAATATCTACTTTACAAAGTTTGGTCATAGAAGACCTCCAATTGAACTCTTCATAGATCATATTTTTGTTACTTAATGGGATGTTTTTTAATATGAAAGATGTATGTACGGATGTTTCCTACATATCTATGCAACCAAATTAAAAAAATTCATCATCAATGTTTTTTAGTCAGTTATCATGTAAAATCATGAAATTTAAATGAAATAATTTACCAAAAATAGAATTTTGATTTTTGAAAGCCAAATTTGGAATGCTTGATTGGAATTGCATAGAAATTGAATGTTGCATATGCAAGACAAAAACCGCCAATCCATCCATTAAGATTGTTTTTTTTTGTTTTTTTTGTATATAATGAGATCTTCCAAACCGTGCGTCCTTTACTGACGTGCTTGGTACCATTGGAAAGCCCTTGGCAAGGAGGAATGAAAAGGCTTTGTTTTGTGGCGTTTGGACTTGCGGTGTGAAAGTTATGAAGTTTTGAAGTTCTTATGAATTCAAAAAATACTTCTACTTTTATTTTGACTGTGGCAATGGCACATGACACACTAGTTATTTCTACATATTGTGGATTTCTTTTAGAAATTGTAGATTTAATACAATAAAAAATATTATCTCTATTTCTGAAAAAGACATGTTTTTTTTTTGTAAAAACAAGGGGCTTTTTAAAAAATAGGAGTAATGTTTTACATGAGTTGAGTATGAGGTAATTATCCATCCATTAAAATAGTGTTTTGTTTTTTGTTTTTTTGTTTTTTTATACAGTGAGATCTCCTAGATAGTGTGTCCCCGGTTGCATGCTTGATACCGTCGGAAAGCCCTTGGCAAGGAAGAGTGTTCGAGCTTTGTTTTGTGGCGTTTTGATTAACAAAAGAAAAGATATTGAATTTCAGAGTTTTTATGAGTAAGAAAATTTAAAAATTAATTTTTCTTTTGATTGTGGCAATGGCAAAAGGCACATTAGTCCATCCATTAAGATAGTCTATTTGTTTTTGTTTGTTTGTTTGTCTAATACGGTGAGATCTCCCAGACCGTGTGCCCCCCCAATGGCATGCTCGGTACCATTAGAAAGCTCTTGACAAGGAGGGATGCACAAGCTTTGTTTCTTGGCATTTGGACCTACGGTGTGAAAGTTATGGAATTTTGAAGTTTTTTATGAATTAAAAAATTAGAAAATTACTTTTATTTTTATTTTGACTATGGCAACAATAAAAGGCACATTAATTATATTTTATATTATGCAAAATTCTTTTGAATGACAAAATTAGATTTTTGTATCATTGCTTCCAGATACTATACAGTTAAGTAGGGCTAGTTGGCTTTGCTTAAAATTTTTGCTTTATAGCTTCAGTGTTATACTTATGATAAATACACCTAAATGTATCCAAATAAGCAAACTCAAAAAAATATTATAAATTTTCTTCTTAAGGCATTTTTTGAACATTATATGTATAAACCACAAATTTATGAAGTATTGAAAATAGTTGAAAGTAAGCAACCTTAGGCTCCCATGAATAGAGGTTGTAGATAGTAGGCAAGAATTTGTAGAGGACATAATAAGATGCAATTACATTAACATTTTGAAGAGCTACTTTAAAAAACTTAGAAAATAAATAATGATTCTATTTGTGTGCACAATCACTTGAATTCATTTTAGATAGGAAGTACCAAAAAATATTTATCATGCATGATCTACAATGAATGTTATATGAATGACTTGTGGATCTTTTTATTTTTCAATTTTCATTAGAGAGTAGAAAAAGGGGAATTTTTACAATTGCTAAAGTTGTTAAAGTGAAAGAGAATAATTCTTATGTGAATGAACCAAGAATTGAGGGGAAGAAAATGGAACTTAGACAAAGAAGCACATTAATAAATGGCAATGATTTGGCATACCCTTTCACTCAAAAGACACCTTCTTTTTTAAGGCAACTAGTAATCTCAAAGTGACATAGTTAGAATTCATTTCTTTTTCTTTACAAACTATTCAATGATCTAAAATCATTGATTGTTTGTTTCTACAATACATTGAATCAACATTGATTGGAAGATTGAATAGTGTAAAAGACAAAGCTTCATCAATGGCAAATAGTATAATGCAAGGAGCAAATTGTTGTGTAGTCCTCTCTTGTCTACCACAAAGAAGAACAATGCCTTGCAATCAACTCATTATTCAATGCCCATAGACCAAGAGTCTTTTTTTTACTAGAAATGTCCTCAAAACATGCCACAAGAGTAGGCATTCCTACCCTTACAATACATATGTGCCTATGTTGTGGTACTTGGCGACTGATCATGCAAACCCTAGTGATGAATCCAAAACACCGTCACCTTCTTCAAAACCTTCCTCGTCTTGTGATCTTCTTAACATATTTGTTAATTGTTGTGTTCAAAGCGGTTTAGACAAAATATTTGAAAAAACTAATTACGTTTGATGTGCAAATTATCTTGAAGATTATGTATCCGTCATTTGCTATTTTTCTTCTATTTTGAATTCATTATACATCTACATGTATTAGACATAGTGGTTAATCCTAGGATGAGTGAAACGCCTCAAAAGCATATTATATTTGTTGAATAGTTGTAGTATAATTGTTGAATGTAGTATATATTGTGGTGGGTCTAACAAGCTATATCCCCTATCTTGGATTGGTCCTTCAATCAAAATAAATGACAATCTCTCGTAAGATGAAGAAGCATAATCTTTTCTATTCTATATAGTGATGTTCTTAGTATAGCAATAAATTGTCCTTCATTTATCCCCTTGAATAAGCATGTTTGACTAAGATTCAACCATCCATTAAAGGCCCTTGTCCCTATTTTAAAGTCAAATAACATCCTTTGCTACTCAACATTGTGTTTTTCATTTTTAGACTTTTGCATATGGTATCCAAATGTTGCAATCTTTGGTTAGTTGAAACCTCCTATCCCTTGCCAACAATAAAATATGAAATTTTGAACATTTTAATAATAGTAATTTTGTACAGAAGAAAAAAAATGGTGTTTTGGGAGTGCCACATGAGCAAAAAAATGGGTTTTGGGGGGGGGGGGGGGCCTACTAGCGTTCACAGAATTGGCTAAAACTTGCTCAATTGCTACTTAAAATTTTCAGTAGCTAAATGTAAATTAGAGAAAATCCTTGAAAAAAATAGACTTTAGCCAAGACTTCAACAAACAATAAAATTTGATAGCCAATTGCAACTTCCTCCACATTGAAATTAGCATCTATTTAGTTAGTTTTGTGTTATAGTACTCCCAATAATCCTATACAACTTGCAAAATCTTTTCTTTTTTCTTTTTTTAAATACTTTTCACTCTCAACATAGCCAAAGTTGATGCATGTTTGTCTTGAAGATAGCATATTGTACTAAATTCCTTAAACTAGTTCTGGGATCACTGGTGCCCACCTTTTTAGGACTTTGGCATTATGTCCCACTAATGCTCTACGTTAGAACCTCCCTGTCTCCAGCATTATTGCAGGCTCCCAGCACCCTCCGATCCCAAGATCCTGAAGAAATCAACGTCGGGCATTTGCAGGAGTCCAGTCTTGAGTGTTCTCAGTAGAGTGACGTCGTACGATGTTGCTGAGCTATGGCGATTGCATTTCCTTGTGCCTGCTGGTCCTCTGCTTCTCGTCAATCCGGCAATTACAGATCCCGAGGGACTTGCTGCGCACATCAAGTATCACGCAAAGTACTCACCGTCGTTCAATCCGTTGCAATTTGAGGCGAAACAAGCCTACTTCGCCACAGCGCAAAGTGTGAAAGACAAGGTCATTCACAGATGGAACGAAACGTACCAGCATTTCCAGACCACCAATGCAAAGACCGTGCATTACCTCTCCATGGAGTTTCTGCAGGTTGTACTCTAGTGAACTAGAACTCGTCTTTGTTACATTGGATCTACAAACTCTTAACAAGAATGCTCTGCACGTCGGGACAAAGCTGGGAAGAAAGTTTTGTCGGGATAGGCCTTTTAGGTTTACGGCCAATTGCAACTTCTTGTTTTTGTTAAGTTTTTGTTTCTTATTTTCCCTGCTTTGATTTCTCACAGTTGGCTGTTGTAGGGCAGAGCCTTGACCAAGGCCATTGGTAAACTTGATCTAGGCAACGAATATGTTGAAGCTTTAAAGAAACTTGGATACGAGTACGACGACTTCGCTGAGCAGGTTTGTAGTAAACCAGGTTCGTTTGGATATTTTGAACTTGACCTTGATCTACAATTGTTTGTTGTTCCCGTGTTCGTTAGATGTTAATGATACATTGTTGATTGTAGGAGCCAGATGCAGCTCTTGGGAATGGAGGACTCGGAAGATTGGCATCGTGCTTCTTGGATTCTTTAGCCACGTTGAATTATCCTGCTTGGGGATACAGATTGCGCTACAAATATGGTTTATTCCGTCAAGAAATCGACAAAGATGGGCAACATGAGGTGGTTGAGAATTGGCTGGAGGTGCTGTCACACAAATCTTACATCGATAGGGATCCTACGAACACTTGCATTTCGATATGAGAGTTGCATTGGCTACTTGACATCATGTAGGGGACTTTCTTTTCTTCAATTTTAGGTGATTTCTCACCAACAAATGACATACTCTTCACTGATTCTAGTGATGTAAAGTTTAACCCCGTTTGAATTAAATTTTTCACAATATGATCAATCGAACTGGTCATGTTGAAACCTTGAAGTGTGCTCGTTTACTGCAGATGGGATACCCGTGGGAAATTGCAAGGCACGACATATGCTATCCGATTAAATTTTTCGGGAAGACTTTCGAGACGTATGCTGGAAAGAAAGAGTGGATCGCTGGAGAAAATGTTGAAGCCGTTGCATACGATGTTCCTATTCCCGGCTACAAGACCAAAAACACCGTATGCTTGCGACTCTGGTCCACAAAAGTCAGTCCTAAGAACTTTGACCTAGCAGCTTTCAACGCCGGCGACTACGATAAAGCGGCCTCGCTGCGAAACAGCGTCCAAAGAGTACTAAATCCTAACCAGGCAATGAATTGCTATTTCCTGAAGTACGAAGAAGCTCAAATTGGGCCTCGTGTTCTCGTTTATCAGTTTTGAGCAGGTCATTTGAGGATTTTTTTTTCCAATTTTATTTGAGATTTGACTAACACATGCGATTTTCTTCACTGATTCTGGTGATATACAATTTGGTCCCGTCTGGAATTAATTTTTTCACTATACGATCAATCGAATTGGTGATTTTAAGAGTATGAGTCCTTGATCTTTATGGAGGTATATTTGATTGCGCCAAAAGTTGATGCGGTGATTGGTCATGATTGCTAGATCTGTCACGTGCTGTATCCAGGGGACGCAACTGTGGAAGGATAGCTACTCCGATTGAAGCAGCAATTCACACTCTGCTCGGCCTCCGTACAAGACATAATCACTCGATTCAAGGAATGGTCGGGGAGCAAGCAGAATTTCAGCAATTTTCCTTCGAAACTAGTGATTCAAATCAACCATACGCACCCTACACTCTGCATTCCGGAGCTCATGCGCATTCTCATGGATTGTGAAGGCCTAGCATGGGACCAAGCTTGGGACATCACCCGAGCGTATGTAAATTATCTCACTTTCAGAGCTTTCGAAGTTCCTTGAATTTTCACCTAAAGTTTTTCCAGCACTCTATGGGCATTCTGTGTATACGATATGCTGTTTATGTAAAAAGTCCTCATGTTCTTTATGATTTGTTTTTTTTATCTTAATAGGATGGTGGCGTATACAAATCACATAGTTCTGCCGGACGGCATTGGAGATATGGCCTTTGCCCATTCTCAGGAAACTGCTGCCTCGTCATGTCGAGATCATTGTGAAAATCGATGAGACGGTAACAAGGCATATTTCATTATTCCATTCTTAGGTTTGAAAGTTTTCATTGCAATCTATGGCTGTACCATGGGTGAGTTATAATTTGGTTCTTAAGGCAGTGTAATCTGTTTTGAGTGACTCGATTTATGCAGATTCATTCTTCGCCCGCATGCAGTTCATCAAATGCCTTGCGAAGAAGGTAAACCAGGACGAGCTTGGGGAGATGGTTGCACACATGAGGGTACTCAAAAACGTTGAATTCCCTGAATCTTTGAGAAAGATGCTGATTTTTGATGAGAAGCCAAAGCCTGAAAATCCTACCCACACGAAAGAGAAGACGGAAGTGAAGATATCCTTAGGAAAAGAGAACATCGATATCAAGGCCAAGATCAAAGACGGAGATGAAGTTAGAAAAGCTGCGATAGCCAAGGAGGAACCTGTGAAACCAGAGGTGTTGGTAGAATGGCGAATCTGAGTGTGATTGCAGGCAGCAAAGTGAACGGCGTTGCAGCTATTCCTCGAGAAATAGTGAAGAACGAAGTCTTTAAGGACTTTTACAAGGTAGTTTTAGTTGGAATTGCAACTTGTGATTGAGGGACTGATCACTGGGGAAAGTTGGAAGAATCATTAGAATTAACCCTAGAAGTATTGTCATGATGTGTGAAACAGCTATGGCCAGAGAAATTCCAGAACAAAACAAATGGAGTGACTCCCAGACGTTGGCTGGCATATTGCAACCCTGAACTGAGCGACATCATCAGCAAATGGCTGGGCAGTCGGGCCTGGATCCTCCATGCTGAGCTCCTGGTTGGCCTTCGCAAGGTTGGCCTTCGCAAGGTTGGCCCTAAACCCTAAATCTTTGCCCATGTATTGAAGTTTTCTTTTCAATTGTACAGTTTGCTTCATGACGTTCTCCTGAACTTTTGGTTTTCAAATTGAACAGCATATATCAAATCAGGATTTTCTGAAGGAGTGGAGATTAGCAAAGCAAGCCCGTAAGAAATTACTGGCAGATTTCATCAAGGACAAAACCGGCTACGTTGTCAACCCGAATTCTATGTTTGACATTCAGGTACGTTCGTGTCTAGCTTAAGGTTCCTTAAAGAATCAAATTCTTGAAGGCAAATTGGGTAGAATAAACTCAAACGTCATACAAGAGTGTAAAGAGATGATTGATTGCAGATCAAGAGAATTCATGAGTACAAAAGGCATCACGGGAGTGATATACCCGGTTCAAGAAAGTGAAGGAAATGGGGGCCAAGGAACGCGAGGCCAAGTATGTACCTCGGGCTTGTATATTTGGTGGAAAAGCTTTTGCTACATATTTGCAAGCGAAGCGCATTGTGAAACTCATCACAGACGTGGCCGCCCTCGTGAACAAAGACCCCGAAATTGGAGATTTACTAAAGGTCATCATTGTTCCGGATTACAATGTTAGTGTGGCAGAGATGCTCATTCCTGCAAGCGACCTCTCCCAGCACATCAGGTGACATATTAGGATATATAATTTACACATAAATTGGAGTTTCTATACCTTAGCCCAAAGCAACTGGACATGATTACCACATTTCTTCACCTCTGCCTTTGTCAATTTTGCACCAATTTGAGTTATATGACAGTAGCAATTTCTGAAACATTCTTTGTCATGAGATCACAAAGGCACAAATTATCTTTTATTATGCAGTACTGCTGGGATGGAGGCCAGCGGAACGAGTAACATGAAGTTCGCCTTGAATGGGTGCGTGCTAATTGGAACCTTGGATGGCGCCAATGTTGAAATCCGGAAGGAAGTCGGCGAAGAAAACTTCTTCCTGTTCGGCGCGACCGTTGATTAAATCCAGGGTTTAAGAGCGGAGCGAGCAGCTGGCAAGGTAACCAATATAACCTTAACTGCTTTATCTTGCACCAAATGAATAATGTAGAAATAATAAAATGCTCGTATTTGATGCACCCTGTGTTGTATTGGTATCGTTAAAAAAAAAATATAAGACTGGTCCATCAGTCCATGTAAGTAAATGTTAGAAAGAATCCAGGATTAGGCTGGCATGTGTATGGAACAATTATCAGAGTCCTCCTAACCCCCGGTATGTAACGGTGCAATTCCTATTGAATTGGTCTTGGACACTCGTATTGACTGGTATGAACCAGGGTATAAAATTGTAAATTAAAGTTGAAGTATCAAGCTGGTCTGGTAATGAGGACCCGCAGATGTACTGGAACCACACAGTATACCTTGGTCGCACCCAATATACCTGTACATCCCTGTTAGAGACCATCAGAGAATATCTTGCCAACGTGCATCTCATGGGAATTACTTTGGCATGTTCTGGGGGTCAGTTCACCCCATGGCAAGGCTTTGAAGAAATGAAGAAATGGATCAGAAGTGGGTGTTAGGAGACCATGACTATGCACCCCTGCTGGAGTCCTTGGAGGGAAACGAAGGATTTGGACAGGGGGATTACTTCTTGGTTGGCAAGGACTTCCCCTCATATGTTGAATGCCAGAAGAAAGTAGACCAAACCTACCGAGATCAAGAGGCACTACCATCACCACGTCCTTTAAGCATATTATACATATCTGCTTGCAGTTGATCATTTTATCCAGGAGTAAAAACTAATTAAGTTAGTTGTTTTATGAATCTGCAGAAGTGGACAAAGATGTCGGTTTTCAACATAGCTGAGTCTTCCAAGTTCAGCAGCGACAGCACTATCCACGAGTATGCCAAGGAGATCTGGAAAGTGAAACGCAACCCTGTCCCATAATGTGTACACCAAACCCTCTTCTGACGTCCTATTAGTGTAGCTGCTTTTCTCCCATCATCTCTAAACACTGGTTGGTTGGATGTCATTCAACTACAGTTTCCCTTGCCAGTGATAATTTGCCTCTTTGCGTATCCTTACACGATGTCAGTTGAAACATGTATCAGGTCATTGCGTTAACTTCGATCCTGAAATTGTTCTGCCAATTTTCAATCTCTACCAATCCGATTGCAGACAGGGTATAGTGAAATTACTCCTCCCGAATACACTCAAGGAGAGACCAACTCTGGTACCACTGGCTTGGATTGTGACTTCTCCATCATGAGAACATGCATTTCCAAGGAGTCACTTTCGACTCAGTGGCCGAGACAGGGCACATTGTACTGCACATGTATGAAATGACTTGAAACGGAAGTCTTGCCACGAATTCCGGTGCGGAAAAGAGAGGGAGCAGTGATATTTTATTGTACTCGTATCAGCTTTGATTGCGCTTTGATTTTAGCTCGATTCGTTTTAATGTATCTTTGATTAGAATTATGGGAGAAAATTGCAGGAAAATGAAAAAAAACGTTTCACTCTTGGCCATAGTTTCTTTACTGCAGCGCAATTCAGGTAAGTCTTACATCCCGATTAAGATCGCTTAAAAGATGCAATTGACGTTCTCAGCCATGTTTGTTTGGAAAAGCCTCACTCAGACAGATAACATCTCGCCAGTCGATCAGGCAAAATCCCTAACCCTACTAGAAACAGTCTTTTTAGCACCCTCACAGTCATGCCCGCAGCTCTCAATTTCTTGTAAGGTGCGGAAAAAAAATTTAGAAATTTAGAAATCAAGAGTAATCCAAAAGTTTTGTTATGCCATGCTGTTGTGAAATCTCATTAGTTTATCAAGTTGGGGTGTCCATAACTGATGTTCCGTATTGCTAGTATAAGGCTTCTAACATTTTCAATCAATTGTTCTGGAGAAGTGGCATCAAGACCATTTTTACTCATAACTTTGACCTCTTTTTGAGTTAGTTTCAAATTTTGAAGATCTTCACCTGGAAATTTTCATAGTTGGTAAATTGAAGACTCCAATATAAACCCCTCTGTAAAAGGACATTTTAGAGTGGCTAGTCTTACCATTCCCTAGCTTACCATTCTTTATTTGTTAGTCCTTTGTCTCTTCTAAAATGTACTAGATCAAATTTTAAACAAACAAATTTATATCAACATCATAAGAATAATTATTCATAATTAAGGTGAATAATTCTATTACATTTGTGGTATTTCATGCACCCTTTGGACATTTGCATTAGCTTATTGTGTTTGTGCATTGCTAAGTTAGGATTTCCACCTTCATGTATCCCCTTGTTAATTCCAATGAGTGCACTTCTTTGTTTTCTTGATAGTCTATTGCAGGGTTGTCTATCCGGACGTGACGTGGGCTTTTCACGTCCGGATGTCATGACGCGTCCGTCCTGACGCGTCACAGTCCGTCGCCGATATTGACGGGACCATCCGGAGCGCAGATGAAGTCTATCCATTCTGTGACGGCGTCGGGCCGTCTCCTGGACGGTGATTCCGTCGCCAAATGGACATCCGTCTCTTGGACAGAGAGCCCGTCTGTGGACGAAGAGGCTGTCCCCTGGACGGTAATCCATCCGCTGGACGGAGAATGGGTCGTTGGACGGTAAGCCGTCCTCTGGACGGAGAGTCCGTCACTGGATGGTAAGCCGTCCGCTGGACGGAGAGTCCGTCGCTGGACGGCAAGCCGTCCGCTCGACGGAGACTCCGTCGCTGGACGGTAAGCCGTCCTCTGGACGGAGAGTCTGTTGCTGGACGGTAAGCCGTCCCCTGGACAGAGAGCCTGTCTTTGGACGGAATTCTCGTCTCCAGGACGGTAATCCGTCCCTTGGATGGCCTCTCCGTCCTCTGGACGGGAAACCGTCCCGTCCCCTGGACCGGAATATTACAGGACGGGACAGTCGCCCCTTGGACGGTTTCGTTGGCAAGGCTGCGGGTTTAGGGTCCACCCCATCAGCCGTCACTCCGTTTAGCTGGGTTTAGGGTTTACGGTTTTAGAGAGGGCTTCAAGGTGTATATTAAGGACTTCTGCCTATTCAAGATTACTTTCCCTTGCTGATTTTGCCTTTCATGACTTGGTTGGAGTACAACCATTGCGGTAGAGCGAAGTCCAAAAAGAGTGTGTTGTGGTGGCACTTGTTGTGAGAGCAACAAGTGTTGTTTCCACATCACATTTCAAACAGAATACTAATCTTTTTTTTGGTGCAGGGGTAGATAAAGGAGGACAGATAAGAGCAATGGGTGGAGCAAGATCACAGTGGGAACCTTGGTACACACTACGGTCAGATGGAAAAATTGTTTGCAAGTTTTGCGAAGCTTTGCTAAGCTATCGAAAAGATTGGTTGCTTTTCCATTTGGGATATAGACGAAATGACACCCTCTTTGGAGTGAGAGCGTGCACTAAAGTCAATGCAGCCGTGAAGGTAATGTTTTTTAATTGTGGAGGACATATACCTACGGATATTTCGCACGGAACTGGACGCGACGTGGAAGTGACATCACCATCAACGATACTACCAAGTGTAGTACGTGGTGAGCAACAACATGATGCTTCAATCTCGGCAAACGATGGAGGAGAAAACACTGGGGGGCAAAGCTCTCAAGTACGATCATCGGAGGCGCCCAACCCTAGTTTGACCCACAGTCGATCGATGAGGCAACTGTCTTTACAAGAAGGACTGAACGCATCAAACAAGCAAGTACTTGACAAGAAGTGGGCTAAGTTTTTCTACGAAGCCAATATACCATTCAATGTAGTGAGGCATCCTGCTTTTCTGGATGCAGTGAAATCAACATCGGAATTAAGAGTTGGCTACAAACCTCCAGCTTACCATGCACTTCGTACAAAGCTCATAAAATCTACAAAAGACGAAGTGGCAACAATTGTAGTAGAGAAGACGAGGGCACCAATCCACAAATATGGCGTTATAATATGCTCTGATGGATGGGACAACGTTACACATCGACCATTGATGAATGTCATGTTGGCATGTACAAGTGGAGAGGTTTTTCTTGGATCGATAGACACAATAGGCGAATGCAAAGATGCTACTTACGTGGCTAATTGCATGGGTGATTACATTGACGAGGTAGGGGCACAGAACGTGGTACAAGTTTGTACAGACAATGCAACAAACATGTTGGCCGTTGGCGCTCTGTTACTTTGTAGATTTCCACACATATATTTTCAAGGGTGTTTAGCACATGCACTTGACTTTCTACTTGAAGATTGGGGAAAACAAGATTGGATTACAAGTATGGTCAAGAAAGCCAAGTCAATTGTGAAATACATTCGAACGCATCACATGCCATTTGCAATCTTTTGACGACATTCTCCTAATCACGTTTTGAAAAATCCCGTTCAAACACGCTTTGCTACCATGTTCCTCATGATCGAACGTTTGGTGGAGGTGAGGGAAGCGATAGAATCGACAGTCCACGATCCGCAGTGGAATGAGTACACGCGGAGATTGGCATCCAATCAAAAGCAAAGAAAAGCTAACGATGTGCGACGATATGTGCGGACGGATGAATTTTGGAGGAAATGTTTGAACTTTGTGCACATAGTGGAGCCCGAGTTGATTGCTCTTTGAGAGTTTGATGGCAAGTACCCGTGCTTAGACAAGGCATGGCTTGTAATGAAAAAGGTGGAAAAGCATGTTTTATCTTTGGAGGATCCACCATTTTCATTAGAGTGGAGATATGCAATTTCCGCCACCGATGATTTCTACAAGCGTTGGGACATGTTCAGGACAGATTTGCATTACGCTGGGGCTCTATTGAATCCCTTTTTACTTGACGAAGTCATGCTAATGGATGAAAATGAGGCAAGAGAAGCCATACTGAGAGTTTTGCGCAAATTGGCTGTTGGAGATCAAGCATTTGCTTCAGCTTTGTCTGAGTACCAAGCATTTAGAGATTGGCGAGGCATTTTTGGTGGACTTCCTGATGTAAACGCCTTGAATTTGCAACCTCACGAATGGTGGGACCTTCTCGGAGTCGGTGCTCGTACACTTGCACCGATTGCCAGAAAGATCCTCGCGCAAGCGTGTTCTGCATCATCCTGTGAACGCAATTGGAGCCTGTATTCGTTTGTTCACAACAAATCACACAATAGATTGACATCAGAGTGTGCTGAGGAATTGGTTTACATTTATATCAATTCCAAGACTCTTAGAGAAAGGGCTGCAGCAAATCCGACAAGGTGGTATACTGAAAACATGATGTCAGAGGATTCCATGACAGATGAATCTGATGGTCTAGACCGTGGTTCGGTTCTCTCTGATCCCAATGATGACGATTCAGATGATAGTTCCAATGACGACGATGAGCCACCGTTTGATAGATTTTGTGGGGCGGGAGGAGTGCGTCCTCTAATTGATGCATCCGTATTTGACTTTGAAGAGGGGGATAACAACGACAATGTATACGAGGGACATCAAGGAAGTCCACCACGAATGTCACAAACGTGGAATGCTGGGCCAAGTGGGGGCAATACAAACAAGGACGTTGTGGCACCGAGACCACTAAGTCCAGACCCTATGGATGTACAAGTTGATGCCACAATAGAAAGAGATGGTGTTGACGTTCAAAGAGGACGTGAAGAAGACGTAGTAGTACCACCGTCATTGCCCATGAGGACCACCCGCAGTGAAGGGCCCCCTCAAGGTGGAGAAGCACATATGGCCCTTCCAAATCGAGTCTCGGTTGCACAAAGGCAAATGCCAATATTGGTAAATCTACAAATCCAAAGTTCATCAAAGCCGTCTAGTTCCGACGACCGTCCACACGAACCAACTTCGTCGATAGGTACACGATTGGCTGGTATGGTGTCACAATGTGTGACTAGAAATACGACTTCATTGCGGCCACCTGTACATGCCAATGATCGAGGGAAGCGTCCACGACCACAAGGTACTACTAGTGAACGTGTAAGTAGTAGAACGCGTAGAAGGCTGAGGAGGGAAGAAGCGGCTTCCCAACCATTTTCAAGAGAAGTTCAAACAGGAGGACCCAATACAGATGGCATTATGGACGCAATGGGCCAACGACCTCTTCGGACGTTGTCTTCTATAGCTCGACCACAACAAAACCGCAATTCCGAGGCCTCCAGCGAAAGTGGTAGTGCAACATCCAATGATGATGGTGAATCCATCGGTGGTACTATAGATGAAGATGGTGAGGTTCCAAGAGATAGTGATTACAGGGGGCCGGTGCCTCGACAAGGTCCACTCGAAAAAATGGGTGGTAGTGAACCAATAGTACAAGAAGCAAATGCAAATACTTCTATGCGTATTCTTAGGCATGGAAGACGTTGAATGTTTTTGAAAAGACAATAGGGTCTTCATGTTTTTAAATGCAATGGTTTTAGCGGCTCAATACCTTGCATATTGAAATCAGCATTAATATGAAATATGACTTTGGTTCCTTTCATTCTCATAGAACTGTTTACCCCTAAAGTCCCGAAGTCATTACACAAAAAAAACGCAAAACTGTCTTTTCTCTTGCATTTGTTTCAACATACGGAAAAAATGTTTTTTACAACATCTAACCGTAAGATCTTATACTTCACATGTTTTTTATCACGTGGTAAAAATTTCATGAAGTTTGACCGAATAGATTGAAAGATATTAGCATTCAAACTTGGAAAAACTAGTTTTCTGAATGCTAGCTTTGCAATTTCAGATTAACTTTCACTGAGTGTGATTTATGGAAAATTGGGCCTTTGGGGCACTATTATTTTTGAATTATTTTTTTGAATATTCAAGAATCGAGGTCAAAATTTGAAAGAATTATTGCAATTGGAAACTATGTTTGCAATCCAAATAACACAGTGTGGTGTTTTTTTCATGTATGTTTTCTTTTTTTCAAATTTCATTAAAATTAAAATTATAAAACTATAATTTGTGTTCATTCATTCATTTATGGCCCCAGTTTCAGATTATTCTCATACATATTATAATTGATAAAATCTGATTTCCACGTTTAGCTTTATAAAATCACAATAAAATCAATTTTCCATTGAATTTTCTGGAAAAAAAAAGCATAAATAGAAAATGAATTCTTACGTATGTTGAAAAATATTAAAATATTATGCTGATTTTCAATAAATTTATAAATTTGGTTTGATAGTCAAATTTGACTTCAAGCTTTTCTTTGTGGTTGTTTACTAGTTTTGGGCATGAAAAATTAAATAAACAATTGAAAATTTTTCTGACTAGAAATCTCTATTGATATTTGTACCTCTTGTAAAAAACTAAAAATTTAGAATCTCTTGAATTGTTTTTTCTATTTTTACTTATTTATGGCATGAAGTGCAATAAAAATGTTGACAATTACAATTTTGCACAAAACTAATTGAAATTTCTTGTAGTGATATACAATTCAAAGTTTTTAGTACTAAAGATATAAGATGTGTGTTTACACGCAATTTAAATGATAAAGTTAGGGAAGACAAGAAATTTTTTACAACTCAATGTTTAGGTAAAATACGTTTATAACTTTATATAAACCAAAATGAGTACAAAATGCATTGAAGCCACAAAGTGTGCTACATTGCTATGGATGTCCTCAAGCCCATACTATAATAACCGCATGTACTAAGTAAACACTAATTTTGCAACTACATGGTAATACACTATTATCTAATCTTCATTGCGCACCTGCTCTTCTTGAAGGTCTTGTTCTTTGCGGGCCTCGCGGTAGCAATCCATGGGTGGTGTCCAAAACGTTGGAGCACCACTTAGACGTTGCACGACTCCAGTCACCGAGCGTCGTTGTAGTGGCTCCGCCTTGCACAATTCACCCAACATGGTTTGAAACGTACCAAATGCCGTAAGGTCCGGAATCATATCTACATTTCCGCGATCTTTTTTCCATACCTTCATAGCCAATTTTCCTATGGAGTATCCGTCCGTGTGTGTACTAACACACGGTGGCTTAACCCTGCGAGTAGGAGATGATGAAGTTCCTGTCTCTCTAATCAAGTACATCAACTCAGGAGCCACCCACCAACGTTGCGCTCGGGTTGCCTGAAACTTCCTTGGACAATTGAATTGGTAAAGAGAAGGGGTTTCTTCGTTGATGCGGCTACCCATTCCCCAATCACATAGACCAATCCACACGGTTCTTCCATCATCATTCGGAAAATGAAGCATAATGTTCTCCGGTGTGATGTCGTTGTGCAATACAGAGCACTGTTGCATTGCATCCACAATGCAAATCATCGCCCACGCAAGTTCAGTGCGCTTGCGTCTATATGCCATGAGTCGTTTGGCTTCTTGCATTGATTGGGGAGTTGCATGGTAAGCCAACTCCCCAATTTCATCTGGATCTCGGTTCTTCTCATCAAGGGTAAACATGGCGCCGAGAGTACCGCCATTCCACCATTGCGAATAACACTCCATGGTCATGTCATTTATAGCAAAGAATTTGATGACCCTTGGATGCTCGCACGGACATACCAATGCCTCGATGGACAACTTCTCCCTAGACTTCTTCAATTCATCCACGTGCAAGGCTGACTTCCCAGCTAATTCCATATTTTCGGGAATATGTTTTGAATTTTGAACACATACTTTGCGCACCCTCCCATGCCCCCCTTGTTTGCTATGGCCAGACAAAGGAACCACCACCACTCCTCTTTCAAGGAAAACCACTCCTCCTGCAGCTTGTTGACCAAAGGCCAAGTTCTGACTTTGTTGAAACCTCGGAGCGGAACGGATGTTGCTTGAAGACAATCCACGCACTGCATCATGCCACCAATACACCTTCTTGTGCAACAAACTCAATGCTTGTTGTCTGGGCACTACACTCTTCTCAAAGCCTTTTATTTTTTCCGCAACTTGGGCAAGGTTGAAGATACACGTTTGCACTTGTGACTCCAACCAATGATTGAAGCATTCTTTCGTGCGGTCTTCATGCCACTCATCCGCGCTCATTGTTGTCCAGAACATGTGGTGGAACTTTTGTTTAATTTTATCCACTCCCTGTAATCCGCATGAGACGTATGTTGAGTTCAACTGCAAAATCGAATACTGATCAAAAAATTCCAACGCCACTTCATGCAGTTTTCGCGTTGCACCCTTGCTTGGCCACTTCTCTAGATTTGTAGCCTTGTGCCTCCTTCGTTGTTTTTTCTTCCCCTTCGAAGACTCTCCGCCCCCCACAGCAGCTGTAGACCCTTCTGCAGCTATGGCCTCTGAAACGGGCTCTGGTGATTCCGCATCCGGGTCCATAACCGATGCATCTCCAACACCTGTCCACCAATCATCAACCTTTCTCTTCGAGAAATCGCGACCAGCCATCGTGACAGTAACAAGTAACAAATAATCAAAATCAAAGGAATTAGGAATTCGTCTTCCACAAAGTGAAAAACCGCCCCCCTTATTCCTCAAAACAGCCTCTACCCAGCACCCGCGCTCGCAAGCAAGGACTGCAACCAATCCAAGACAAGAGAGCACCGTCAGAGCAGGAGAGACTGTGGCGAAAGTACCCTAAAAACAGTCTTATATACCCATTTCACGTGGCCGGGGTGAACTGACCCCCTCGCTCGGCCCTCCGGGCCGACCCTGTTTTCCGCACCATTCCTTTTTTGCAAATTCTGAATTCATAAAGACCCCTAATTAGTTCAATCACATCAAATAATAACCCTGGATCGGCCGAAAATAGAGGGCTTTTTTTTACATGCACCCTTGGTAAGGCCGAGCGAGGGGGTCAATCCACCCCAATCATTCACGTCGACGGACAGGCCGTCGAGAGGATGGACAGAGCGTCCAGGGCCGTCCAAGGCGTCCAAAGGACGGGAAGGCCGTCCAGAGGGACAAGCCGTCCAGGGGCCAAGCCGTCCAGCCCGCGGACTAGCCGTCGAGAGGACAGGAAGGGCGTCCACGGGGGGAGACCGTCCAGCCTGCGGTTTTAGGCCTGAGGACGAGAAGGCCGTCCAGCCCGCGGACTGGCCGTCGAGAGGACGGGAAGGCCGTCCACGAGGGGAGACCGTCCAGCCTGAGGACGGGAAGGCCGTCCAGCCCGCGGACTGGCCGTCCAGGGGGCCAAGCCGTCCAGCCCGCGATCTGGCCGTCGAGAGGACGGGAAGACTTTCGAGAGACGGGAAGGCCGTCGAGAGGACGGGAAGGCCGTTGAGAGGGCGGGAAGGTCGTCGAGCGGGCGGGAAGGTCGTCGAGCGGGCCATTCAAAATAGTGCTGGCCGAGTGTAACTCATTTCTAATCCTTGTTTGGAGAATTTTTCATTTATGTGGTTTGGCACTCTCGGACTTGTCAGGACAGGTGTCCTCCCTCTCAATCGGGCATTAGACTACGGTGGCGGGTAATTTAAGAGTGCTAACTTAATGTTCACACTTGTTTCAATTAGAGGACAAATAAATACCAGAGATGACATTCAAATGCTCAAAAAACAAGGTTTAATGCTCATTTAGAATGGAATTATATTTTGTTGCACGTAAATAATGGAAAAAACATAGCAAAAACCATAGAAAGTCAAATTGAAATTTTTTTAATGTCAGTCCTAGGATGTTCTATTTGGATGTTCTTGTTAATATTTGATTCATTCTAATTGCACCTATTTTCACGAAAGTTGTTGGCATTGGGCAATGTTTTATTTACAAAAATTCCAGAATCTCGCAATCCCTTAAAATAATTTATATTCTGTAGGGCTCAAATTTGAATTCAAATGAATTTTATCAATTATAACTCGAACAATTTCACCTTTGGAATTATTGTATTTTGATTCCATCCTTCCTTGCATGTAAGTGCACCTGACAATTTAGTATTTTGTTGAATTTTAAACCCTGTCTACACTAATATACTCAACTCAAAGTCTCAAACGTACAAACATTCAATAACTTACTAAGCCCAGATCAAATATACAAAGACCAAGACAATAAACCACCTTCTAAATGCTCTAGTTAAAGGTAGTAAGATTAAAACTCTGAAAAGGTTAATTATGAAATAAGTGAAAGACCTCCTAAACAATATATGTCATATGCATATCATTGATTAATGTAAAACATTGTTTTGGCTTTCCATTCATACATTATAGAAAAAGAATGTAGCCCTATACATCTAAATTTAAGAATGTTTTACCTTCTAAAGATATTGTTATGCCGTTTTTTGGTGTCTTCAATATGTTTTATAAAACTTTGATTTTAAATCATTAATCTATTTTTTTCCAATTCAAACTTCAAAGACTACATCTCGATCAAGTTTTGCACTTATAATGCCAACTAAAAAAAGGAAGAACATTTTTTGTGGTTTCCGGTCCATGCTAGGTTTTGAAGTAAATCCTATAGGCCAATACCCTAAATCCCAAACCGTAAACCGTAAACCCTAAACCCTCTTCACTGTTGCAATTTTAAGAGTATTTGATGTTCAAGTTTATGTAACTATAGCAAATAAGAGTGTATTGGTGTAATAAAATTGAAATGCAACATTGAGTACATGAACTTCACATTTTTGTGGTCTCTATATTTTTTTTATGGCTTCTAAATTATAAAGCAACTAACGGTGAATTATTATAGTTTTTCATATGGATTGTTTATTAATTGCTTATGTAGTACCGTATGTTAACCCCTAAACTGACTAAAGTCCCAAGGCCTCTTTTGCATCCTATATCTGAAATAAATTGCCATTTCTATAGTAAAGAATGTAAAAAAAAAAATGAATGTGTTTAGGACTTTAGGCCTTTAAGGTGCACATCTACTTGTAGTATGTAAGATCTCATACTAGAGTACTAGAGTAGTGTTCAATTGACCGGAAGAAATTTCACAAACTTTGCCTATATAGAATTGTAGATTGCAAGATATTTACAATTAACTTCAACCTCTGAACGCCCAACGACATCATTTGGTGCCAATTTGATGGCAATTCAATCACTTCAATGAGATGGAAAGATTGTGGAAGCGTTCAATTCATTTTTCGGGGACCTTCCATGTTGAGTTACAAAGTGTATCCAAATGATTTTGTAGTCTTTCCGATATTTGCCTCCGCGTAATTTAGAGTTTAGGAAAAAAAAAAAAAAAAAAAAATGCTACTTTAGTGTATCTTGGGAAGTTGTTGCTCCTTAGTCTAAATCTGAAATTTATCCCCCAAATTGATATTTTCTGAGTTTGAGTCTAACTATCAAGCAAAAGTTCATTTTCTCTAGTTCCTATTTTATGTAAAATTCCCCAACACGACCCTAAAAATGAAATTTCATTATTGCGATTTGCACTTTGAATGTGTTTTTAATGTCTACTACATTTAGTACATTCTAAATAAATCATGAAATGGAAATTAAGTTTATGCTATGATGGATTCTAATGTCATTATCCTTGTGATATAAGGTAAACTTGCCTATGACAAGCAGAATGACTGATTTGTTGTATTGCCTTTAGCAAAAATAATCAAATTTTTTCCATACAAAGACACATGTGAGAAATGAAGAACGCAACTAGAATTTTATTTTTTGGATTAAATATGATTTTTTAAAATTTTTTGAAGTGTACTGTCCAGTAAGCCCAAAAGAGTTTGTAGACTACCCCAAATCAGCAGAAAATTGTTTCCATGATGGTCATCTTTCCACTTAAAACAGTCATAACATTTTCTAAGATGGCTACAAGACTTTCTAACATGGACATGACATGAAGAAATAAAAAAATTGCTTTTTACTAAAAATAAAAAATCAATTTTCAAAAGAATAAAAATAAAATTTTAAAGGGCCGTCCAGGACGTTCGGCAGGCCGTCAAGAGGATGGGCGGGCCGTTCCCGACCAGGGACAGGCCGTCGAGAGGACGGGCAGGCCGTCCCAGACCACGAATGGGCCGTCGAGAGGATGGGCGGGCCGTTCCTGACCAGTGACAGGCCGTCAAAGAGACGGGCACCCCGTCCTTTTGGACGGCCTTTCCGTCCAAGAGACGGGTAGGCCGTCCAGAGGACGGGTATGCCGTCGAGGAGACGGATATGCCGTCCACGAGACGGGTATTCCGTCTACGAGACGGGTATGCCGTCCAGGAGAGGGGTATGCTGTCGAGGAGACGGGTATTCCGTCGAGGGGACGAGCAGGCCGTCGTCGGAACGGGCAGGCCGTCGAGGGGACGGGCAGACCGTCGAGAGGACGGAAAATCCGTCCGTCCAAGTCTCGGGCAGCAGTGTAATTATTTCCCGAACCCATTGACGGCGTCCCAACCCTGTATCGGACCTCTGTGGACGTATCGGCCGTCCATTCCAGGGCTGTCCCACGCCCTGGACGGTCTGGATTCGAGGGGGGGACGAGATGATGTTATATTAATTACCCTGCCTAATCGGGTCGGTAATTGGGGGGTATAAGTAAACTTTTTTGGACAGTTTACGTGCTTCCTCTTTTGAGTTGCACTGTCCAAGCTTGAGAAAGCTTCGCTCTGCAATTTGAAGGGAAGTGTTATACGTTTGACATTGTTTTGCCACATTTCAGTTGCCTTCACGCAACAGAAGGCAAAGCAAATTGTCATTGTATTTGCATACAGTATCGTGTGTGTCATTTTACAGGTATCAAGAATGGACGTAGAGGATGTAGCAGGAGGTTCGGGACTTGGAGGTGACCCCCCAGGAGGTTTGGGACTTGGAGGTGACCCCCCAGGAGGTTTGGTACCTGCAGGTGAACCCCCAGGTAGAAGGAAGAGAGGAAACAGAGCAACCTTGGATTAGAGCACACTTAATGCCGAAGAGGTTATGACAAAGCCTGGGTGGTTGGAGGCAGATGGCCCATGGATAAGAGTGATATGTCGTCAATATATAGATTGGGCCCACATCAACCGCCATTGGCCACACGACCGGTACGAGGTGCACGTGAAATCTGGCGTGGTAAATATTGACCAATGCCAACATCCGCACTTCAAGAAGAGGATGATTGAAGTATCATTGGCACTTTGGGGGGCAAGATCCAAGAAAGACGGGACACTTTCATTGTGCCAAATGGCATATGCGGAGTTTTTTCTTGGCAAGGATGTGGACTGGAGCAGCTTTTTGGGCAAATCGCGGAATAATACATTTCCAAATCGAACTCGCCACATTGCACCAAATCCTACTGTGCCGTTGGACAATGTACCAAATCTTGCCGTGCCATTGGATGATGTCCAAAATGTGCAAATGGACGTGGTTCCACTAGCAGAGCGTCCAGGGACGGAGTTGATGGAGATGGAAGTTGGTCAGGGCAGCGGTCCAGATGTAAACCAACAAGCTGTGATTGGTGGAGTGCAAGCTGACGGTGAAGAAGTAATTCGCTTGCGCCAATTAGTACAAACATTGCAAGCAGAAAAAGAAGAAACACGACGACAACATGCTGTAGTGTTGGAAGTTCATCATGCAAGGATGCGGGCCGTTCAAGATGAAAATGTGCGCCTCATCGCACGTGAAGCCGAGCTCGTAGAGCGTGAAAGGCGGGTCAGCACAGACTCAGTTCCACCACTCGATCTTGTAGTGGAACGTGCTACATACGGTGCAGATGAAGACACACCAGGCCCGAGCAATACATCTGAGTTTGTGCTGCGATCACGATCCACTTTTCCAAGTTCAGAAAGTGCCACATTGGATATTATGCGTGCACGTGCTGAGCGAGTTGAAGCAGAGCTTGGAAGTACTCGCACAAACATGGAAGAATTAACAAACGCCATGCGTGCTTTGGAACTTTGTGCCAACAACGCCGAGGCAGAGGTGGCGGTGGTTACTGCAGCTCGAATAACCTTGGAGCAGACCATGACCGCATTGAGTGCTGAAAATATGCGGTTGGTTCAAAATCCTCAGACGGAGCAGAGGCTGCTTCAAATGTGCAACATGAAGTTGACATGCATCTTAGCGCTAAAAGAGGCTGAGCAAATGCAACGTGAAGTGAGGAGAGTGGCTGCAGAATTCAATGATGGCGGTCAACGTTATTTTGGCTTGACCTCGTGGCCTCGGGTGGCAGAAATGTTCACCGATGATTTGCCAGCGTATAGGGAGAATTCAAGCATCGATTGGAATGCCCGTCCAGACTTGGAATTCCAATATAATATCGATCGCCAACGGTACGGGCCACCCAACAACGATGGCATTACGCCACTAGTGTGGCCTTCCGTTCCAGATTTTGTAAAAGATGGAACAACATGTATAATGTGCCAACAACCGTTTGGCCCCGAGGGTGGATGGAATCTTGGTACATGTGGCCATCTATACCACCCCGTGTGTCTTATTCCACACATGGCCACCAGAAAGAGATGTGCGCAATGCAGGGCTCCATTTCATGCATGACTGTACAAAACGTTTGGCCTTGAAGACCACATGCCTCAACATTACGAGTACAATGAAGAAAATTTACCGGGCCCCGGTAATAGAGTACATTGGGGGTCCGACATGACATGGCTTTGGAAGTGAGGCCACCACAACCGACACCTCCCGGCAGGAACGGTGGCTGACATACCATGGACGAGTGACAACCAAGTGACAGAGGTGATCAGGAGGGTGTTTGGAGACAGTGATCCAGGGCGTCGACTATATTTTGGTCAGATTGCCGGTGGACATTGGGACCCAGAACGCTTAATTTTTATACGCGCACCACATCCACAACGCATCATGTTTAACTCTCAAGGCCAGCCAGTCGGATTTGAGGGGGAATTGAACTATGAGGAAGAAATGGCGTACACTGAAGACAATACCTTCCATGAGCCAGCCCTCGTGAATGACATTTTTTCCCACTTACATGATAGATACGATATAGAAGCACTTCAGCTTCTGAGGACTTTCAAATCGCAAGAAGAACTGCAACGATTTTTGAGAAATAGCATAGCACGCGGCGTTGTAATCGAAGATGTAGACTAGATTGTGTATAACTAGATAGATGTATAGAATTAAATACTGGAAGTTGTACAAAGCAAACGTATGTAATTATGTAAAGCCTTTATTAGTTTACCATGTACTTCAACGGATTTATAAAATATGTACATTTATTGTTTTCTTTCCACCTCGTGTATTGTTGCTTCGCCTTTGTCAATTTTTGTAATCTATTGGACCTTTTTGTAATAGTATAGAAGAAGCTTGTATGCTTAGATGGTAGGTAAAAGAGTGTTCTATTTTATTTTTGGTGAAGCCCTAAAGTCCGAAGTCCATTTTTTGGCCCAAACCACCCTAAACCACCACTTTTGCTATGTTCACCTATGAATTAAATTTTCCAATTTATTTTTTGAATCGAACCAAAGGATCTTGTTCTACACTTGTCTTAGATGATGTGATAAAAAATTTGTGATGTTTGACTGTATGGATTGAAAGTTATTAGCATTTGAAGTGAAAGAAACAAATTTATTTTAAGAAGTTGCTAGGATTGCCCGCTCCACAAAAAACCCATAACTTTTCCATTCCTAATCCAAATGGGATGAATGAAAGCCTCCCATTTAAAAGAAAATACAATCCAGCTGGAAAAAAAATATACAAATTTGTATTTCATTTTTTTGTGGATTTTTTTGTCTACCCGGTGTCCCGATCTCCCCTGTTTGAGGTTATTGTGGCATACCCTTTGCTCCAGGCACGGAATGGAATAGAAATTGTATTATGAATAAACTCATAAGTTTATCTATCATTCCATGTTATCATTCTTATGAAAAAGTTTTCAAAAGTTTCAGTAAAAAATGAGATCATAGGAGCCTATCGAAAATCCATTTTGTCCCTGGCAGAAAGGACAATGAGAGTATGTTACTTTAGGGGCTAAGAAATAAAAACAATGGAAATTCTTTACCAAAGCAAGAAATAAGTAACAAATTATTTGATTGCTTCATATTTGATGAAATCTCCTTTAAGTCTTTAGAATTAAACCAAAAAATAATTCACGTTTTGTAACTTTTATTCTATTAGTTTTAATGTTTTTTTAGTTGGACTATTGATTGACTACTCCCTCATGTTTATTTTTAAATCCAAAGTTTACAAATTAAAGTATTGAACATTTTCCATTTTTTCTCAAATGGCATTATGGAAATCAAATGATCAAAGTTTAATATCTTGCAATTGCTAACTTGATAAGGTCACACTACATGAAATTTATTTGAAAATCAATTGAAATAAATGACTTTATGAATGGCGATCCTATACTTGAAAGTCTTAAATTGAATAGATTCTAATTTTTTTTTTTTCATTTCATTTCAAGGTGAACATGGAGAAATGCCAACTTGGATTTTTTTTTGGCAATAATTAGCATAGGGCCTACATGGCTACATGGATTAATATTTTTGAATTTCTTGCCATATAGTCAGTGTAAAATCAATTTAGCAACTTCTCTAATTCAAAATTCAATAACAAACTTTAATCCCTAGAATCCTAGATGCCCAAGGCATGTTTTGAGCTTCTACAAATTTGCTCTAAATTGAACAAAATGTTAACATTTTGATTAGGTGACTAGGTGTATCAATTAAAAAAAAATTGTAACCATATAAATTCAAACAAGACATATTAGGGGCTCATAGGTTGCTAAAACACAACAATATCACTTATAGAGTAAAAGATTATAATGTTTGAACATGAGGGTGTTAAAACTACAAAAATGATGTGAAGTCTTCCAATCCTCTTTTCAGTTTTCACAAGTAAAATTAAAAAAAATTTAGACCACAAAAATATGAGGTTAAATTGCCGAACATGTATAACCCCAAACAATTTATGGCTTTTAAAAATATACTCCATATTTTTTTTTAAATTAAAAAATAAATTTGAATGTGATTTTTTCTCCAAGATCTTGTGTTTTCGAGGCACATTTCCAAAAGCTCTCAATGCTACAAGAAGTCACGATTGCAATGGGTACCCTTGCACAAAGTCTTGAAACGAAAAATCACTATCATTTATTTTTAAGAATAGACTATTGATTCTATAACTAGACTTCAAGAAGAACTTACTAAAAATAGCAACTTGGATACTACTAAAAATAGCAACTTGGATACTACTAAAAATAGCAACTTGGTTAGGTTTTATTTAACTTCAAAGTTTTGCCAACACCAGATTTGGGTGCTTCGGGCATTTAAGCCAAAAATCCAATCCCACCCGTCCAGTCTATTTTTTCGTCCACAGAACCGTCTAGTTACCCGTCCAGATGCCCATCCAGATGCCCGTCCACCCGCCCGTCCAGATGCCCGTCCACCCGCCCATCCAGTTTTCCATCCACATACTCGTCCATCCCGCCCGTCCAGATACCCGTCCACACAACCGCCCCCCCTCCCGTCCACATGCCTGTCCAGATGCCCGTCCACCCTCCCGTCCACCCGCCCGTCCAGTTTTCCATCCACATACTCGTCCATCCCGCCCGTCCAGATACCCGTCCACACAACCGCCCCCCCTCCCGTCCACATGCCTGTCCAGATGCCCGTCCACCCTCCCGTCCACCCGCCCGTCCACATGGTCGTCTAGTTTTCCGTCCAGATACCCATCCATCCCGCCCGTCCAGATACCCGTCCATCCCGCCCGTTCCGTGCCCGTCGACGGAAGCTCGCCGCCCGTCGGCAAAGAACGTCCATCCATTTCCGTAGTTTTCATCCTCTGTCAACGGTTCTCGTCCAGATTTCATCCTAACGGACGCCGGGGTTGAATCCTGACGTCCGTCCGGACATGCTGACGGACGGACAGGACGTGACGGGGACAACCCTGGTCTGTTGTGCTGTTAGAGAGAAATTGATGTTAATGTGGATTCTAATTTTAACTGTGTGTATATATAAAATTAACCACTTCAAGAGTCATAACATTATATTAGGTCAAAAATCCAACTTTATTACAACTTCATGCCTCTTTCCAATTCCTCTACTCTTAATATGTCATCTTACAACTTCATGCCTCTTTCCAATTCTTCTACTCTTAATATGTCATCTTACAACTTCATGCCTCTTTCCAATTCTTCTACTCTTAATATGTCATCTTAGGAATGTTGATAAGAATGTATACAAACATATCTCAAGAATTTGCCAAAACAAGTACATTTTTGTCCTACAATTCCCAACCATTTCTTTAAATTGTACAGTCAATTGTGGATGTGTACATGATGTAAAAAATTGGATTATGGCCAAATTCGTTAAAATGAGAGAAAATGGTCATTTTGAGACTTCAACCCTAAAACCGTTTTAGTGATTTTATCCTAGAGTTAAAGATAAAATGTGAATGCAACCTTTGGGCAATCAAAGTTATTTATATATATTAACATACAAAAGTCTCAAATTACCGAATAGCCTCAAAATTAAATAATTATAACGATTTATCTTTTAGTTGAAGATAAAATTGAGGTTACATTTTGTCTCATTTTAATGAATATGGCCTTGATAGATAACTTCTAAGACTTTCTAGAAATGAAGAATGTACCTATTGGTCTATAAAATAGATAATTTTTGACAAACCACCTTAGTGAATTCATTTGACATAAGGTCTTGTCCTTTTAGGAACAAGGAGGTCTACATATCTTGCAAAGAAGTATGTTTCTTACTAAAATCATGAAATCTACACCTTTCAATATTATCCTAAGTTTAATTGCATAATATTGGTAATTTTAATCTCACATTAGTTTTCTATGCATACTATATTTTTGTCCACATGAATTGCAGGTAAATCTAGGGATTTATTAGATGAAGTCCAAGCTAAAATCAATGTAAATAATAAACACTTCAAAATCACAGCTAGCTCATATATAATTCCTGGTGCAAAAAATGTACATATTCAATAAATTGATTGGTGTAGGAATATCTATTGTTATGACTTTGTTGTATCAAGCAAGGTTAGAAAATGATTCATCTTGAGGAAAATAGTCCACAAAACGTTATATTCATTAAAATGAGAGGTTTCCACTGAATTGGGAGGTGTTGTGACCAAGTAATTGACCTATGATGCATAAAGATATGGTAGATATCAGCGTGAAACAATGAACTAGTACCATTAACAAGTACGTGGCTGTCTATATAGTATGAAGAAGAGGATACAAAATTCATACAATTGTGTCATTCCAATTACACTTGATTGTTTTATACAATCGTGTGATATTATCCGATGTAAACGCCTTCTATACTTTTTTCACAGTGTTGGTAATTACTGCGAGTGTGATTCACTGCAGCATGGCAATGTATGTAATATGTGCAGATAGCTTGTGTACCTCTAGACTATGACTCTACCATATGAACATCTCCTATATGTGCGACTTACTCTTGAGCTTCTCCATGGCCTTCCTAATCTCTGGCCCGCGGCTATATCCATTACTAGCTTGTTTGTACTCCCGTCGTGCCTGTTGCCTCTGTAGTTCTAAGAACTTTTGATCCCACCGGTTAAAAAATGGAGAAGCGAAACTCCTGGTCACAAGTCCGCTGTGCGTTTTGGTCTTCCTTACTCCTAGGGCAAGAGGTCGTGGCCGAGGAATTGAGGGCACGTCAGACTGGATAGAAATCTTCTCTTTGCACAATTCACGTGGCACTTCTAACAATGGTGACAACGCTAACACTGGTGACATGACGTTCTCGTACAATTTCCTCTGTGGTGTTCTGTCGGAGGTAGACGGTGACATCTGCGAAGCGAAAACACCTCTAGACTTTAGTGGAGAAGGGGAGCAGGATTTAGGCAGACGAGGAGTTCCACTCGGAGGACTGTCTACCACACCATCCTCAAGAGGCCTAGGAGAATAATCCGTCGTGGAATTAGCTGTTGCCGCCGAGCAAAGGAAGTTTCCTGTACTCAAAATTGCGTTTTGTCCATAGTCTAGGATGGAATCAGCCGACGCCGTACAAGTGAGGCTAGCATTCATGAGCGGAGACGGGGAGAAACGCATTTTCTGAGAACAACACACAGTAAGAGATATTATCACGTGAGATTAGCAAAGCAAAGCCCATAAAATAAATGCAGTCTCAAATATCCTAGGCGAAGGCAGCAGACCGCTCAACAAGTAAGATGGACAAGACTTGAAATCAAAACAGAAGTCATATTTTAAAACCATATCTAATCATTTTATTTCACGATATATGTGGATACAAAGTTGAACGAGTACGTGAGTTAGTACGTGAGATAAGGTATCATGTATCAGGTCGATGCGAGCTAAAGCGCACAGGAATATACATTTGCTTATTTAGGTGCCTAATAGATCGAGCCGACCTGAACTACACTATCGATACATACAGTGCACTACCCTATCGTAAATTCTCTGAAACTCGCACTGCATTCAAAATGCTGTTGTAAGTGCGACGACTTCGTTCGTCGCAGAGCATCCTCCTCCCAATTTTCTCTTTGCTAGTCTCCCGGAATGACTTCAATCCTATGTCCCGAGCGTCTGTCAGACGCTTTAACCACGGCAACAAGACGTCGAGCAGAAACGTGTCCTTTGGACCATGTCCCTTGTAATTCCAAGAGTCCGGGAGAATGACATTCTCGGTCTTGTTCATCATGTGCTTCGCTGGGCTGTCATCAACTGCAATTGTATTTTCATGGTTGAATTTCCCTCGGTATCCCTTGAACAAGGTACTCATGTTCTTGAGGAAGAGATCTTTATTTGTGCCCGGTTCACTAAAAGTCCCGATGCACCCGAAATCATCTCTGTACTTTAATTTTGTGCAGGAGTCCTGTCCGAGAACGAACGATGGGTACTCCTGACCCTCAAATAGGTACAAGCAAACCTCTTCTGTGGTGGACTTCTTCATGGAGCTCCAAATAGAAACAAATGTTATGCGTCCTAACTCACGGAGGAACTCAGCGCAATTTGGGCGGACCCAGACTGCCTTCGGTCCCACTAACGTCGGAATGGTGGCCGAGTGCGGCTGCATCGCATCACGGGCGTGAAAGTACGAGCCCTTCGACTTCGAATCTTTACAGACACACAAAATTCCATTCAGGTCCAGGACAATGTTGAGCCACTTCTCCGGCACCCTAGACGTCAATGGACGGTCTACCTCCATCGATTTTCCTCGAGGACATGGAGGATCCGGTCCCTGCTATCAAACGTACAAATGTGCAGCCAGTTACTACGTTGCACTGACACATTTCGACACAATCTGGACATCAAGGAAGAACTAAAGAGGACGACCTACTGTCCAAATAAAAGAACAAAATGAAGTCACCCAGCCCCAGAAATTTAACCAACGAGAACGCAGAATTACCTGCTCCTTTGGAGAAGTCGGTTGTTAAGCGGGTTCCACCAATGGAATCTCCAAGAGCTCCGCGTCCAGAATAGAAGTGTCATCACCCAGAGGTCCACGATAGTCCACGGCGGCAGCGATCGCATGTGGAATTTCAGCAACAGAGATACGCTCTGGAGATGTTGGTGGAATGAAGACAAGTGCCTCTGCAATTCAGAAATTGCCAAGAAAAAAATCCGTGAGACATCGGTGTATTTCATCATATCGAAATGAAGTAAGTACAAAATTGATTTTCAAAATGAGAACTCAGTGGTTATGTCCACTACTAGTGCTCTGTCAAAAAATGATTGTTCGTCAACCTGAAAATCTACATCCATGCTCATCCTATTCTACAAATCAGCTCGAGTCGAGCTAAAACTATACAATTGACATCGAGCAATATTTACAAATTAACCTGTAGGGGGATCTGGACCGGCCAGTGGAGCACTCTCTTGGTCTACATTGACAGCGGTGTGCTCTTGGGCCGTGACATCATCGGGGACGGAAATGGTTGCAGGCTCACTACCAGCAACCTCGCCATGCACTTCCATATCCTCTACAGGTGGTGCCGGTGTCTCCGGGCATGTGAATTGAAGAGGAGGCGGGGCGGGAACCACGAATTCTCCAGTCGAAGGCGGAAGTGGAGGAGGTGCAGACATGATTTGTACTCCAGGCTCGACCAGTAAATTTGATGATCCACTATTATTGGATCCTCCTGCTGGACCTTGGAGGAGTAGCTGCTGATCCCCTGGCTGCATAGACGCGAGAGGTTGGATTGCACCCACATGGTGCATGATGGTCTGAAATTGGTTGGCAGACTGCTGTTGTTGCACCATGAACAATTTCTTTAACTCCTCCATTTGCCTCGCACTCTCTGCAAACATCTCCAGGTTGGACCTGCGGTCGTCTATCCGGTCCTTTCTGAGTTGTTGAATCTCCGCCTCTCTGATGTCGCCTTCCTCATTCATCCTCCGCCTCTTCTTCTCTTGGGCTGTGGGCGACGGCGAGGGTGACGGCTACGTCCCTATGAGCTGTCCGGATGAAGCCGACGATCCCCGGATGCTTTGTGAACCAAACACCGTTGGTGTAGTCTGCTCAGTTGGTACATCATCATCGTCGACATTGTCGTTCAGCTCGTGGTCACTATCCGATGAGATGTCAATATTCTCGTTTGCTGTAGGCTGCGACTGCCTGGCTGGTGTCCAACTGGCTTCAGCCACCACCTTCCCCTTCCTCTTTGACAATGACGGCGTCCCTGACCGATGAGGCCTCTTCGGATACATGGCCTCATCAACAAAATAGCCGGATGGTAGGAAGTCGTTCTTGTCAAGAATCTTAGCCGCGCTCACAATCCGTGTCCAGTCGTCGGACTCATCCGAGTCCCCCACCGCAAACACTGTGAGCCCGCTCATCTGCCGAAACGAAACATACACAGTCAATTGCAAAATTACCATTCAAATCGGGTCGAGCTGAACGAGAGTGACTAGCATTTTATTTCAGGTCGACTCGACCTGATTGACAGACCGGATATATTACCAATGAACGTGAATGGGAGTATTACTTACCATTGCAGCACACGTGAATTTCGACCCAGCGAAGAGCGACAGAACGTTTGCCCCAGGTACGCAAAATTTTCAAAGAATACAGATATAGAACTCCATCCGCAGCTCTGTGTTGTTGATTCTGAATTCGAGCTCATTGTACAGCCGCGGCTTCGTGTATGTATCTGTATTGGGCGCTTCATACAATGCCCTGAGGTTGACATAGCTCCTGTTGTTCGGGCTCTGAAGGAATGTGAGATGAATTTTCTCGACCGCCTTCTTGTTGGTGACGGAGTAGTCGCCCATCCTTCCTTGACTTGCTGGCATGTAGTCCAAGAATGTCATCTTGTACTCTTTCAGCACATCATTGGACTCGATGTAGTGGAGAAGTTGCATGTGCTCCGTCATGTCCGACGCTATCAGAAGCCAATTGCGGACGTCCTCAAGGTGCGGTTGACCCTTCTCCTAGAACGATTTTAGGGCAGCTGTGAAGAACGGGTAAGACGGCGTGCACTTCTCCTTGTTCAGGACGATAGGTGTGTACCTCAAGTCCCATACACCGAACGCCATGTTCTTCAAGTGCTCGGCAGTCATCGTCCCCTTTGGCCAATCCTGGTGCTCTTCTGAGTTTATGTCATACGGTCGGTAGTGAGCAACTGACATTGGCGGCACGAAGTTATTCCTGCGCTCATGGAACACCTTGAAGAATTGGGCCGCGTACGGTGACATTTCCTCCACGGATTTGTTCTTGGCTCTTGGCTGCTTGGCTTCGGCCCAGTAATCGTCTCCAGGTTGCTCGAGAAGGACGTTCATCGTGGCACTCGTAAAGTTTCGGCTTTTCTTGAACTGCCTCCACTTCTCCACGTTCAACTCGTCCACGGCGTTCATTAGTCCCAGTGTCGTGTCCACGAGATGCAATGCCCGCTTCACGAGGTATTTGCGCTTCCGGCGCTCCACCCACTCCTTGCATGTGTAGCAGCTCTCGAGCACCCCCGTGATGAGTTTTATTGTCACCTTCGGATATTTTTTGTTCTTTCTTCCTGACTCCTGGTGCAAGATGTGCTTGGCCAGTGTCGTCAGGTCATACAGCGAGAGATTACCAAGCCACTTGAAGAATTCGTGGGTCAAGTTCCCGCTCTCCGACTTCTAGGTTGTTCTCGCATTGAACTTCATGCAGGTGTCTGGGTCCATGAGCTCCCCGTGCACTGCGCTCGAAATCACCTCACTCCAGAGACTGAAGACATCATCGGGAGCGGTTATAATCTTGAGCTCGTTCACAATCTTCAGTTTCTCTTCTGCGTCTTTACCCTTTGCTGCCTTCTGGGCCTTCACAACATCGAGCATGGCGAATCGCTTGTACATTGCCAAGGAGAATTCCTGCATGAGCAAGATCCATCATGGAGCAGTTAGTAAGCTAAGTTCAGGTCAAGTCGACCATAATTGTAATCCTGCGTAAAGATACGAATTGAGTATGTTCTGTAGTTCAGATTGAGACGACCTGAAGTGCTTACCTTGAACATTGTCTTGTTCAGTTTGTTGTCCGCGTTTCTCCTGGCGTTGGATTTCTTTCCAACCGGTGCAGCTTCTTTGGGATTTCTGGGTCTCCCCATAATTTCCCAGACCTTCCTCGCTCCGAGGATGTTTGTGGACCATGACGGCTTCATGGCAACGAAGTGATTCACTCGGTTGTAGTATGCGGAGATGGCACGGAGCTTTTCACCATCTAATGACCAGACCACGTAGCACTCCCATTGGCGGAAGTGCTTCACAATCTCTTCGTCGAGTCCCTTTGCGACCATCAGCTTGCTCGCAGTTACACTATGTTGGCCGTTGATGATGTAGAACTTGTTGTTCTTCAAGAGTGGCCACTGATCGGGTGTGGGTTTCTCATTCTGATCCACGGGCATCACACATAATGTTTGCTTTGTGGACTTGTCAGGCATCTCCCATAGAAACGTCATGACGTCCTCGGCCAATCTTTGCTCATGGCTCCGTATGTTAAGATGTGCAGGTGCCTCACTCAGTTGGTCAATGGGTATAGTCTTTTTCTCCTCCCTGTCGAAGACGTATGCGTCTGTGCAATTCTTCCAGTACGCTTTGTACGCAGCTGTGGAGCGTCGTAATCATGTTTTCGCTTCGAGTCGTATGCGGCAGGTACATCAGTCACCGCGGACACGAAGCTTTGTTCTCCAGCTGCAGACGCGCTTGTTTCCTTGTCGAATGGGACGATCTCTGACAGCGATGCTAGGTTGCTTTTCCTTCGGCCTGAATGAGTTGTGCCCGCTTGCTTGCTCCTTCTTGTACCGCGACTCTGTTGCGTTCCTGGAGTTCCCATTGACCCTTGCCCTTCTACTGCGCTCGGGCTCTCAGTGGAGACCGACCGCGGGGTCATGTCCTTCTGCTTTGCTTGGAGTTTTGCCTTCAGTACAGCAAAGTCGACAAAGAGAATCATGAGCTTAGCGCACAAGCTCTTCCCGACGACAGTCCTCCCGCTAGTCAACTTGAAGAAGCCAAGGTCTACTTTCTTCTCTAGTTCCGGGATCTCTATTCGGTAGTCTGTTGGTTCCAGGGACCGGATGAAGTGCGAGATGTTGAATTCTACCTTTGAGGAATCAAGAACCAGCGTGAAGTGATACTGGTCTTCTTCCTTTACTCCTGTCTGTGCTGTCTTGCAGTGAATTTTAATTATTGGCCCGAGGTCGTGGACAATTTCCTTAATTTCTTCTTCGTAGGATATCGGGAAGTACGGCTCGGTTTCCTTGTACTTCACGGCGAAGCATATGATATTCTTGAACGGAATCATGTTCAGACTCCAGAACTGAACCCTGTCTGGGTTCTGGAACTCCCAGTACTCCCCTTCCTGGTCAAAGTCATCTCCGTCCTCCTCGACATTAAAGTTCTCGCATCTCTTGTAAAATGCCTCCAGCTTTGATATCTGGTCTTCCATCCTGCAGAACATTGTTGATACACACTTGTTACATTCAGGTTGAGTCGAGCTGATTATCGCGTGTCGACGATTTTATAAAGACCACGCATCATTCACGCAGTGGTTCTTTTTGCTACTATTTGTTGGCTGATATCATAATACCGTGGGTATTTACTGTCCAGGGAACTCTTTTTAGGTCGACTCGATCTAATCAGGTTATTGTTTAGTTAGTTCAGTCTGTGTCATAATATGTTTAGTGTTGTACTTCCTCCTATTCTATTTTCCAGTACATGTTTTGTCTGTTATTTGATCATATTGATTTCTCTCCCCATTCTCTGTATAGGTTGTGTTGTTTTAGATTGAGTCGACCTAAAATATTCAATTGGTTTTTTGTCTTGCTTTTTTTATGATGGTACTTGTCTCTTAGATTTGGGTACGTTGTATAGCCGATTTATTTGGTTTGACAGTGGTCCTGGAGCTTGATTGGTGTTTCGTTATTCAGGTCGAGTCGACCTAAATGCCTTGTTTCTCTCTACCTTTGTTTTGTTTTTTCTCGTTCAGGTCAAATCGACCTGAATTGTTGTGGATGGTTGTTATTGTTTTGCTCTCTGCGATGATTTCTGGTTTGTTCTGTCGCGGTTTGGTTTGTGATTATCGCAATTGACGTCTTTTCAGGTCGGGTCGACCTGAATAACATTATTATTACTTCAATTGTTTTATGCGTTCCTGTTTTTTGACCTTGATAATCGACCTGAACTGTCATCGACCTAACCTGCGGATGATTTTTATTTTTACTAACCCCTATTCTGAATTTCTAGAGTTTCATCGAAATACATCCCTACGCTCTCACGCTAAACCCTAAACCCTAAGCGATCAAGAAGACCCTAAGCAATCAACAAGACCCTAAACCCTAAGCAATCAAATGGTGCATACCTGCAGTGAAGAAGGTGGAGAAGTCCTTGATTTCCTTTATGTTGCGAACTGAAACCTGCACATTCGAAGCAATACAAGCTTTGAGTTCCCGTTAATAAAGAAGAACAATCCCACAATAAAAACCTGTGAACAATTTTGAACAAATTTGAACAAATTTATGTATCCACGGACTCCGAGCATAATCAAATTGAACGCAGGTTTAAGAAAACTAAGAACACAATATTCAAAAGACACGACGTTCTACGTTTTCCCATTCCACCACCTCCACCGAGAACAATCCAAACCCGAAACTTTGCACCGAAGCAGAATCCAAAAGGAATAAAGCACAACAGGAGGAACAAAGCACGAAGAACAATCTAAACCAAAAATCTGAATGCAGTCCGCAAGTTCTAAGAAAACACGAAACACATTCTTCACAAGGTTTAGGGTAAACCAAAACCCGGGAATAAAAAATCAAAAACTGAAATCGAGCACATGTGAATACAAATTCAAAAACTCTGAAATCAAGCGCAAGTGTATGACAACAGAAAGCAGTGTTACAAAAACAGAAACACAAATCCAAATAATGAGATGCAATACCTGGCTTCTTCTACGAATTGGAGAACCTCAAATTTGATGCAATAAACCGCAAATCACACGCCTCCGACGCAGCACTCTTTCGCCAAATCTCACGACACCGCGCACTCTTCCGCCAAATCTCACCAAACGCCGCGCACTCTTCCGCAAAATCTCACCCGACGCCGCACCACGAAGCAGAACGAGGAGGAGAAGAGCGGATTGAACTCACATCAAAGCAGCCGCACCACGACACAGAATCCATGACGAGAAGAGTGGATCAAACTCGCACAAACGCCGCCGCACTACGACACAGAATCCACGAGGAGAAGAGCGGATCGAACTCGCACAAACGCCGCCGCACCACGACACAGAATCCACGAGGAGAACACGGGATCAAACTCGGCCAAGCAAGCAGGGAAGAATCACGCAAAGAAGAAACCCTAGGTCAGTTCTTCTAGAAGCCTATTTCGGAAAGACAAAGCCTTACCCGGGAAGCCAAAGCCTATACCCGGAAGCCAAAGCCAATACCCGGAGCCAAAAACCTTACCCGGGAGCCAAAAACCCTTACCCTAAATCTGGGCGCTAAAACCTTTACCCTGCAGCAGAGAACCTTACCTGGGAGCAAAAGACTTACCCGGCAAAACATACCCTTACCCTAAACCCTAAACCTTACCCGGCAAAACATACCCTTACCCTAAACCCTAAACCTTACCCGGCAAAACATACCCTTACCTGACAAAACATACCCTTACCCTAAACCCTAAACCTTACCGGGGAGCCCAAACCCTTACCGGGAGCCCAAACCTTTACCGAGAGCACAAACCCTTAACACTCGGGAGCAAGAAATCCTTACCCGGGAGCACAAATCCTTATGTAGGAGCACAAATCCTAAACACTTACCCATTTTATTAGAGCAGGTCTTTAACCCTTACACAACGAATATAGGTGACTATAGAAATCATCCATTTTCATCACCATCGGAATCATTCATTAGACAAAGGAATACAAGATGCACTCCTCAGAAGTAAAATAGTTGTGCCGTATTTACTCTATTCAGAACCAAATGTTTGGATCATTCAATTACTGCAGCGAATACTCCCCAAAACATTCTACATTATGCATGTCATTAGAAAGTTAAATTATGAGTTAAGAATTAAAAATGTTCAAAGAACTATAAAAGAACTACTCCCTCCGTCCCAAAATAATCTTCCTGTTAGACAAAATATTCTGGATTAAGAATAAAAATAACATTTTTAAAGCCTGTTTGGCATTACATGAAGAGTTTGGTGCACTCATATTGCCCTTGAAACTTTGAGTCTTGAAGCCCTTTGTAAAGTGTAGTTTTGGATTATTGAAAAGTGAAATTTTTTGGGTATTTTCAAGGAGCACCAGTGGTTATTTAATTATTTAGTGTGAGGTCGTCATTTTGTGGGTAGTTAGTATAAGTGAAAGACCATATGTAGACCTATATTTTGCCTCCCAAAACCTTCATCTCCTTCAATTAGATAATATTCAAAAAGAGATGCAAAAAATAAAAACAAGAAGTGCTGATTGACCCCTTCAACCATTTTAATATTTGTCTTTTGATTAGTGATTGCATAGATGGAGGAGGAACTATTGCTTGGAATTGCTTTGTTAGTCCTAGAACCAACCAAATGTTAAATTTGACCAATTTGCAGTTCCCAAAGTACAACAAGAAAATCATTTTGGGACAAAAAAAGAAGGCCAACAGGAAGATCATTTTGGGGCAGAGGGAGTAATATATAAGACCATAAATAAGCTTTCAAAAATATTCCTTAAATGACAACTTTAGAAACTAGTGCCTGCGAAGTTTTTAAAGAATAATTTCAAGTAGATTCTACATGTGGGGATTATTTACAACTTGTACATTTTTTTGGACTAGTCAATTGGCCAACAAATTCCATGACATTTGAATTTGGATCCCCAAACTACAGGGCATGGCGCATCCTTTTAATATTTCATGCACGTAATAAAATTAGCATATTGCGGCAAGAATGGAATCCCCACATGGATTCTACATGTGGGGATTATTTACAACTTGTACATTTTTTTGGACTAGTCAATTGGCCAACAAATTCCATGACATTTGAATTTGGATCCCCAAACTACAGGGCATGGCGCATCCTTTTAATATTTCATGCACGTAATAAAATTAGCATATTGCGGCAAGAATGGAATCCCCACATGGATTCTACATGTGGGGATTATTTACAACTTATACATTTTTTTGGACTAGTCAATTGGCCAACAAATTCCATGACATTTGAATTTGGATCCCCAAACTACAGGGCATGGCGGATCCTCTTAGTATTTCATGCACGTAATAAAATTAGCATATTGCGGCAAGAATGGAATCCCCACATGGATTCTACATGTGGGGATTATTTATAACTTGTATATTTTTTTGGACTAGTCAATTGGCCAACAAATTCCATGACATTTGAATTTGGATCCCCAAACTATAGGGCATGGCGGATCCTCTTAGTATTTCATGCACGTAATAAAATTAGCATATTGCGGCAAGAATGGAATCCCCACATGGATTCTACATGTGGGGATTATTTACAACTTGTATATTTTTTTGAATAAAAAATTGTGTAAGTTGCAAATGGGATTAGGAGTTTGAGTTCATGAAATGTTTATGGTCATGCGCATTTTTGGGTATTTTAGGTGCAAAAGAGAAAAATAAACTAAACCAACCATATCCTGTACTTTAGGGTATGTTTATGCCATTTCGAAAGTAACATGAACATGAATATTTAATTTTTCATGATTAAATTAAATGTCTTTGCCTTATTCGCAACTTCTACATTTTTTTCTCTCATACATTCATGTGTGAGTTTCTCGGGTTGACAATTGTAGGGCCTAAAATACATAATCATTCTCTTTGTTTCTAATTTGCTCACAACATTCATAATGTGCGCATGATTAATTAAAAATTTAATGAAGTAAGAGGCTTTGCCTCATTCGCAAATTAAAAATTTAATGAAGTAAGAGGCTTTGCCTCATTCGCAAATTAAAAATTTAATGAAGTAAGAGTCTTCACCCCATTCGCAATTTCTACAATTTATTTCTTCTACTTTCACATGTGAACTTCATGGGTTTAAACTTGATTGTGGGCTTTGAAGTACATGATCCTAATTTTCTTGTTTGCGCAAGGCTTTTCCAAAGCAACATGAGAATAATCAAACACAATTTCATGAATTCAAAGCCTTTGTTTTATTTGCAATTTATGAAATTCTTTTCTCTTAAAGTTTTGCTTATGAATTTCATGTTTTTTTAGGGCTTGAGACTGTTGAGAGTCTAGAAGAATATTGCTTGAGTAATATTATTTTTCAGTTGAAGCCTTCCCAGAAACAAGGATGATTTGAAAAATTTCATGAAAAGAAAAGTCTTTGCTCAATTTGTAACTTCTGCAATTTTCCCCCAGGTAATTAGAAAGGATCCAGTAACTGAAAGAAATTCATTAAGGATGTTCAAAAAAGGTCCAAACCCTAAACCCTAAACCCTAAACCTGCCAAAAAATCAATTTATGAAAAGTTTAAAACTCCAGAGTTCAGGGTGGTGACGAGCGAGAGAATCTGTTGACTTTGGCCCTCTGGAAGACATTTCCCACATTTGATGCTGCTGGAACAAGTCTAAATAAGAATTAAATAATTGCCCCCCCTGCCTTTATGCCGTGTCGTGTTCGTATGACTTTATTTTTTTAGAGAACGAATCTACAAAACACGCAGCCACCTAAATTCAGCGGATTACATTAATGCCACCAGCTGTCCGTTTGTTGTAGTCCGCAAATACTAGTGCATGCATCTAAGTCCAAGTACATGCCCACGACTTCATGCATGACGTGTGTGATTTCGAAAATTATGTACTCTGCTTCCCGCCATCCCATTCCCGCCAAGAAGTTGTCGGATGTTGCCCACGTCCGGTTTAGGGTATTCTCTTTCTCATTCGCTTGACACTGCACCTCCGAGTGCAAGCTGTCCTTGTTCGTGGGCACTTGTTTCAGCTTTGTTATTGACAGTCATTCAAGTGTTGTGCGCGCAGCGGTTTTGCTTACTCAAAGGTTCAGTGCGATCTAAGGGGCTTCGGTTCTAAGTACGTCTTCGTCGACTCAGTAGTTAATTCGTAGGATTTCCAGTCCATTAGTTATTGTCATGAAGACAAAGATGTACGCTTCCGATCGTGGGTATCACTTGTTCAATTTAGTAGGTCGATGCTCTTGTGTTGCGAGGAGATGGTTGTTAGTAATCGTTGTCGACCGATGATAATTTTCGTTATGCACTGAAGGAGTCGGTGTGAACGTGGTCCCTATTTTACCGCCGTAAAACACGGAATGAGCTCGTAATCAAATAACCCCGTAATATTCGGAGCCATTCAGGTCGAGCCGACCTGAATAATATAATGAGTAACGTATTCTCTCCGACCCAAATAGAGTTGATATCCCCCCTTCGGAATTACATGATAACCTCATCAATTTAGGTCGACTCGATCTGAAACGGCGAGCAGTATGTGGCTGGTGGATTCTTCTCGTATATCGTGATCTCGATCCGTCATATGTTTCGTTCGTATGTGCATACAATATTTCATGATTTACTTATTAGGTCGACTCGACCTAAATGGTTTAAATTGGAGTAATGTCTGTCACATGAATTGAGGCAAACTTAATGCAGTGACTGACCTGGGTCCATCCTAATTCAGCCTAGACATATCAATCGCTGGAAATGAATTCGGTGTAAATTATACATTCAGTTTAGGTCGACTCGACCTGATAATGAAGCTGTTGAGGTCTTAATCTTCTCATGTTATCGAGAGCGTCATAGTCTTGTAATTTACTTTGTTTTATGGATGGGAGCATTCAGCTCAAATCGACCTAATTAGCATTGGTGAATTTGTATAGAATAGCTATTTCTGTTGTCTTTCAATATATTACGTATGAACTGTATTTGTCACAGTTTTGGTACCTTCCTATTTGAAGGTAGTTGCATATTATGAACTCTAAGGTCGACTCGAGCTTACATTTGTCTTGTCAGTTTTACCTCTTACATTACAAGCAGTTTACCTTGATTACTTTGACTTACCAACTACATTATTGATATGTCATCAGATGCAATGGATTCCTTGGCAGACCCAGTGGACATGGTGGATTCATCGGACGATGAGTACTATCCACGGGCAAAGGAAGTCTTATTATCGGAGTCGTCAGACGATGAACTCCTGAATGCGGATGGAATGATTGCTAACGTCCCAGATTGTGAAGGTCTTCCGCGTAGGCTCTGGAATACTCGGGTTGTGACTCTATACAATGAAGCCGGCCTGCTCGTTGGTCAAGGTACCTGCCATAGTGTGAACTCTGACCTTGTTCTCGGTGTCAGTGGTCCTCTTGGAGACACTCATGTAGCTGTGCACATTTCCAAGACATTTTCTGAGAGTGACTTGCCAAAAGAACGAGAGTGCTCGCTACTTGCTTGGCCTATTCATTTAGTCCATTGCCGTGGGGCCAGTCTACGTGATCATGAGGCTCGAGATAATTTCAATTGCCTCCAAGCAGCTCTCCTAAATCCACCATCTTCGACGTCTGCGCGCCCGTATACAAGTACCGTCCGAAATCCGCCCTGCGAGACTCCTGCAAGAACGAAGGAACTACTCACTCAAGATTCCATCAACTTGGTGTCCAGCAAAGTATGTTGTCGGCTGAATTGTGTTCAGCCATTCCCCAGAGATAAAATACGAGCCTTTCGTGAACGCATGTACCAGAATTCAACCTTCAAGCACAGAGCCTTTATGAAAACGGAAGTGCACAGACAAACCCATCTTGACCAACGTGGAAGAAGAATGGTAACAATTGAAGAGATACCGGTGTGCATGCGAGCATGGATGCATATTTCAGGGGTCCCAGAATCCACCTTCTTTCGCTATCAAACATACATGAAGGTCGGACGGGAAGCAATGGAGCACGGCAACAAAGGATTGGTGAAGCCAAGGAAGCACACTCAACAAGCTACTGCAACATTGAAATGCATCCTAGAGAAAGAGGCGGATCACATGCCACATCGTACGAAGACGCTGAAGTCGGGAGAAAAGGTTGTATCCATGATTCTCCCCTCCACGTTCCAGTGGAAGGGTAAAATGAAAGAACTCAACGAAGCGAATGCTGCTTTTGGGTTGAAGGAGGTCTCAATTTCAAACTTGAGCAAAATTAGATGTTCAGCGATTCCAGAGTATGAGGTGAAGAAACCAGGGGACAATTTTGCACGTTGCGCTACTTGTGACAAATTGCAAGAGCTTAGGAGGCGTGCTCTTGCTGGGTCTGTCACTGCTTTGAAGTGGTCGCGGAGGTTGGACAAACATCTAGCAATTGCTCGTGCTCATCAAGAGTTGTACTATGCAAACCGCTACCGATCACTTACTTCACCGCACGAGTGCCTCACAATCATGCATGACAAAATGGACCACGCGAAAACAGCTTGTCCAGTCTTCTCCCACAAGAGTAAAGATGTTGATGGTCTAATGAAGTTGCATGTGTCTGTCACAGGCATGATTGCGCATGGTCATGGAGATGTGCGTTACGCACATTATGGCTTGGATCTATTCACACATGATTCGAACTACACCATTGGCTCCATGGCAAAGTTGTTGCGAGATTTGGAGTTGCCTCCCAAGTCTTCTTCTCGGCAGTTGCTTGTGGGTTTGAGGTCCACCAATTTGTTTCGTGCAGTGCTGAAGGGAGCTAAGATGTGCGAAAATTCACTTCCTTCACCGCCAATCAACTTAGTTCCAGCAACACCTTTACCCCCTATTCTCAATGTGCAAATGGACAATGCCACAGGCGACAACAAGAACAGATATGTTTTCTGTTTTTGGTCTCTTCTTGTTGCGAACAAGATCTTTCGAGAAGTGTATGTGAACTTCATGATTGTGGGTCATACGCACAATGATATTGATGTGTTGTTTGGAAGATGGAGCATGCTCTTGAAGAAGGAGAACTTTCCAACAATCCCGGCCCTCATGAAGTCCTTCATGGATGTAGAGTCCATTCCTACTATCCCTCATCTCATAGAAGAGGTGCCCGATTTCAAGGGTTTCATTGCTGGTAAATGGATGGACGGCGATGAGATTCTCATAGGACACACAAGACCACAACAAGTGAAGTTCTATCTAGATTCGGCGGGTTGTCCAATCATGAAGTACAAACTGAAGTGCACGGACGAAGATTGGTTGGGCAAGGATGGCGGAGGGATTAAGTTGTGGAAAGAAGACGCTGAAGGGCGAAGTCAATGGCCGCGCGGTGTACCGTTGTCAGTTCCACAAAAGATAATGAAAGGCGTGGAAGACATTGTGAAAGGTGTGTCTGGATTCGTAAAGTATTGGGAGAATCTATGCAATGCAGACGTCACTGGAGAATGTCGTAGACGCTACGAGCCAGTTGTGCGCTATTGGTATGGTGTGAAGGTTGCTCTGCAGGAGCCACTACCATTGTCCACTGTTTTGAAAGACGGGTTCTGGCCAACTACTTGTGTACAAGCAACAGAAGCAGATCAATTAGACGAAGATGGCGAGGACCTTGAAGAATATGGTGTGGATGATGCTTATGTTGGGCCTTTGAGGGATCGCCCACAACCATCCTTCAGGGTGGTGCGGGATCTCTATGAAGGATACTTTGTTGTAGTTTGACCTGCAGATGGTGAAAGTCAACCAGTTTGGATTGCCAGGGCGTTGTCCAATCCGAACTGCAATCCTGAGAAGCCGAATTGCGTGCTCATTCAATACTTTTGTCCGACATCAAGGAATCAGGATGTTCGAGATTTCTATACAGGATGGGACAGCGAAAGAGGTCTACGTTGGAAGGTTGATGAAACCGAACCACCTCTTTGGGAGGAAACAAATGCTTTGATGACAGCATGGAAGTCCCTGAACAGAAGAGGTACTTGCGAATGTAGGATCAAGATTCCTACAGCTCAGATTGAAGTCATCAACCAAAGCTTCGCTTCATATACTTGACATTCTGGAATATTACCCTTGAATTAGTTATAGTATGTTAATTTCATATATTGGATATTTACTATTTTTTTGTCTTCATTTTAATTTAAATATACCTACTATTACGTGTTCCTACATTCTCTTTTTGGGATATGTTATATTATTTAACTTGCTTAATGTATGTCCAAAATAGATTTGGAAACGAAATGCGATTGAGAAAAAGGGCAGTGGGTATAACCACTCTTTAATTTGTTAACATGTGAAGCACTTGTCATAGTTTGGGATGGGGGGCCTGTTGGTTGTTACAACTTTCCTGCCTGCAAAGCTCACTTAGCAGTACCAAGTCATGTATCTCTTTCAGTCACTCATACGATTTCAACAGGAATCGAACTCGGACCGCCTGAAGGAGATGAATAGCTTCTCACAACCAAACGTTCAGCTCATGACTTGGTGTTCAACAATGGTTTTAGAATTCACTTATATGATCTTAAACAATAGTATAACCCAAACTTGATTGTATTTGGAGACAAAACTCTCATTTTAATGGAAATTACAATGGTACAACTAATAAATGTGGTGATTCTCAACCTGAATTGTCAACATTTAATATTTGAATTTTGAACATGTAAGCGGACAATATTATTTTGAGAGGTTCCCACCCTCTCAAAATAATGAATATAACGTTACAACTAGCAATTACAAATCCTAGGTAGTTAAGATTCCAGCCTCTTGCCTTAAAGCTTAGTGAGATAGGTGTTGTTTCTCACGTTACGTATTGCCAATACAAAGGACCGTTTTGAGCTCTAATTTCCCTTGCTTCCATTGTGATTCTTGAGTGAAGTGCTCAATCTTGATAGGATCTAATGATTGGTTGTGCTTCTCCTATATACACAAATAGAGCCATGCAATGTGGGGGGATTTTGCAGGTCATGAAGCTAAGGTTCGGTACATGGAGATTGGAGATGTTGAATAGAACGTTGAAAAGAGCACAATTGTATAGTCCAAGTTTTGATATTATGTGATATTGCCAAGATTATCCAGACTCCCGAATCGAGGTAGCGTGAACCTTGGAGCTATATTGATGCAATATATTATCTATTGAAAAAAAAAATGGAATAGAAGCCTTCCTTCAAAGTCACCGTTGACTACTCTTTCTATTCCTCGCCTGCTCCTGTGCTTGTTGGAGTGCAGGAACCACAAGAATGGTATCAATAAGGTGAAGAAACACATAGACCATCTCACGAGGGAAAAAATTTGTAAGATGAACAATGTTCAGAGTTGTATTGACAATATTGACAGTATTGTTAATTAACAAAATATCTTGGAGTCAATATAGGTAGGAGATTAATGTGAAGAGAGGATTTGAATAAGAATGAGAGTTTTATCACAGTTGGCATGGAATCTATAACTACAAAGTAATACATATTTTTCGAGATTGATACGCCAAAAATCATCTGATACTCTGGAAGTGGAGTCTAACGTATATGGAGACCACAAATGTCCAGGCCATGTGATCCTTGAATTGAGATTAAAGTGCAAAGAGATCAACTCATTAATATCATTAAGTATAATGAGATGAAGTATGATTGAGATTGAGATCAACTTGCTTGACTCATGTCAATGAATTTTTTTGTTAGAATCACAATACTTCCAATTGTTTTGTTCCTTAACAACCTTGCATTTGGTAACTAATTAATAAGTATGATGTGTAATTCCCACATGGCATTCATACTTGCTACGGAGAAATTAGAAAATCAAACATCAAGGCTTCCAACTCCGACCCCATTAGTTAGGTAGTCTCGACTCATTCAAGAAACGGCTGGCATTGATAGAAATTAACTAACCAAGGCCAATTAATCGAGAGAATCATATTTTGCAGTTGTCAGGGTTGTCATGGAACAAGAAGGGTTTGCTATAGATTTGAGGTCACCAACACTCAAAGGTGGGGGGTCCAAGTGGACCACCTTTTCCAATAGCATGTGCAATTTGTCTTCCAAGCCACCATTCCACATATTGTTCAGGAGATCTTGGAGAGGGCGGCTGCACCTCCACCACTGGTATTTCCTTCAATAATTGTAAGGGCACTGGATCAAGCCTACGAGGGAATGGGAGATTATGACTACATGGATTTTGAAGACAGAGAATCAAAAGTAACATCACCTAAGAAATTTATGGGAAGAAGGGGGGAGAGATGTATAAATAGTTCACCCAACTTTGGGTTGGTGTTTCAAGGGAAGCCACAAGCTTATTGATTGAATGAGGACAAGATTGCTTATACGCTCTCTTACATGATAGGAGGGGCTCAAAACTAGGCCATCCCCATGTTACAGGCTTTGGACGAGGAATGCTTACACGACCTATTGGTGGACTATGACGTTTTTTGAGAAGCGTTTATTGTTGTGTATGGCAATATCAATTGGAGGAGTAGCATGGAGGAACAGATGGGGAAGCTTCAGCAAACGGATCACGGGACGGGCGGATCAGTGGCGACTTACATCTCCATGTTTAATGAACATGCCGTGCAGATTGATTGGAATGAGGCGAGCTTGGTGGCATGTTTCTATGAAGGGCTTAAAGACAAGCTTTTTGATTTGGTAGCAATAGCAGAAATGCAATCACAAACGCTTTACAAGTGGATGGCGATGGTGTCCACAATTGACAAGCGGTTGTTGTCACGGCGTCAGAGTCGACGTTCCTCTACTTCCAATTCGACTTCAAGGGACCATGCTAGCTAGTTTCAAGCAAATTTGGAGAACTCAAGACCTGTTTTCATGGAGCTTGATGCAGTTGGTGGGACGACGACTCTAGCAAAAACAATTGTTGAACAATTAGAGTACCAACAACAAAGGAGGTGTTGGGGACGCAATCAACTAGGCCATATTTGAGCAAGATGTCCAACCAACCCCTCTAAACCGTTATTCCTTGCGACCATGGGGAAGGAGAATGCAAAAATTAATGAATCACAAAAAAGACGGGTTTTGGATTGAAATCATTAATTCAGTACCTAGAAATGTTTCAAATTGCAGTTGTTTTTGTTCTAAAGTATGGGTTGGTTGAAGAGCGCTTAGAGTCTCAAGAATAGACGAAGCAAAAGATTGTCAATTTGCAATAGCCACTAGGGCAAGCCTTGTCCTCCTGGGTATCTAAACCACTGCATTATCTAACTCCTTTATTCTTGCGCTCCACCATTGATTTAAAAGTGCATCTCATGTTCGACGCACAAATCAATTCTCGGATGGTTATTGCTTTGGTGGACTCCATGGCTACTGGGATATTCATGCATCCAAACATTTGCTCAAGATTGTTAAGCTGGAATTAAATCAAAGGTGGTACCAAGGGAAGTTCAGGTCATTGATGGTAGGATCATTAATTCAAAATTTATCACTCATGAAGCCATTGTAAAGTTGAGGGTGGAAATCCACTAAGAAGTTTTGGTAGCAAACCTTATAAATACCAGGTGTTATCCTTATATCTTGAGAACGCTGTGACTAGTGCACATGATCTGACCATTCGATGGTCAAAAAGAGAGGTGTTGTTTGATTCTTCTTATTGCTAAGAGATTTATTTGCAGTCCTATAAGGACAAATGAGAAGCCCTTACAGACAATGAAGGAGGAGGTTCCAACCATCAAGGGATGTCAAAGGGTAGAAAGGTGGCGGGCCATTTATTGGGAAAGGGATCTTTCCATGATCCAACAACTGACTCTAGGAAAGAGTCAGGAAATTCCCACCATGTTCAAGTGAGCCTAGTATGGTTGGCAGCACCAAAGCACGCAATGGTATCAACACTAGTGTTCTGTTTGTCAACTAAGGAGGTCAAAGTATGTGTGTTGGAGATATCTGAGTTGTCTAGCACGGATGAGACCAAGGAGACAATTACAACCAAATAGCAAGATTTGTGGGGAGCTTTCAATGAAGAAACTTCAAATGAGTTACCAAATCATGGAGCATTACATATGAAAATTGAGTTCAAGAAGGGGTAAGAACTGTGCAATACGGGTTAGCCTAATAAATGCCCTAGCCAAGTTCTAGACGCATATGCATACTATTTTTGGTGATCTTTTGAATGTCTTGATGGTGATCTATCTTGATAATATATTCATCTTTTCAAAAAATTTAGAAGAACATTGACCAATAGTACAAGTTCTTCAACAACTACAAAATGGCCTTTATGCTAAATTATCAAAGTGCTAGTTCCATTGCAACTCTGTAGAATTTCTAGGACTCATTGTTTCAAAAAAAAAGACTGGAAATGTGCTAAAATAAGGTCCAAGCAATTCAAGAATGGCCCACCCTAAGGACGATTAAGGAGATCCAAGTATTTTTAATTTTTACCACAGATTTATTTGTGATTATTCAAAAATTACAGTCTCACTCACGGCATTAACACGGAAAACCCAACCATTCAAATGGACAAAATCCACATAAGACATTTGAGAAACTTTGATCTTGGTTCATGCAAGCTTTGTATTGCTATACCCTAACTTTGAGCGGCCTTTCATTGTTGAAACTGATGCTTCTGATACTGTGACAGTGGGCATTCTCTCACAACACGGAGATGACGGGTACCTACACCTCTGTGCTTATTGCAGCTCCAAAATATCACCAGTGGAACAAAATTATGATATTTATGACAAGGAATTATTAAGCATTGTCTTGACTTTTCAAGATTAGCATGTTTATCTTAAAGGATCCACTAGAAGAAAATGAAGGGTTTTGCGACTACAAAGAACAATTGGTTTTGAATTGCATCGGACATTTGCAACTGGTGATAATCTAAAAGGCCCTAGTTGCTATAGACAAGTTTTATAGTCGTATTGTAGTAAGGCAAAATGATATTGTTTCTCATTTGATAGCTAACTTGGAATTTCATTGATGTACTTTATGACGTGGTTGCTTATGTGGTATTTACAAATTATGACTTGTTTGTGACTAGTTTGTGACTCATTTCTGAATTCATTGCGACTCGTCTATGACTCATTTGTTACTCATTTGTAATTTGTAGAATTTAAAATCTACAAAATATAGAAGTCTATAGACTATAGAAATCTTAGAATTCTATTAACAAAATTCGTTACAGAAGGATACAACTACTGACAAGTCTTATATGTCCAACCTAATGGTACCCTTGACAAGTAATATGGAACATCTGTTATTACACAATTGGAAAATGATTTGAAAACAACTACAAAACAACCAAAAAACAACAACTAGACAATTGGGAAATGACTACAAAACAACTACAAAACAACCAAAAAACAACAACTAGACAATTGGGAAATGACTACAAAACAACTAGGAAACAACTTCTGTCATTTTATAGTTGCAATTGTTTCCTAATTATTTCCTAGTCATAAACTAGTTGTTTTCAAGTTGAATCCTAGTTGTTTTCTAGTCAAATTGTAGTCAAATTTAGATAATATGCAACTACAAAGTTGTCCAATCGACAACTACGATGAATATTTGATGTAATTTTTGAAACTTTTTTTGAAGATAGGAAATTAAATTAACTTTATGGGAATATAATTTTTTTTTAGTCGGTACCTTTGAGCAAAAGTTATGCCACCCTAAGTCCAAAAAGCAACTCAATAGGCAACCCAAAAAAATCAAAAAAATTTGAATTTTCTCATTTTTCATTTTTTATCTCAAATATTACACTTTTGTCTACGTCTAAAGCTTTGAATCATTCTATTTGGCCTAATGATGAGAAAGTTATGGGCAATCTTGTTTTTTAGGCAATCTAAGCATCTTCTTGAAAAAAACTTGTTTTTTTTCACTTTAAATGCAGATATCTTGCAACCTACGTTGTCAAAGTTTTTGAAATTTCTTCCATGCATTCTTATACTAGTCTAGTACATGATTCTATGGTTAGATATGCAAAAAGTAATAATTTTTAAAGTTTTTTTCTCTTTGCAATAGAAATGACAGTTTTGAGTGGTCTTTGATGAAAAAAAGACCTTGAGACTTTAAGGGTTAAGCCATGCCTAAAAAACCTTACAACAAAGGAAACATGAAAAGTTTTGAGTTGACTACGGCCAATTCTAAACCTCAAATTGGTTGGTTGACATAAAATCTACATTTGTGTTAATTTTAAACCTCAGTCTTGGCATGCATTCAAACTGTACCCAATACTGTAGTATTCATTTGAAGAAGTAAGATACAAATACAAGACACAATGTCAATATATGGGTCAACCACAAGGGAATTTGATTTGAAAATTTGAATACTAGTATGTAAGGTAGCTACACCTTAACCCCTAAAGGACCATAGTCCCTAAAGGATCATAAATCCTAAAGGACCATTGTCCCTTCGGGGGACAAATGGGATTACGGGCAGGTACCTATGGGCTGAATTTTTGTCGTGATTTTTTAAAACTTTCTTTGAAGATAGAAAAACTTATAAGCATTGTGGGAATATAATTTTTTTCACAATCGGTGCCTGGGAACAACAATTATGACCAAATAAGCTCAAAACAAGGGACGGGGGGCAGCCTGGGCAGCAAAAAAAAATTTGAAAAAATTTGAATTTAAAAAAAAAAAAATTCTTCATAGTATATATAATTTTGTCTATTTGTAAAGCTTTGATTCATTTCATTTGGATTTGTTATGAGAAAGTTATGGACATTCTTGTTTTTTGGGCAATTAGATCTTGTATCTACTTCTACTTAACAATTTTCTTAAGAATGATAAATAAGTTTTTTTGAATTTTTTTTTTCAAGGCTCCCAACTCAATTCTCTACTGTAAAGATTTAAAGCTTAAAACTTTGTAGTACAAAAATTTTAAGTTAAAAATGTTTAAAGTCAAAAAATCTAGTCCTCCAATGTGCTGAAAAACTTGTTTTTTTCACTTTAAAATTTAAATACAAATATCTTGCAATTTGTGTGGTCAAAAATTCTTAAAAAATTTCCACACATTTTTATAATAGTTAGGTGTAAGATCCTACAGTTAGATTTTTTCTTAAAACATTTTTCAACATTTTTTACTCTTTGCTATAGAAATGGTAGTTTTGAATATTTTTTGGCAGAAAAAAGGCCTTGGGCCTTTAGGGGTTAAATTGAACACTTTCTAAATCCACATAGGCTAGATTCTTCCCTAAAATGTACTTCCACTATTTATGAGAGTCTATGGTTGGTTACCCAAAAGTCCAAAACTATATTTTCAACACTTTGAAGTTTTGTAGTTTATTCATGTGATGTCCAAAAAATGCATTCTTAAAGAATCTAGAATCCCCTTTTGACTTCCAACAAGATTCCACCAAGAGTTTTTCAAAATAATAATGGCAACCATGCTGAATTGCTTATTTGAGCAATTTTAGGTGTAGTTACCTTATTGGGGATAATTATATACTGTCCAGAGGCTGTGTCAAGCTCATGCGCAATATATCGCTCTATGCAACAGGCTTGTTCCTGAACTTCTACTGTATTTGAACAAATACAAACCTCTACATATGCATGCTGTAATTGCAAGTCTTTGGAAAGTTTTGGCATGATATTAGCTGAATTGAAAGCGGTCTACACCATCGATCATAATTAGTCTTAGTCTGAGAATAACAGAAGGCCTAGGAAAATTCATGTAGAGGCCAAGTCCTTCAGAATCTTCTATTCTTGAACAAATTAAACAAAAGAATGATAATTTTTTTTAGCTGAAACCAAGATAGGCAAGCATTTATTAATACAACCATTTTGTGGCAGTGGCGTTAATTAGAAAATCATTAGAGAGTCAATAAAATGAGTGATGTATGTACTATTAACTCACAAAGTGACGTATTCAGCACTAGCTTATACTAGAGAGTCGATTAACCCATAAACGATGCGGAGGACATTTTATGGTCAATGAATGACAAATAATCTCTTCATGTAGGACAAAAGTGCAACTATTCATCCTCCAAATTTTGTATGGAAAGGGAAGATCTTCTACATTAGTTTGTCTTCCAATGAGTACTTTTTCATTTTCTTAAGCCAACAATTCACACGGTACCCAAACAGATGATTTACACGGTGATCACTTTGTCGTTTAAGGGTTAAAACACACTCAGAGTGACAAGTGACATATTCACCACAAGCTAGTGCCAACCCTTTCTGAAACCTGCTGAAAAAGACAATTGAACATAAAATCTGTACCCGTAAAGTATGGTCTACATATAGATCAGGAAAACCTCCTTGAGATATCTTGAAATCTTGCCATTTTACGATCGATATCAGTACGAATTACAACCACAGGAGTTCAACGCGGGGTTAATTAATGTAGACTAATGCACACTTGGTCTCTCTCTTAGCAACCAAAAAGCTCCACTATGATTGAGTTCATTATGGGATAATTGCGTCATAATCTGCGAATTAGATCCCATCCCTGACTCTGGCAGCTACGTGGCAGGCACGCAGACGCTGGTCGACAGGAGTGTAAGAATTGAAATTACAGGACTTCAAGCTAGTCGACAATGCATTATATTCTGGCAGCTACGTGGCAGGCAGGCAGACGCTGGTCGACAGGAGTGTAAGAATTGAAATTACAGGACTTCAAGCTAGTCGACAATGCATTATATTCTGTCACCATGACATGGACGTCGACAGTGCAGGAAACTCATGTGGCCAATTTCAGGGTGAAAACTAATTTTCACCCCTGCCCCTACCCTGCCCTGCCGGTTAATTTTATCGATCTCCCGTGTATAAAAGCCCGGTCCATCAGTCGCCGAACCTCATTCCTTCCTCTATCGGCTATCCTTCATGAGCTTCATCTTCCATCTAGCTCCCCACTGCACTCAAACTCCGATCCGATCTGTCGTCTGCTAGCAATTCTCTCATGGATCCCTCAAACCAAGGTTCATACCGCTCTGCACGCAACCGAGATGACGGCGAGGTTCGCATTATAGTCGACATCTTCGACCAGATGCCACCGAACTACAACAACACTGTCTACCGCAGTGATGTTGCTGGAGCTCCGGCGACACGACGGCCGGAGATTGACTTGAACAACCCTGCGAAGCAGGAAGTGGACAGTCCGGTTCACGCCCCTGTTATCGATGCGCCGTTCCAGCAGGCTCCGGTCTACGACTACACTGGGTAGTGCACTAGCTTTGTATACTAATTTTTCTCTTGTGGATATGGCAACAATTCATTTTCCTGGAAAGCTTGAGATAGTGTTTTAAAGTTTCAACTTTCAGTCTGTTGCTAAATGTCGTCTGAGTCTGGGAGTTCCTGGTAGTTGGAATTAGCTTGACGATGATTTTTTTTCATAATTTGGGAGTTCTTGGGATTTGGAATTAGCTAGCGCTAGCGTAACTTGGATTATTAATTTGGATTATTAATTTTTTCTAATCTATGGTGCACCAGAGAAATGCATTTAAAAATCCCATTCACTCGCACCTCACTGCAACTCCGGTATTTTACTGCTGGAGTATGAAATAGAGTGAAATTTCAGACTCTCGCTGTAGAATACTTGAGTTGCGCTGGTGTGCGATTGAATTGGGATTTCTGGATGCGGTTTCTCTGGAGTTTAATAGACTCTCTTGGCTTAGTTTGAATTTCTAAAAATCCCTGAGAATTTTTCCTGAGAGACATGACTTTAATCTCTTCCCTAAAGTTTGAGTTTGATTGCTTGATCGAGCGATAGGAGTAGTTTTAAAGTAGTATAAATTCACAACTTCTCTGTGAGTCAAGCTATTTGTTGAACTAGCTGATTAGTGATTACTGTGGCATACCCTGATGCATTCCGTTTCTGAAACTGTTAAGGTTTCGAAGTGAAACAAGGATTTTGGTTCTGGCATTACATGCTTTGACGCCAGGATACATCAGAGTAGGTAGTTTGTTGTAGTAGTCATAATTATATAATGTATGCTAATTAGTTGCCTTAATTTGTGCGAGCTCTGTTCTGGAATGTCTGGGAGCCAGCATGTTCACTTGGCAAGTGAGAGACATGGCTCTTCTTATTTTTGTGTGTCATAATCACTTTCGTTGGTTGTAGTAATTTGTCACTTGTGTAAGCTTGCAGGATAGTGTGTGATAAATTGTTATTTGTAGTGAAAGTTCTGGAAATTGTTGTGTAGCGTGCTAAATGTAGAATGGACAGGTACCGTTCTGTGGAGAGAGTAGTTCAAAGCGAAATTGCTAGCCATCGAAACATGCGTTAACCATGAGCCATCACTAGGGGCTTTTTTGCGTATCCCTCTCTCACTTTCCCCTTGATAAGCGACAACCCTGTAACTTTTCCATGTGCCAAAATTCTTTGACACAAGGGAAAGTCACAAGTTTGTTGCTCACAGAGGGGAAAGTGAGAGAGGGAGCCGCAAAAAAGGCCGCTGTGCAAGTCTTGAGTGAAAAAAAATGCTCTAGAATGTACCAAGAGAGTACATTTTGTGTTTTGATTTTCCTCTTGTGGATATGGCAACAAGTGTTCTAGCTGGAGATCAGAGTTCTTAAGTTCGATCAACTTCCCCTTGTGGAATTTCGTTGAACTCTGTCTCGGTGTTCTAGTAGGTGGAATTAGTTTGTCGTCAAGCTAATTCAATCTCCCAGGAACACCCCGACTGAGGTCGACGAGCTAAGTCGATCTTTTCATATGGTCCAAGACGACACTGGGTAGTACATTTTGTGTTTTGATTTTCTCTTGTGGATATGGAAAGAACATTCTTAGCTAACTTGAGAGCAATGTTTTTAAGTTTCAACTGTTGAACTTTCCCAGAATTTGGGAGCTCGTGGCATTTGGAGTTAGCTAGCGTACTTTGTGGATTATTAATCTTTTTTCTAACCTATGGTGCACCAGAGAAATGCATTTAAAAAGTGAACAGGATTTTGGTTCTTCAGTTGCATTACATGCTTTGACGTCAGGATACATCAGAGTAGCTGTTTTGTTGTAGTATTCATAATTATATAATGTGTGCCAATTAGTAGCCTTCATTTGTGCACGCTCTGTCGATTGAGGAATGAGGGATGTCTCGGAGTCATGTTGGCAAGTGAGAGACATGGCCGGTGTCCATCACCTCTCCTTATTACTTTTGTGTGTCATAGTCAAGTTTGTTTTATGTAGTAATTTTTCACTTGTGTAAGCTTGCAGGCATGGCGTGTGTTAAATTGATAGAAATTGTAGTGTAGCCTGTTGTAGAATGGACAGGTACCGTTTTGTGGGCAGAATATTCGAAAATGACTAGTAATTAGAGGGACTAGTAAGAGTACTAAAGCTGAACTTTTATTAGTAGAAAAATTAATTAAATTGGGGTACGTTGTATTTGGGGCACCAGAAGCAACTATGGCAGCTCCTCTGGCGGTGGTTACGTCGACTGGGTCCGTGGCTCCATCGACGTCGCTCCCGACGGGAAACTGGCCTTCTACGAAAACGCCCACCCTCCAACGCCCGTGCGCAGCCCCGGTGAGACGGGGTTTGACCTGAACGCTGCGGTGCGGGAGGCGCAAGAAAGGGACGAAGCCTATTGCCAGGAGAGACTAGAGAATCTTCGCAAGGGCAAAGCGATGGAAGATCAGTTCCTCGACATGAGCTTCCGCAACTCCTCCCCTGCTGAAGACCCAGGCTACTACAAATTGTGGAATGATTAAATCGGTACCGGGGCATCTAAGTCCACGAGGCTGGCTGGCTGGCTAGTTGGGTTTCAAGTCTACGTGGCTTGGGCTCAAGTCCAGGGAGCTTTCTCTGAAGTCCAATCGTCTCTTAATTTGTTTACTTTGGTCTAGCTCAGGGTCTTAGTTCCCTCTGCAATCTCACCACTTGAAGTCCCACTTATTTCACTACCTGTCACGTAGATGAATGTGTGATAAGTCTCTATCAAGTCTGTCAATAGTGTCTGTCAATAACAGCGTCGCAAGTGCGTGAGATTTAATTACTAGAATGTCATTCTAGAGGTTGTATTGTAATAAGGAGGTTTGAGTGCAGCAGTCTGACTTAATTCTGGTTCTCACTCAGAGTTAGAGTTGAGAGTTTCCCAGGGCATGTTGTTTATTGAGACTTTGGATCTCTGGGAACGGACGTTGTGGTAGTGTTTTCTAAATAAACAGTATTCTATTATTCCTGAAAGTTGTCTCGGGAGAGGCCCCGGATCATATCCCGGTGATATGGTGACTGTCATGAAATCAGACCTCCTGCTAGCCAATGGAAACGTGCTCTTATGACCATCACCATGCAAAGTGGAGGGCCTCCAAACAGATCATGCAAGGCTAATGTTTGAGCATGTCGAGAAAAACATGACCAACGAAGTGAACATAAAGGATGGACAAAAGGAGGCGTCACCTCAGTCAATGCCCCCAAATTCTTTCTAACAACTCAACAGAAGTTCCAGCACAAAAATCGGTGGTTCAACAATTGCAGCGATGGCGATAGTCAGGACAAACATCCCATTATTCGCCAAACAAATCCTCCTCGTCACTATCACCAAACAATGACTTCTTAAGTATTCTAGATCTATTTGCATCTTTCCTATCTGGAAACGAAAAGGCTGTTTGCTGGGTTGTAGTAGCATTCTCTCTTTCTACAAGTCCCGAGCGACCTTCACCTCCTACTACTTCGGATTCACTTGGAGACTCCATGGACAAATCACCAAAGTCATCAAACAGCCCCTTTCTAACCATACTGCTACTACTACCAGAGGTCAAGGGCCCAGTCAGTGGCGAACTTTGATTTTCTCCGATTTTATTAGCCCCGTTTTCTGGTGTCACTGTACCTTCCTTAGACAAGAAGTCGCTCATTTCGTCCAAATCATCGTCATCAAATAGTCCACCTTGAAATGAGATAGGTCCCGGTGTTCTCTTGGAAGCTGTTAACCCCTTCTGCAACTTTGAAATCGTCTCCACCTTGCTCTTGCCCTTACTCGCGAACCCTCGGTTGTCCTTGAGGTTTAGCTTCAAAGGTGACGACCTCCTTGCACTGAAAGATTTTTCTGCAGGTACTGATGCTGTACCCTCATCTGGCTTCTGCGGGGCTTCCTTCCCTTCCTCCGGGGCTTCATTCCTTTGTGACCTCAATTGGCGAGCTTGAAATGCGGATTGTAATCCTTGAAACAAACCATCAGGAAGCGTTGGCATTGGAAGGTCGTCAGGAACTGCAGAAGGCCGATACTCTGCAGCAGGTTGTGGTTTGCTTTCTTCAGGACGTAGGTTCAGTGAGAGGCTAGGCGCAGTGGTATTATCCTGGATTTGAGCAGTACTCGTTATGCCTTGAGGAGGAGAGTCACTCCTTGAACTTATCCCAGGAGATGGCTCTGGATCATTAGGAAACCCGTCCAATGGACTTGGACTTGGACTTGGAGTAGGGATAGGTGTGGACATCGATGGGCTCTTCGGACCCACTGAACCGGCTAAATGCGCAAAATTATTCCTGCTGAATGCAGGTGACATCTGAAAACAAAATGATCACCAGGTTAAACCACCTCTTCTCTGCTGATCTGAAGAATAACTCAATTTAACCCCTAAATGCCTAGCATGTCCTGTCCATCCTCTTTAGCCATTGTAGTTTTCTATTTGGAGGGTTCTGGCATATGCACCTCGTGTTTCTAAAGTCAAGTTGGCCTTGCGTTAGTACAATTAGGAGCTCCACTACATGCTTTCCCAAACATTAAGTAATCCAAGTGTTCACGTACGTCTACGTATTCTCATGTTTAAACATTACTAAGTAAAGAGAAACTCAAGACTTGAAAGAAATTATCTAAGAAATTTATTGCAATTATTTAATCAGGAACCTACCAACATTTATTTTGAAGTTCAATCGTATACATAATGTCTAATCATCAGTTTCCAAAACAGTTCAATGCGTACATTCCGAACATCAAAGTTTTGTCATAACAGGTAGGCATTTGGGGGATAAACAATTCGTTCCTGGAGCGGGAGTAAAAATAAGACAAAGGACTAGATTGAATTGCGGTGAAGAGTGCATACGGGAATTGGAGGAGGTTGCAATAACAGTGTCTTTTTCAGTTCCCCTAGGGCCTCGGAAGCTAATTCTTGATTAGGATATTGCATGTTGTGCTCCACAGGTGTCTGTCCATGCTTTGTTGATGAGTCACCATCCAACCTAATCTCTTCTGGACTGGATCTTGTCCTGCCAACGAACTTCACACTGTCCAGTTTAAGCGGTGTCTCATGTGCATTACTTCATAAACGAAAAAAATAATAATAATAATGCGTGTCAACCAGGACTCATAATATTACAAGCATATACTTCAAAGAAATTTTAAGGTACTCACTTCCACCTATCATTACCACCAGTCAAAATACGAGATATGATGGAACGATTCCATCATGGTACATATTAAAAGACGGTCCACGAAAGGACAAAAACCTAGACAATATCTTAACCTTTGCAAAGCCACAAAAACTCTCAAGTGCTGTACGCTACAAGTTCGTATTTAGAACCAGGATTAAAATGTTCAGGAATGGGAAAAAAAACTCAGTTTGAAGTTTATAATTTCTGTTTATACTTCAATCTGTCTCAGCAGCACTATCCACGTATTGAAGTCCAGAAAGCATGGTACTGAGAACCCCGAGGCCTGATTGTGTTACAAAATCGCTGACGAAAACCTAAACAACATCTAAACAAAGCAAAAGTCAAACAAGATATAAAACGAACACTAGCTCAAGATTCCATGCTAGAGAAGACACCAAAAAGAGTAGTATATACCTGGGAGTATTGCTGTCGGTATCGTGTGCAGCAAATGTTAAAGCGTTGTCCACGTCACTATGCTGCTCATGTGCATTCTCCAGATGTGGAATCATCCCTCCATCTAAAGCCATATCAAAAGAATAATCTTGCATATAAAGCTTCAACTTTGAAGTGCGAAACTTAACAGAGATTAAAATTACGATACGGATATGAGGATCAAGGCTACGCGACATTGCGCGATGCCGGTCACCATGTATAATCACATAACCGTGACTAGGGGAAGTCGATCTTACACACGAAGCCAAAATCAATTTCAGAATCTGTACTATTTGTGATTGCATTCTTGTAATTCGAATCAAACGAATGATTAAGTTATAAGAAGCAATTAAAAGGTTTACTAATTGCTCACAAGGACGACCTGCAATGGAATAAAACGATCCTTGTGACCTACGAAGCCAAAACAAGGCAACACAAGCCATATTTCTCCTGAACACCATTTCAAATGTTGAGCCAAAAGAAACTTCGCGAAAAGCACAATTCGAAGAGGGTAATAGGCGACATACATGGGAATGATGGACCACGAAGAGCAGCCTCCAACATCGCTTTAAAATCCAGAGCAGCAGAGACTGCGGGCTCCAAGACACCTCCCTAGATATCAGAGTATGACTGGTGTCAACGTATGCTTATGGGAAAACTAAAACAGAAAACATCAGATTCACCTCTTGCAACTCCTAGTGCATTTGGCTCTGAACCTACCTCATGGCCTGATGTCTCGCTTTCAGTGGCAAACCACTCTCCTTCTAACCAAGTGCGTCCACCCACCATTTCTGCAGCCATTCTAGCTTCGTCTCTATCGGTGTCACTACCACTTTCAACGGGCTCCGAACTTGGGGCCCTTGCACTCACGTCCGGAAATTTGAAATCTGTTAAATTGTTCATAAACTTAATTTAGTCGACATAGAACCAATAAGGAAAACAACTACCAGTTCCACACTCTAGTAGGACAATAAGTGACCTCAAGACTGAAGTCTTAGTAGAGAATTTAAAGGGCATTAAAAATGAAAAATTTGTAATACACATAAATGCACCCGATTGATAGAGATCATTATGCAAGTCATTAGTACCGTAGTTGGCAAAGCTAACAATGCGCTTCACGTAATTATTTACTATTGACCCATGCACTAGACATGATATATAAACTTTGGATAAAACTGAGCGGATTTTACTACGCACAGACTGAAGAAGGGCAGAATCGTTTTACCTCCAAGACCACAATGGGCGTCCCTCGTGAATTCCTCCGTTCCAATGATATGGGGTAGCTTCATCAATGGCTTCGTCTAAAGAGCATTGATATATCATAATTAAGATGAGTCCACCTCCGATATCAACTAATGATTATATATCAGAAACAACGGCAGCAGAACAATCACATTCATTTTTAACCTATAAAACATCTCCAAGGAGATAGCGTGCAAGATGAAAGACACCTGATGAGTTATTGAACTCACATCCGAGGATTGTAGACTGGTCTTCCTGGTACGAAACCCTTCAAACGCATCCCAAGCTGTCAAAACTGCTTCCTTGTAACGTGGTATTATCTGAGAGTCATAGCTCTCAACCCGTGACTGCTTGATTGGTTGCTCCGATTTGTTCACGAAAACCTCATCCACTTCGTCAACACGCTGCAGAAAGCATTTTCTAGTCACGACCACGTCCTCGTTACAAATGAATTGAAGCTGTCGATGGCCAATTGGTACGCCCAAAATAGCAAGCATATCTCAAATCAAATGAATGCGATCAATTCTAAACTCCCAATTCGCAACAAAAGCTACAGCAACTGCACGAGGATACAGCATCGACTAGGAACTTACATTTTCAATGAACTGAGTGGCTGATAGAGCTCGTAAACTGTTGCAATTATTCTGTAAAAGCAGCTCGACATTACCAGCTTCTATCCCCAGGCGATGCACTTCTGCGGCGACCTCCTTTGTGCGCTCCTTCAAACGCTCAGCAAAATCCTCCAGCCACTCTTGTAGCTATAAGACAAAACTTAGAATATTTAAATAAGAGTAACCCTTATTTTACTTAGAGGATAATCGCAGTGATCTCCAAACTCCTAAAAAATGATCAACCACATCGGCCCGTCTTCCGAGTTCAAGTCAACATAGTAAAAGGGGACTCTATAGCAGGAGAAGTTTTGAACCTGGATATCCGAGCGAAGCGACCATCCATCACGCGAGGTGTCAGAGAAAACAGAGCGAAGGGCATCTTTGTCCATCTTGGAGTTCACACAACCATGGACGTAAGTCCCTCCTACAAACAACAACGACGATGACCAGATCTCAAGATTCTCTCTGCGATTGATAAACCCAAGCCTTGCTCGCATCAGAATCCATTCGACACCCACGTTCACTCAAGCTTCCAATGATCCAAAAAGAACGCGCAACAGCAGGGACACTTCTGTAGCTTAGGGAACCCTAAGTTTCTTGGGGTGCCTTAGCACTCGAAAACCAAGGTTAAGGACATACACCCCATGACCTCTTTAGACCGTCAGTGCCTTCATGACCAAAAGTATCGCTTCCATAGGTACAGGAATTGAAATAAATCATGTAAGAAGCTCAAGGAAAATAACAAAATTTATCAATGGAAAGTAGTCTGTTCTCGAAGTTACTCCAATGGACTACTGGCTTCCACAGTAAAATTTCTCTTTTCAGTTTGGATACTGAGGGGTAACTAAATTTTTGTAGTAAACCCTAGTGACGATACAGGGAATACAGGAGCTCAGACACAATCAACTGAATGAATTAATTCTCCTTCCTAAAAATCATAGCCCTAGGGATTTCGAAGTACACGGTAATAGGTAAAATCCTAGACAGTAACCTCATCAAGACAATGGCGCGAAGAAATGGCGTTTCCGATCAAACCCAAAAGTGAAATTAATAGTTCGACATCAGCAATCCATAAATGATAATTCAAGCTTGCTTAGAATCCCTCAAACACAACTCCTTCAGTTTGAGATATCATAAAACGGCTCATCGCAAGTCGTCGGTCCGAGAACAAGAACTTGGAATCCTCACCCCTGAACTTGCAGGTAACCACAAACATCAAAAAAACACTCGCCAGATTCTAGCAACATCAACAAGAATCAAAGAGATGTAACCCTAAATCAAAGATTAGAGAAAAGAACGAAATCAGAGTACACACCTTAATCAAGATCTCACTATGCCTTCATCGCATCACCTCCTGAGATCCTGCACTCGTTATTCTCCATTCGAGGCAGGCACTCGCACAAATTCCAATAACTCGTACACTCTTTACAATACTCCTGGTCCTTTCAGTATACAACCACAAACAAAGTACCAACCAATCCTTGAATTGAAAAATACGAAGTGCCTTCCGGGGGAAGCTCAGTCCCGGCCAAGCGTCTCAAACGGATCACTGATGCGAGCAAGCGCGATCAAAAAACCCGAGGGAAATCTGCACCGACACAAGCAATTGCGATAGCAAAGGAGCGGATCTTTTGATAGAGCCCTGTAGACGGGATCCGTTCACACTGAGGTCAGTTTGACTAACATTACAGGGTGATATTACGGATCACGTTACACGGTCCTACGAGCATTTCACGGGACGCTCCGCGAGCTGCTCTACGCGACGAGCAGCGTCCGCCAGCTCCGTCCCCGCCCGGACCTGAGTACCTGACCCCGTCACCGGAGATCCACGCCCGGCCCCGTATTGTTCCTCGCCTTCCTCGTTTCCTCGAAAACTGTTTCCGCCGTTGCTGCGTCGCCTTTGGGCTGGCTCCACCGGATTCAGTTTGATCTCAATTGCTGTGTGGGCCGTTTCTGCAGATCATGGCCTCGTAAATGCATTTACACCTTCAGTTGACGGAGTTACTCATACAGGACGTTGTGGACGGCCGAGGTGAACTGACCCCCTCGCTCGTCCCCGAGGGAAAACGCTGAAATTTTTTATTTGCCACGCATGATAAAATTTGCAAATTTTGAGTTCATATTTATAATCAGAGGTCCCAAATATGCTGGGAGAGGTGTAGTAGATAAATTTATGAAGCACAAAATAGAGTGTTTTTTTTTTTACATGCACCCCATGAATGACTTTGGGGGACTAGCAAGGGGTCAGTTTATCATAACCTTGTGGACCTTGGCGGGGAGGACGAATTCCATCTATCTATAAAGCAAATTTTCATCCATGTTGATCCATTCGAAATTATAATATCATTCATCCCAAAACAATTTTTCATTCTTACTTCATCACATCTCAATAGAGTTTCCTAGTGGGTTCCCAATGATTTTTTCCTAGCGTTGTAGTGTAGTTTCCTTGTGTGACTCATTATTCCCACTGTGAGAAAAAAATTCCGGTGTTACCTTCAGAACAAAAAGAAACATTAGGAATTCTTCCCGTTTTCCCTACTGAGAACTAAGTATAAGCTCCATATGCTATACTATGGGATAGGCTTTTAGATATTGTTAACAGTGAATGCAACATGAAGGACTTCCCTTGTAAATTTCCTAAGGTACTTTGGAATGGGTTTAACCCCAGACAGGCACCAACGAACCAAAGGTTCATTTCAATTGTTTACTTAACGTAATTATATTCTACTAACAATTGCTTGTAGTCATGTATACCCATATGAATACATAGTCTCTTGTATGCACTTCATCTATGTACAATAATCAAATACAATCTTCATATGTGTGCAATATTTCTTTACACTATCATGGTTTCTGAAGAATGGCCTTTACCATTGTGGGCCATTTAAGAGAGTCCTCTTTTCTAGAAGCTCTTTGAATAAAGCAATGCATGAGAAAAAAATTGCTCATGGCAATTACATGTCCCTTGCCCTCATTTGACACTATTAAACACAAGACAATGTTATGAGTCAACCTTGCATCTATGTGAACATTCTTTATGGTCTACTCCCATCTACCTCAACAATGGGTCTGTCTTGTCTACAATAAAGCTTAAAATTCAATATAAAATTTGATAGTGAATTGGCAAAGTACTACACTTTGAAGCCTTAATTCCGGAGCTTTTAGAGCACATATTGTCATGCTCAATGATACGTGCCCTTACAATGAATCATCATTTCATCAATAGTTGTGAACTTACCTATAGTCCATATTCTCTTGCAACCCTTTCAAATAGAATTGAGCAACCACCTAATTTGGCCCATTTTGTCATTACTTTGTCCCTCACATATAAAGATGGATTAGTGACATGTAAGCATTTTGTTAATAATTGAAATCAATTATAAGACATCAATGCACATATATTTGGACAATGGAAAAAAATCTTGTTTGTGCCACTAAATTTTTACACTGGGTTGGCACTTCATGCCCATGCACAAAATAATGACTAGGAAAACTTTGAACTCATGTACAATCAATTGCTATTATATTGGCTTTCTATAAGTTTGATTGTCTTCTTTCACCATTGTAGCATATTGGTTTGTTTCAACAACAATGTCTCGTAAAATCCTAGGGGCCAAAACATCTCTCATAAATTGTTGAATGTTGAAAAATGAGCCAAAGAGTATTAGACCTTGAACTCCCAATTGCAATAAATTGATGGGGTCATATGTAATGAATTGTTGATTCAAGTAGAATTATGATACAAAAACTTGACACTATTTGGATCTTCAATATTCCCCTCTACATTGTCTTCCTCTTCCTCACTAAAATCCAATGCGGTGTAATTCATGTCCAAGTCACTATCACTTTTATAATGAAAAGTAGGAGTTTAATGTCCTTCATAGTGTTGTGTTCCTTCTACTTACCTTCAACTCTTGTAAAAGGGGATGAAAACCGAATTAAAGACTCAAGGCATTATGGTATGGCTATGCCAAAAGAAAACCTCAAAGAAAGCCACCTTGACTTGGAGAGAAGTCACCTTGGTTATGAAGAGAGCCATGTTGTGTTAAAGAGAAGCGGAAGAAGCTGTTGGAAGGGTTCTCCATTTCCCTCACCTACAATCCATGTGCCTTGCCCAAGTCCAAGTTCATGGCCTCTATTCTCCTCATATTGCAATTAGAGTTGGTGCCTCTAACTTCTGATTGCAAATTCTTCCAATTATTGTGAAGCTTGTGGTGTTGTAGACTTGGTTGTAGAATTTAATGGGATTATGGAGCATCTCGGGTGGCCATTCCAATTCCTCTAGAGTTTTGTCTTCATGAGTTGCATACAAACTTTCATCAAAATTGTCTTTTTCAATCTCATCACAACTCAATTCTCATCCTTGAGTTTGTTCTTGGTTGTCAAAGTACTCATTATCAAATTCATTAATGTAGCTTGTGTTTTTAGAATTGAAAGTCTCAGACTAAGTTAACTAGTGTGATACTGAAAGGCACGTGAAGAGGCTCTAGATATTCCATACGTCTAACTGGAATTGGTAGAGGTGTAGGGCTTCAAGAAGGTGGTAAGTGATTGTTCAACAACAGAGCATCACATGCAAGTAATCAACAACTTTAGTGAGCATGAAAGTCATTCCATGCCAATTGTTGCCTTGTTGGAGTGCAGTAGAAAATAAGTTTCAAAAACTAAAATGAGAAATTACATTGAACTTGATGTTGAGGACAATTTGGGGGGGAGAAGGGCGACTTAGGCTACATGACCCCTCAAAAATAAAATCTTCAAGATCTCAAATTAGGTACTTTACACCCAAAGATTACTCTATCATGGTGTATAATGCACAGTAAAGTTAGAGATCCTATTGAAAACTATTGAAATAAAATTTTAATTTTTTAATGTAAAGTCTTACAATTGGAAGAATTGTATTTTTCAAGTTCCTATTATTTTAGGATTTTTTGAATTTTTATATTCAACTTTGAAATTCAAAATCTAAAATTACATTTTAAGGATTTAGAAAAGCATACCTTTAGCTTTTGTTTTTTTAATTTTAATTTTATACAAGTTATAAGGAAAATTTTGCATTCAATTTTTTATTGAAGGTCATGAATTACTTGTGGAAAAGGTAGGGTGGATATGCTAGTGCATTTTTTGGTGCAAGTATCATGCTTGAATGCAAACTAGTGCAAATCACATATTTTTTTGAACTTCAAGTGCATGATGGGATTTTGTGTGCCATAGTGTGCAATTACCTACTTTTGAATATACCTTAGACTATGTACATTATACTAAACAAGTGAGATATAATTGATCTTGTCTATAGAGACTACCATGTATATACATCTTGACAAGATTTTTGCATAAAAAGATAGACTAGTAAGGCCAAGCACCAGGTGAGCAATTTATCCTAACATATTGTATAATATTGTGCAGGATGCAACAAGGTTGTGGATGTGAATCTTGTGAAGGATGAAGCTACTAGGAAGTCCAAAGGCTTTGCATTCTTAGCATATGGAGATCAACGAAGCACTTTGATGGCAGTGGGTAAGTATTAATTTGGAACCTTGTGGAGGATTTTTGTTTTTCTTTGTCTCTTTGTTTACTTTATAAGATAATTTTTATGTATCTATAAAAAAAACTGTTTAATTTTGTTGAAGACATCCTCATTGAATGAATGGAGGTGGTTGCATATTATCTGAATGGAATTTGAATTGTAGGCCACACCAGAAGTGTGAAGAAGAATGTCGGCTATATTTTTAGTAAACTAGGGAAATGCTAATAGGGATTTAATTAGCTTTGAGTTTAATAATTTGAGTGATGATATAAGTTGGATTAGCATAAAAATTATATGCACACTAAGCTCTCTAATTTTTGCATCTCCAAAAAAAGTTTTAAAAAATCACAACAAATATTGACAATGTAAAAGCCTCCTTAAAATCTATTGTGTCTCCCAAGGGGACAAGAGAACTTTAGAGGTTAATTAGAGGAGTTAAAGGTAATATGCAATCCTTTAATACCCAAATTCTTCTTTGAATTTTTGTATGATTTAACTTATATTTTTTTATAAACATGTTATTAGAACTTCATTAAATTGGTCATTAAAAAGGTTGTCTTTTCAAGAATTTTTAGGATAAATGAGAATTTATTTAAAAAGAACATCATAGTGAAGCACTCTATTTATCATCTGAAAGATGGACTTAAAGAAACTTCAAGATTAGAATTTGAAATAACATCGATTTTCGATTAATGTGGGTTTCTTATTTAAAAGGGTTTGTTTCTATTTAACATGTAAAATAATGTAGATGTCTAAATCAGCTTAAATTCTATTTAAACAAGCACTACTATCTAAAGTAGCTTAAATGATGTTGAATTTGTAATTAAAGCAACCTAAGCTCCCTATGCTTTCAATTGATCAAATTTGCTAAAAAATAATTCAAGATATAATTAAGTATGGCATGTAATGAAATTTTCAAAAATTATAACATGGCATAATTGAATAGTATAGAAAATTTTAATAGACATAGTTTGTATCCTAAAAAAATGATGAAAAATAAAAAATAAAAAATAATATACATACCAAGATAATTGCTTTATAAATGTAAAAAACCCATAGAATACATACATTTACTAAGCTTAGTCCTTTTCCCCCCCTCAAAGAGAGACTATATTCATTGAAAGGGATTGAAACTTAACCGATCTTTCTACTAATTTACTAAGCTGGAGGGACCCTACTGCTAAAAATCACAAAAGATTTGGTAAAGCCCTTAGTACTACTGTAAAGCTATGAAGACCTTGCTAGAGGTCACGGAATATTTCAAATCTTGTGGAATGAAATCCCAAAAATTCTAAATCAAGTTAATGAAAGGATATTCAACCCCATCCTAAGAAATGATTTTGTATGGGGTCTAATGAATCTGACCTAAATGTACAATAATAAAGGTGTTTGTAAATTGCTCCCAATAATGAAGCCCACACAATGCAGAGTTAGAAGAGAAGTGTGGATTATAGAAGAAGAGAATCTTTTATTTCTTTGTTCATTCAACTTCTAAATTGACTCCAAATGAAATATGAGGTTGAACCCATATTATGCATATAAAAACAATAAAAAGCAGTCAATTTCATTCCCTTTGCATTCTAACGCCCACATAAATATGGTTTATTCCATAGATGCAATTTCAACAATTTTCAGAACCGGTGTCTGACATGGACTAAGACAGTGGACTAATACCACAAAACAATGTGATTGCAAGCATCCTACCTAACTCTAAGATCCCTTACTGTTTGTAATCTGCTTCTTTATATGTTCTGCAAGCTTAGGGAGACTTTTCATCTGCTCCCGGATTGAACTTTCCATACAAATCTCCATCTCCTTCATCTTAGAGTCATCCTCGTCAACAGATCCGCCTGAAAGTTCTACTCTGTCCCGACACACCATCATACTCCTCTGCATTCGTTCCTGCACACGAAAAATCATCACTTTGTTCTATTAAAAATTATACAATCCTTTAGATGATACATCGCACACTTATTACCTCAAATGTACCATAAGGTATCATAAATGCAATGAATTATTTTAAGCTTGTTATCTCATTACTAGTTGTATGTAATGTGGGATAGAAAGTTAAATTTGTTATCTCAAGCCTGTTGCTTCGACTTGTGCAATCTGAGGTGCCCTAACAATCTACGACGCGAAGTAGGCAATATAACAAGCGTGACCATTTTGTAAAAGAATCAATTCATGAGCGACTTGATTATCTGATGCACTGTAACTTCTTAATCCGTTTTCCATCTCCATTGAAGAATCTATGAAGCTCACACAACAACAAAAAGTTAATACTTGCCTGAAATCTACTGAGCTCATTCTGAAGGATGGCGCCAGCACGCTCGACAGGAACACTACATCTCTGGACACATCTCTGGATATCATTCTTATCTTTGCTGAAACATTCATAGCCACACTTGTAGTACTCTTTCTGCAAAGCAGCCACAAAAGAAACACTCAGCCACAGCTTCAACAACAAGCCAAATTTGAGGAACACAACCCTAATGTAGAAACGCCTTATTCATGTCAGGTAACTTTGCATAGCCGTTGAAATCGTACAATCAATTGCATCACCAAACGTACCAGCTTCACGGTTTTCGTTCGTATTGCAAAGCACTGAAACCTGCGGACGTAGACTTACAGAAAACGATCAAAAAATTATTCAGATGAAGGAGCGTAAAGATACCTGGAGTGTAATGTTGACGTAATCTTGCACACCTTCGAGATTGTCATTGACAGCATGATTGACCTCTTGCGAGAGTTTGTGTATTGCGTCTGTCATCGTTTTCTCTTTCGTTCGTCCGCCAAACCCTCTAAAATGTGCGAGTGCAAGGTTCTAAACATGATGCAACCGCAAAATATTCAACCAATGAAGAACCCCGATGTCAAAACTTTAAAAAACAATGCACAACTGAGATGAACCAAATCTATAGGGCAATCGCAGGAACATCTTCTCTTTCCAACAGTAGGAGCTCCAAAATGCAAATTAAAAATTAAAAACCAAAAGAAAGTATCAATTTCCGTACCTGCAATCTGCTATTCAATCTATGAATTCGAGCCCGAAACCGCTATCTTCGCGCTGTGACCGCTATTGTGAAGGGCAACGATGACATTGAAGGCTTTCGGGGTTTAGGGTTTAAGCCTTTGCCGAACCGCAGAATCAATAACTACGGTGTAAGTATTCATGAAGATGGATGAAGAATTGAAAGTCGAGCCAATTTCTGTGTGGAGGGATCTTGTCCGCGTGAAGAGAACAGCGTAGGGAGCGTGCCATGATGGCAAGCTGACAACTGAGGGCTATTTACTTTTGGACCAGTCACGGAAAACAAAAATTCTGAGCACTCTCATTGGTCGAATTGGACACTTTCTAAACTCTTTGACAGTGGGAGTGCTTAGAATTTTTACTGAGTTCTTGGCTTGGTTTCTAGTGTAAAGTTGCTCTTATTAGAATTCGTTTACTATGCATGTTATAGTTGTGTTATAGTTCAAGATTGTATGTCACAACTTCAACCAAATCTTTCATAAGCCTTGAATTGGCTTAATTCCTAAAGGACCATAGGGTTACCATGTGGCTCCACAACACTATTTTTTGCACCCCAATTCTTTGTAAGTTAATCCCTAAGTGGTGTTTGTAAAACTTTCAAAGCATGCTGAAGGCAAAGATTTTAATATTTTTCCAATTTTTTTTGGAGAACTTATGAGATGAAGTCTAGTTTAATGTTCAATTAAAATTAATTGCATATTGCATTCTAATTTTTTTTTACGGAGGCTCAATTACAACCATACCTGTTGTGAACTAAAAAGTGTCACTTAATGGCCTGTGCAATGCTTCCATATTAGGAGAGTGGGCAACGGGTATGGTTGTAATTGAGGAACCATTGAGCGCTACAGGAACCCACTATGTGAAAAGTTCAAATTCTAACTTTAGTCCGACTTGGTCCAATGAGAAAGGATTAGGATATGCTGCAGGTGCAATGCACCTAAGCGTGACTGCCAATGTGTAGGGCAGCGGCTGCATACCTAAATTCCCTGCAAGTTTTAAGGTTCCACTAGTAGAAAACGCAGGAATTTTGACAGAATTATATTGATTTGGTCGTGTTGTCTCAGTCATTGTTTTGTTGATTTCAACAGAAATTTGTTAATTTTAACAAATTTCTGTTGAAATCAACAAAATAGTGACCGAGACAACACGACCAAATCAACATAATTCTGTCAAAATTCTTGCGTTTCTACTAGTGATCATTGGATAACTTACATTCATTATAAATTCAATGTCCTACACAAGAGTTGCACAACACAATGTCTAGATTAAGATCAATAGTTACAATGTAGAGATGGGCCACATTTGAGCAAGGTGCTAGTGAAGATTAAGTTCTTGCAATTCCTAGTTGTTTGCATCGTGATCACTTGAGAGTCCTTCCATCACCTAGAAACTATCGTCCATTTCCTCTACACCCATCACCATCTGCATTTCATTATTTCTTCCGTCGTCAAGTGGCGACCATTATTGGGTGGACTAGTAGGCGTTCAGAGGACAATCAAGCAGTGTTCAATTCAGCTATCAACAATGAGCTCCGTGAGGTACTCTAGCATGATCACAATGGCAGACAAGGAAAACATCCCGCCAAGTCAGAAAAAGAAGTTGGAGATTGCATGGCCAAGCATGAGGCCCATGAGGGGAAGCAGTCTAGGATGCCTAACACTTCCAGCACTACATGAGATTGGAGATGGAGTCTTCTGATGCAACAACAGACAGAAATTTTAAAAAATTGCAAGGAAGGTACCTTTTGAAGGCTCATCACTCTAGCTCATCAAACAACGCATGCGGGAGAAGACGAAGGAATTGGCAAGAGGGAGCAATCAAGAAGCGAAGAGACTGAGATCAAACAACAAAAAATTTCACAAACTACAACCTTTCAAGTACATGACGGCCTCAACATAGGCGGTTTTAGATCCAAGGAAGCACTATGTACATGCTCAGATGACTTTGAAGAAAAAATGCGATGGGAGAGGAATGCAAAAGCCATCAAAGTTGCCATTACCAACCGCACTAGCATCCTCAAACATAGCATCATAAAAAACAAAGCAGACTAGTACAAAAAACAATTAGATAATAAAAAAAGGCCTTACCTCCACATCGGCGCAACAAAGACCAAGACAACAATGTTGGAGGAGATCGCGCCACCAACAATAGAAAATATTGCAGCAACACAGAGGGTGGGTGGAGGGTCGTAGAGTTTGGACAAAACAAAGCGGAAGGTGGGCAAAATGGTGCAGGGAGGGGGAGGCGAAGCAACACAGGGGGTTGGTAGAGTGGAGCACAGGTTGGGCGGAACAAAGCCAAGGGTGGGCAGAGAGATGCAGGAAGGGCCAAAGCAGTACAAGGGGTGGGTAGAGCGGAGCGGAGTGAAACAAATGGTAGACGGAGCAGAGAGGGTGGGTGGATCGAGGGTGATACCAGGGGGAACATCAAAGTCGATTGAAAAGGTTCAAGGTCTACTGCAGATGGCGAAGGACATGGAGGGAGCGGCGCTGTGAAGTTGGAGAAGAGGGTCCTTTTGACCTAGGCACATCGCTAATGATCACCCTCCGTCACCAAGGCTTTTATCTTCCAACAATGACCTTGCCCCGTGTCAGATAAGCAGAACTTGGTTAACTAAACAATTTGGGGGATTTTTTGAAATGCCCAGGGGAGCTAGGGTTGTGCAATTCCTTCCATTCAAATCCTCTCATTAACAATCTACACTATACTATCAAAGTAAGAGGAGAGATTATAAATGAAGTCCCTTCCAATTGTTCAGAGTTTTTCTTCAGAAAGAAAGGCACTCCAGTTAATGATGATGCAAACACTCTAGATGGCTTCACTGATGGTGATTTGTTACAAGGGGAGGATGGTGACTGCTTGGAATGTGGGAGCAATTCTAGTAAAGAGTTGAGCAACAATGAAGATGAGTTGTCTGAGTTCCCCACTATAACGAATGGAATTGTGATCAATACATAACAGTGGATGAAATGATGATTATATACAAGGGAAAGTATTATAGTGCAATTCTTCAATACTTGTCTTCAAAAGCTGTAAAGTGGAGAATAAAAATTTGGTATTTAACAGATTCACTAACAAAGTATGTGTCCAATCTTGATGTTTATCGTGGAGGGAGGAGCAATTATGAAAAACTAAAGGGTTCCAAAAAAAGTGATCTAAAGCAAGGCAAATATGTTGTCTTGAATTTGGTGAAGGATTTAGAAAAGAAAGGACATGTGATCCTCATAGACAATTTTTTTCATTGGTGGAGTTGTTTATGGAGTTAAGGGGTTTAGGATTGATTGCAACTGGAATAGTGAGGTCCAACAGAATCGATCTACCATCCTCCCACACTGATAAGAAAACTCTTAAGAAGAGTGTACAAGCCACTATATTTTGGAAAATGAATTCTTCTAGACAAATTTCCTTAGTGGTTTGGATAGGTAAGAAACCAGAAGTATTTTATCAATCCATGCCCTACCTTTGCCAGCCATAGGAACCAAGATGATTGTTCCTCGTCGATAGGGCTCTAAGAGAGTTGATGTGGACACTTCTTCGGTGCATTTGGAGTACACAACCTACATGCGAGGAGTGGATGTGGCAGACCAACTTTGGGGTATTTATACGTGCCAGGTTTGTACATATAAATGGTAGTACTGCTTCTTTTTTCTCGTTGGATACCACTTGTGTGAACATGTGGATATTGCATAAACTAGAATGTAGTTGGAAGGGGGTGCCTTGGAATACACATCTAGACTACTAGTTGGCAATAGCATCTATGTTCCAAAGTGGATATATGGGGATGAAGGGATCCACGTCATATAGGATTCCTTCAACTTTAAAGACTCATGACTTAATAAAGAGCATTAGAAGGAGGAATTGTCAGTGTTGCAATACAAGCTACAAAACTATGTGCCCTATGTGTGGAGAAGTGTATCTTTGTTTTGGTCATTGTTATTTTGCATTCCATGAGGTGCTTCAACAATGATATTACTAAGACAGAAGAGTAATTTTATTTACTTAGGGCTGCAATATGTGGTTTACTTTTATATTTATATGTTTGGAATTTCAATCACTTTTTATGAGTTATCTATGACTATAACTAACGAGAGTCATTTTTTTAGGGCATGTAGTTGAACATGGACAAGAGGTAATTTGTACTAATTGGTGACATGTGAGGTACAATGTCGGCAATGTATTGATATCTTGTTCATTTCATATCAGCTTATAGTAGATGAGGAATATGGCAAGACATTGATATGGTGGAAGTACATGGCAGAAGTCACCAAATCATTATACAAAGGTATCGTCATCAAGTGAAAGGTATAGCCATTAGTTTGCACAAGTGAAATGAAGCCAATTCATTTTACAAATCGCAGAGAAGTCATGGCATTGGAAAATTGATTATGGAATTCACTTGCTATTGATAGCAATTAGAGTGATTTGTAGTCTATATTTTCCAAACTGCACTCTACCTATAACTAGTCTATTATTCATTGTACTATTGCTATAGTGGTAGGTACTTGGGTAGGGAATTACAAAGTACTTCTTTAGTGGACTCTGAGAAGGCGGTTGAAATTGTGGGAACATGTTTAGGAACATTGAGGTTGATAATGGGTTCCATGGAACCCATTTTCTAAGATGAGAAAGACCTTCCTTAGGCAGGCAAGGCCCTGAATTAAGAAAAAACATGATCCAAGAACATCCAAAGATGTTTTTGCATTGATTTCAATTGCATTGTAATTGTTATGAAATTAGGAATGAAACTATCATTGGATTTTTCTTTCCTCACTATTTTCTTAGGCCAATAAATCAACTTGAAATTTTTCTTTGTATTAGATGGCACATACTGCATTGTTGCATTGCAGGATAATTTGTGAAGTTGTTGTCCTTGATTTGGGAGTGGGATTAGTGTTTTTTTTTTATTAACAATAGTGAGTACTAAATCATCTTAGCTAGTTTTTCCCCAATTTTCAACCTGAAGACTTCCTTTTTGCATTAGAAGTTTTGGGCAGCTAAAAAAACACCTTAAAAATACTCAATCATCCGTATTCAATAAGAAACATCTCAACATCCATGTAGCTATTTGTTCTAAAAAATTTTAGCAACATCTTCTGAAAGCCTTTAACTTCAAGATCTTACAATTACTATTTTATTTAAGCTTTTTCAATTACTTCTATAGCTTGTGTTCTAAAATTTCCAAAATGTCATTCATAACCCCTAAAGGACCAGCATGCGGTTTTGGCAGTATAAATTTTTTTGGCAGGTACTTGTGAATGGAGACTTTCATATTTTTGGCTGAAATTTTAATAGAAGGTGGGCGTGAGGAGTACCTTTCATATTCACTAAATTTCATGACATTTGGAAATAGGAGTCAAAAGTTATGGCCAAATATGTTACTTTTTTTTGTAACTGGGCAATCCGGGCAGATCAGAAAAAATCACTTTTTTCAAAAATAAAAATTAGAAATTGGTTTTCTAGAGTTATATATACATGGAAAGCTTTGAATCATTCCATTTCGACCAATGAATCAAAAGTTATGAGGATTTTTAGTTTGCGGGCAGTTATGGATTTTCTACTCTGAAATAAACTTTGAAGTTGTTTATTTAACTCAATTTTTAAATATTTTTTTTTAAAAAAAATTCATAGGATATAGGTTGTTTATTACAACATTACAACCATTGGGATTACATTTTTCAATTCCATAATTAAATTCTTAACAATTTAGTATTTTGGATCATTCTCTACTTCTAGCTACTTACTATTTTTTTTGTATATGTTGTACAATATCAAATGATTTGAAAATTTTTAAGCATGTAGAGAACTTGTTTAGGAAAAAGAATTAAAAAATGCACCACCATTTTGGACATTTTTTCATACAAATGTGACCTTGTGAAGTGCAGCTGCCCTGTTTTTCGCAGGGACAAAAAAATGATTTTTGCCAATTCAAATGCTAATATCTTCCAATCCGCATGGTGGAAAATTCTGAATTTTTTTTGACATCTTCTAAAACTAGTTTACTGTAAGATCCTACGGTTACATGTGCCAAAAAAGTTTTTTTTCCAAAAATTTGGTACTTATACTAAAAATGGCAATTTTGGAGTGTTTTTGGTGAAAATATAGTCATAGAACTTTAGGGGATAAACAAGAAAATGAGGCTTAGGCATTTAGGGATTAACATACTTACATGATTAGTGCAAGGTCAATAGTCAAAGATTCACAAACATAAAATAAGAAATTAATCCCTAGAATCCCATTGTTTCTATGGGGGACAAAATGGATTTTAGATAGGCTTCTATAGTCTCAATCTTTATTGTAATTTTTGAAACCTTTTTTCTAATCCCTAGAGGTCCATGGCCATTCTTCTTTCAAGAACTACTCAAAATTTCTTGTTTTTACTACGCTCATCTAAGAAAAATAAAATAAAATAAAATTTTAGAATCTAACTATAGGATCTTATAATTTACTTGTCTAAGATCATGTGGTAAGAATTTCATGAAGTTTGACAGCACAATTTGAGAGATATTAGCATTCAAAAGTTGAAAAAATTTGTTTGGAATACTAGCTTGCAATTTTAGATGACTTTGACTGCCATTTCTGGAAAAATTTGCACTATGGACTTTGAATTTAAATTTTTTTGTGTTGAACAATTGAGTTGAAAATCTAGGATTTTAAAAAATAAAAATAAAAATAAAAATTGATTTTCATTCTTCAAAAAACTATTAAGTAAAAGTAGGTCCAAGATTGAAAGAAATTTAAATCATTAATAACTCTAAGATGGGATTGAAACTCAATAATCTCACAGGTGAGATTGTTCTAGGAAAAAAAACTAATTTTTTCAAGCAATTTTTTGAAAAATTGTGAAAATTTCATTTAGAAATGAGTCCTATAAGTTATTTTTTAAGAAGATGCTAAGATTGCCGTAAAAACAAGATTGTTCATAACTTTCACATCCTAATTAAAATGAAATAAATCAAAGATTTACAAGTAGACAAAATAATAATCTATAAGTGAAAAAAAATTAAAAATTAAATTTCAATATTTTGTGAATTTTTTTTTTGCCCACCGAATAAAAATTTGGACCTTTTCTGGTATAACTTTTGCTTTTGGGCACCGATTGAAATAAAAATTGTATTCCCACAAAGCTAATGAGTATTTATATCTTACGAGAAAAATTCAAAAGGTCTCATCAAAAATTGAGGTCATAGGAATTTGCTCAATATCCATTTTGTCCTCCAAAGGGACAATGGGCCTTTAGGGATTAAGATAGAACAATACATTAGTCTTTATGGGAATATAATTTATATTTCAATCGGTGTTGGGAGCAAAAGTTACACCATTCTATATACAAAATAGAACTTGCCACATAGTATAAAATCCACAAAATTTGAATTAAATTTTAAATTTTATTTTCTTATATATTTATAATTTTTTCTACATGGAAAGCTTTTATTCATTCTATTTGGATTGGTGATGTGAAAGTTATGAAGCTTTTTGTTTTATGAACAATCATAGAAATTTCTTGAAAAAATATTATATTGGATTTGTTTTTGGACTCAATTTTTATAAATTCTCAAAAGAAAAAATTGCCACAAGGATTAGTATGCTTGTTAGAACAATCTCTTGGTGTGTTTCAATTTCATCTTAGTTAGAGCTACTAACAGTTTAGTTTTTCCTTTAATTTTATAGTACGTGGTTGCTTCAATTTAACAATTTTTTGAAGAATGAAAATTAAACTCACTTGTTGCACTGGAATTTTTTTCCTAGACTTTCATCTCAAATTTTGAACATAATTTTTTTCTAATTCAATATCAAGTAGTGCAAAAAAATTTACCTAAGAAGTATCAATGTCTCAATATCTAATCACACAAGATACAAACTACCATGTTTTCTTCACTTTAATCATATATATCTTGCAATCTATGTAGATCGATGTTTCTAGAATTTCTTCCATACACATTTTTATAGTAGTCTAATATAAGGCCCTATAGTTAATATGCAAAAATAAAATAAAATAAAATAAAATATCTTGCTTATTGGAATAGAATTGACAATTTTGAGTGTTTTTTGATGAAAATAGGCCTTGAGACTTTAGGGGTTAAATCTAATAGTTTGACTTTCAATATTGACTCCTAAATTTAGAAACAATAGACATGCTCCATGTGACCCAACCGGATTGACCCCTAAAGGTCAGAGACAATGTTTTCACCAAACCCGCTCTAAAATTGTTATTTCTAATACAAGTACCAAATTTTAGAAAGAAAATTCTTTTGGAAAAATGTAACCATAGGATCTTGTAGTACACTAATTTTAGAAGTTGTGGAATTTTTTTAAAATATTTCCATCGTGTGGATTGCAAGATAATAGTGTTTGAATTGACAAAAATCCTTTTTTTGTCACTGCGAAAATCCGGGCAGCTGCACTTCACAAGGTCACATTGGTATGAAAAATGTCCAAAATGGTGGTTACTCTTTGGGATTCATTCTTCAAGGCAAGTTGGCTACATGCTTGAAAAATTTCAAATCATTTGGAATTGTAAAACATATAGGAAAGAAATAGTAAGTAGAAGGAGGTAGAGAATGATTCAAAGCACTAAATTGGTAAGAATTTAAATATGGAATTGAAAAATTCCAACCCCAGCTGTTGTAATGCTGTAATGAACAATCTACATCCAATGTTTTATTTTTTTTCAAAATTTTCAAAATTGAATTAAATAAAGGACTTCAAAGTTTATTTTAGAGTAGAGATTCCATAACTACCTTCAAACTAAAACTCCTCATAACTTTCATTTCATTAATTAAAATGGAATGATTAAAAGCTTCCCGCATATAAATAAATCTAAAAAAACAATTTCAAATTTTCATATTTTCGTAAAAGTGATTTTCATAGAAGTTTTTTCAACTGCCTGGGTTGCCTGCCAACCAATGAAAATGACATATCATGTAATAACTTTTTATTTACGCACTCAAAAGTTATGAAAATTGTAGGGCCTTAAAGCTATTCCTTGGGCATAACATGTGTGAAAATTTCAAAAAAAATGAATAAAAATTCCAATCATAGTGAGCTGCCTAAAATTGCTATGTTGTCAAAAAACAATATTTGGTCCTTCAAGGGTTAAAAAAAGGTAGACAATGAGGGCTCATAATAGTTGGTAGACCAAGATTTTTCACAGTTGTAGTAGGACTCATTGAGAAGCATGTGTAGATTGTTGCTTCCAAACCTAAGTTTATACATGATTAAATAAGACCAATCTATAACCGCCAACTGTCTATTTTTGCCTTAGTCTTCTTTTGGCCCCATTTTTGCCATTAAACTCATCCAAATTTATTTCTTTTAATGACAAAATTAGTGCATTATTTGATGCCACAATAATTAAGGTGTCAATGGTTTTTTGGAGAATATTTAAATGCTCATTGATATATTGTAAGGCAGTTATAGGTTATTAAGAGGATGTTTATGACTCCACTCTATGGGCAATTTTGTAATTTCATGATAGACCACTTCAAAAATTCACAGAAGTTACAATTTAAATCAAAAAATCATACTTCCATTTGGTTTCTATTTATAAAATAAGCACACAACTTTGAAATATATGTGTTATTTTTGGAGTTGGCTCCAAGATATTTAGATTGCAAATGAGGGTGGTAATATGAGGGTGATAAGTAGAGGCCAATATGAATGTAATTGTAATTGTTGACCATAGTTATCTCAATATTTAAGGGCCGTCCGCACCTAGCGTTACATAGAATTGTGTAGCAGTAGGTAAGACGGGTGGGGTATGACAAAGAAAACAAAAACAAAGAGGCTCGACAGCTCGGCCCCACTTGTGTTTGTGATAGCCTTGTCATATGAGCAGTAAGTGACCTAGGTGTTCACATAGGCAGTGTTAGTTTGTTAAGAAATGATAGAAGATTGAAAGTGGGCACCATGTTATCAAAGGGTCATTCACACCGACGTTCTAATATAACAACGCATGTGGGATCTAACAGATGCATCCGTTGTTGTGGCTGCAACCATGGCGGCTTCAATTCCAACATAGCTTGACATTTTATGTGCACTCTTTTCCCTCTGGAGTTTGACTTATTGTCATGTCTCTTGTTTTTGTAATCGGCATCTTATGTTGTGAACTTGGGGTTTATGCTTGACGGAGGGCAGACCGCTTATTTACGATTGTTGTACACAGACGTTGATGAAGCGCTTAATTTTGTAGCGGACAAGGAGTTTGTTTCTTGAAGACTATAGCTATTAAAATTTTGGACGACATAGAGTATCATTGGAGGTACAAAAATTTGGCCATGCCACTTCTACAATTTTTCTCACTACGTCTTCGAGTCGTTGCCGCTCTCAAAAACAACTCGTGCATGATGTCGGCTTCCATTTTGTGATTCTGTAGGAAGCTCTACATGTCCTGCTCTGCAATTTTTTAATCCACCACATACCAATTCCATTGAACAACTCCATCATCAAGAAACTCTTTGTCTCCAACGTACATGCTCCTCATTCATTGATTACATCGTAAGTCCAATGAAATTAGGCGCTTAACAAAAAGAGGCGCCTCCCTTCTCCCAAACATAGGTACTCTTTGTCATACGGCATTGAAGGTCTGCATGATGTTGTTCCATTCAATCTTTGAATCATGCGATGATCCAACTTACTTGTTAGTATGTAGGTGAAGTGGAAAATTGATTTATATTTTCACTTGTTCCTTGCATTGGATGTCTAGTACAATTATGTGGTAATTTTTTGTATTAACATTTATCTCATTCGACCTTCTTAACATGCATTGTAAAGACCAAATTAATCTTCAGCATAGATGTGGTGACGCTTCCAACTGAGCTAGTCGCTATTGCAAATAGTCTCCTTCTACTTCTTTTGTCTGCCTACTACGCTCTAGACGTGGCGTCCTTGGATAACTTTGATGACGATGCTAGTGACAAAGTGGACATTTTTGTAGAATCTGCACTTGAAGCTCTTGCTCATTTGAATGCCGTCATGCAAGCTGTACTCCACTCCTTCCATTTCTTTACTAGTGTTTGCTTGATTGATGAGGAGCTTGGATTTTGAATGAAGTCGCATTCAACGACGTCGTTCTCCTGCTTCCTCCTCGAATATTACAACAATGAACAATATTGAAAATGTTTCAGATGTCAACATCTGTTGTTTTCACCTTGACAAAGTTTTTGTGCCTAGTTATTGCTAAGAGGAATATTAATTTCCATTTCACCATCTCCTAAGCTGTCCATGTGGCTGTGACTCTCTTTAAATTGTCAGAGTGTGTTAGTCTTCTAATTTGTAGTGATATCTTTGCAGTGGGTAGGAGCTTAGGTTCCATGATTTTACAAGATGTTGTGTCCGCAATCAATGTGCAACTGCGCTTCAAAATCATGTAACCACAAGACACATCAATGATGGAGATTGAGTCTGAATTCAAAGACCTCAGTGGTTTGCCAGGAATTGCTAGATCTATAGACAAAACTCATGTCACCATTTCCAAATCCAAAGTTGGACCCACTGATTATTACCACTTTAAATCAAGGGGGTACACCATAAATTGTCAGGCTGTAGTGGATATTCATAAGCGATTTCTTGACCTTTTCTTGGGCATGCCTGGATCCACAAATGACTCTAGAGTTCTTCGTCGTTCACATTATTCAAGAAGGGTCGGAAAAGCAATTTGTGGGATGAAAATGTTACGTTCCAAGACTTTTCACCGAATCTGGTTGGAGATTCCGGATATCCTTTACTTCCTTGGCTTCTTGTGCCACATAGGCAATATCTGCAATTACCAGTTGTTACTATAGATGTGTGAAGAAAGCCCGTGGAGTTGTATAGAACACATTTGCGCTATTGAAACAAACGTTATTGAAACAATTGTGAATTGTTATTCAAAACTAAATTAGACATCACTTTCATTCTAGATGTCATTACATGTTGTGCCCTCCTACACAATTTGTTGCTTTATTAGTCCGACAATGAGATACAATCTTTGCTTGCCATACGAAGGTCTGAGGGTTTCCTAGAAGAAGGTAGTCAAGAAGATCAAGTCCTTCTAGAGAGTTATAAACTCATGGCCGGTGATAGGAAAGTCAAGGTGTCTACTACAAAAAGACATGATCTAGGGGTGTTCCTGGCTATTAACAGAGCTATGCTGGTGTGAAACTACTTCAACTACCACATACCGGTGGAAGTGAAGGTAAACATTTAAACTTTCTTATTTATTTAAAAAAAAATATTATATACATGTGCTGTACATACTCTTGTCTATAATTAAATAATACAGGCTTAGTGTTGCATGAAAAGTTGCTGTGAAATGATTCTGATTTCTAGCATGGAAAAATTTACATTTAAAAAGACCAAAATTGTAATGTTGGACAAAGAAGACACCGGAAACTAAACTTAAAGTAATGCCAACTTTGTGGGTGTTGCTACAGGAACGCACGTGTAGTTGGGAACTCGAAAGCTATTGTCTATATCACAAAATTAATGATCATCACTTGCCGCTTCCTTGTACATTTTTGAAATTCTTGGTGCTGGTGTAGTAAGCGCCTCCTATGGCACATACTGATGAACCTACAATTGTAGAAACGGCTCTTGTGTAATATTTATACCAAGTAACATACCATCAAATAGTACAACAACTAGGTTGGAGAAACACTGAACTACTTCTCCCTGCTTGTTAATGGCAAGTTTGCATTTTTATTTGCCAGACAAGCATTCTTTTAGAGACTCACATCTTACTCACAATAGTAATCCATTTGCTATGCAAAAATCTGTTGTTGTAAGAGAATTTTGGCTTTCTCCATTTCACAAGTAGAATCTGTCATATTCTTCATCTCAGCAGCCATGACAACACCAGTAGCATGAGTAGCTTTGGCAACTGCAATGTGGCCAATCAGCGGTTTGCGTTGATGTCCTCTGTTGCCTAGACATCGATGAAATGAATTCTTTGCATTATCGCTTGAGCTCAAAAGCACATGCGTCACACCTATAGGGACAAAAGCAAAATGTCATGGTGGTATTGTGATTATTGACTGCCATGGTACAGGGCTTCAATGGCGTTCCGGAGCCTCACAATGGGAGATAGAAGTTACTTGAAGTGCGGTCCATACTCGTGTCTGTGTTGAAAGTCACATCCATGTTATCCTCCGTGTGGGTGTCATTGTTGTTGTCATATTCAACTTTCTGGAACTCAACATCGGTTGTGTAGAAATTACTGTCATCCTTTGAAAGCAAATCACGGCTTTTGGGTGGATGCATGGCTAGCCTTGAAGAATACCGTGTGTGGATACTATAGAATATATAGTTCTTCTGAAAAAGAGCGAGGAAGTCCTTCATGCTTCCTTTTCTACATAGTCATGTTCCAGTAATCAATTGTGTTCATCATGGATCATGCATAGTAATAGGCCACTCACTTATATTTTGGAAGCAATTGGTTCCACTTGCTTTTATAAACAGGTCTGTTACAAATGAAATAAAAAAACTCCACTTTATAGACCCGTTGGTTGATTTGGAGCCACTTGTTTGCGTCGAGTTGCATTAAGTGATGGTTGTTGGTCTTCTGGAGCTCTTTCTTGTACAAATCACGTTTAGCTTGAATTAAGGCTACTACCTCCTTGACCTTCCAATTGGGTCTTTGTTATTTTTTGGAACGCTTTGTAGGACTGGACGGCTTTACTGCGTGAATAGGAGTGGGATTTATAGGAGGAAAAGTCAAAAGATGTAGTACTAGCACACTCCACGTGAACAACATATTGAGGCCGTAGCTTGGAATTCGGAAATTGCCGATTGATTCTGCAAAGCAATGTATAGGATATGAGGTCAAGAATACCTCAACTAGGGATGTTGTTAATTAAAGTGATTGAAAAAAGCATTGAAATGACTTTATCCATTATTGTTCTCGAAGTTGATGAACATCCAAATTCAGAAAAGGCATTGACTAATGTATACTTTTGAAAATGCAAGAATCACTTATAGGGTACAAAGCTTGGCTAGTCATTGTGAAGGGAAAGTGGAAATGGAATGTACGTGGAAGGAGAAGAAGTCAAGAATATCTTTACCTGAACTCAGTACAGGTACAGATGACAAAGGTGCAATATGAAACGTGGCGCTCAGGTAACGTAAATGTGCATTGCAAGAAAATGTGTTGACCTATTATAATGCATGGGACTTACTAGATCGTCAGAGTATGTGTATGGCGTGTGCAAGTCGATGTGCATGAAGGAAATTTAATGTGAAGGACATGAAAAATTGAGAAGTTCACCTTCAATGGCTGTAGCGACTGCCGAGAATTTGCCAGCATCCGTGTGCACATCTTATCGATTCTCCATTGCCTGTTCTCTACGATCACATGTCCAATACTCAATTCACAATGTGATACTTTGATGAAATTCACAAATTCAAAGAGAACTGTCATTTGAAATTGACGTAGCAAAACATGAACCATATTCAAAGTGTACAGACCATAGGTGATGTGAAGATGATGATTAAACAAGGAACAAGATTGATGATATCTGAAGCAGGTAAAGAGGATACAATGATGAATCTGAACAAGGTCCACGCCAAGAATGACAATTTATAACCAAAAATCAAGCTTACGTGTTCATGCAAAATTAATTGTGTTCTTCCAAATAGCCTTCAAAACTGAGGAATAACTAAGGGTGACGACAAGTTTGCTTTAATGCGTCGGTCCCAGTTACGGAAGACTGTGTCTACCTCCATGTCTTCATAACTAAACCACCTCAATAAAGCCAAAATCTATGTTTACAGTAGACGCAAGTCCTACTTAAAACTTTTGCAAGAGAGTGCAATAAAATCTCGGGGAGTTCATTTAGAGTATCTATTAATAACTACGTGCAAACAAAACTTTTGCCCCCCTAAAAACTTTTTGAATTTTAAATAAAAATAAATAAACAACGTATGAATAGATTTTCCTACTTTAAAAGTTTATGCTTTGAATATTGATATTTTTATTTGTTAATAATAATTAGTTACAAATTTTTGAAGTAAAAAGATACATTGTAGAACTGAAAAATAACTTTCACATCCCTATATTATATAAGAAAAAATTGTTTGAAAAATGAACAAAAAATTCCTAAAAATAACTCTCTATTGAAAGCTCATTTTGAGTTGAATATTGATTCAATGGTCATCTATATGTGTTGTCTATAATTATTTGAGTTGAAAAACATGCCATTTTAGTTCATTTTCAACCTCTTCTAGAAATCATTTCATATTTTATTTGAGTTGGAAATTTTGGCAATAGAAACCTATAGTCATTATTGCACAATGCTCAAAATTTTAGGTTGAAATATAGTTTATTAGAAACCACTTGTTCGCACGTGATTTATTGTAGAAGAACTAAATGCACCCCCCGAGAATAAAATAAGCATTCCTTGTTGGTTCGGCTTAGCACTGCTTTTTCCACTATAGCAAGTATGCTTACACATTGGTTTGCTAGTCCCCAATGTATGTTGGTGTGACACCCTCTTGTTTTTTTGTTCTACCAGCGACCCAAAATGCGGCCTCTAACGCCAAGTGCGGACAAGCCTTCAGTTGATAGTGATGAGAATTAGCTTGAGTTCAATAGTACCAAATTCACTATTTTATTTCTATCACCTCAAAAATAAAAATATTGTTTTGTCATATTGATTTCCATCTTTATTTTCTTGTAGTCCCTTTCTTGCGCCAATATTCTCATCATTCAAATCATACTCCCATCTATATGCTCTTGAAGGAAATAAACTAACAAAAGTCACTTGAAGTCAAATAGTCATGTTAGTTGAGAGGTGGAAGTAAAAGTATTGGTATTCCTTTTGAACAAGATTGGTCTTCAAAAAATAACCTCTACTCTAAAGAAAGAGAAGAGACTCCAACCATTTTTATAGGCTAGTGTAAATTAAGAGCATGTTTATCTTGAATCCCACTACAATCCTCAAAAGAACCAAAGAGTGGCTCCAAGACTATGTACCCTTGTTAGACTCTATAAAGTGAACATATATAAAACATATATAAAACATATATAAAACATAATGATGTAAAGTAATGAGTTCAAAAAGGTGCTTTTGAGAAGGTTTTGGAAAGATAGATTTAGAGGAAGTTAAAGTTGGTATGGAGAGGTTGGTTGGTTTTAAGTTTCCTTTCATAAAAAAGTGTATAATTATGTAGAGTATTTGATAGCAATGTTATTGATATTCTATAGCGTTTTCTTAATGTTGCTTATTGGAATGTGGAATTTTTATGTTAATTGTGGTATGGATGGTGTGTGTTAGCGGTCTCGTGTGTGATAGTTGTGAGCACAATGAGTGGTTGCATGTCACAATTAAGAGTCACAATGTCTTAAAGAAGTGGTTGATATATGGGTGGTGTATGTTGTTGAGGTATGGTACCTTACGCAAAGTATGTATGGGCTTAATTTATTTAAACAAGAACAAATGGTAGTATTTATATATGAACACAGAAGTACCCATGGAGGTATAGTTTGTTCTAATTGATTATCACTGAAGTTTGCAATATTTGTTAGGATGAAGTATTGTGAGTTTGTATGAAATAAAAGTAGTTTTTGAATTTCAAAAATGGTTAGGTTGTGTTGTTGAATATAGAAGGCTATTTTTTGTGACTTAGTATACCATAGTAGTATATGTAGCTATATATGTATTTGGTTTAAGTTGCAAAGACAATATAAATCTTATAATATTTTAACATTATAATATTAAAAACACCATGTCATTTGAGTCTCAAATTTTGATAAAAATATTATCTCTTAACTAATTAGTTTATAGGGCTTATGGTTAAACAATACATTTACATAATGTGATTGAAGTAGTTTCTACATCTATCAATTATAGAGTATTCAAACAAGTTATCATCCAAATTTTATATGGAGAATTTAGTACAATGGTATTTAAATTGTGATGATGTTTCTAAATAAATGAAGTTATGAATTGCTACAAGATTAAAATATTATGTATTGGTCACTTTTGTATTGTGTATAATTAACTCTAAATGAACAATATCTAAAAGTTTGAGAAAATCTATAATAAATATAGAATTGTGAAATTAAGTATTCAAAAGTTTGTTGAATTTTGAGTTTGCAATCTATCATAACATGTTTCTTGTTTTTTTTCTTTTTTCCAAAAGAGTGAAGTAAATTTGCAATCCATCATGACATGTGCCGTTTTGTTTTTTTCTTTCTAAAAGGAGTGAAAAAAGTTTGTTGAATTCCTAGTTTGCAATCTATTGTAACATGTCTTTTTTTTTCACTTTCTCAAAAGAGTAAAGTAAGATGGTAGAGGTCCAAGTTTTTAATTTATTGTAATAATATATATTTTTTAATTCTTTTTTAATTCTTTTGCTTTTCTAAAAGAGTGAAGTTCATTTATTGAGTTCTAAATTTGCAATCTATTGTGACATGTCTCTTTTTTTCCTCTTTCACTTTCTCCAACTTAGAGTGCAGTAAGTTTGTTGAGGTCAAAATTTATTATCTATAGTGACATGTTTAACTTTTTTTTTTTTATCTTTCCCAAAAGAGTGAAGTTGGTATTTCGAATTCCTAGTTTGCAATCTAATTATGACAATCTGGTTCCTATTATAATACATGTTACTTTTCTTTTTCTTTTTCTTTTTTAAAGAATGAAGTAAGATTGTTGAATTATGAGTTTGCAATCCATTGTGACATGTCTCCTTCTTTTCCATCTCCTTCCAAAAAGAATGAAGTAAACTTGTCGACTTTTAAGTTTGCAATCTATTGTGACATGTCTCTCTTTATTTTCTTTACTTTTTTGTCAAAAGAGTGAATTATGATTGTTGACTTCTTAGTTTACAATCTATTTTGATCTGCATTGGTTCTTTTCTCCATCTTCTTTCCAAAAAATGATGTAAATTTCTTGAGTTCAAAGCTTGCAATCTATTACGATAAGTGTTGCTTCTTTTTTTCTTTTTCCTTCCCAAAAGAGTGAAGTAAGTTCGTTGAATTCCAACTTTCTAAGTATGCAATCTATTGTGACATGTCTCTTTCATTTTACTTTTTTCTTTCTTTAAGAATAAAATAAATGAATTAAGTTATGAGTTTGCAATCTATTGTGACACGACATTTTTTTTTTTTTCTTTGACCCAAAATTATAAAGTTAATTTGTTAACTTTGGAGTTTGCAATCTATTGTGACATGTCTCTTCTTTTTTCTTTGTCTTTCCCCCCCAAAAGAAGTAAATTGATTGTTTTTCAAGTTTGAAATCTGTTGTGACATGCTTCTTTTATTTATTTTTCTTTTATCTAGAAGACTAAAGTGAATTTCTTGACTTCCAAAATCACAATCTATGGTGACATGTCTGATGTCTCTCTTCTAATTTTTATTTAAAAAAAATTAAGTGAGTCAATTTGTTGGGTTCCAAGCTTGCTATCTATTATTGCATGTGTTGGTTCTATTTCCTTTTTTTTTTTCTTTCTAGAAGAGTGAAGTAAGTAACTTGATTACCATGTTCGCAATCTATTCTGACATGTCTCTTTCATTTTTTTTTTCTCTTTTCCAAAAGAATAAAGTAAATTTGTTGTCTTCCGGTTTGCTATCTATTGTGACATGTTATTTATTTTTTCTTTTTCTTTTCCAAAAGAGTGAAGTCAATTTCTTGGCTTCCAATTTGACAATTTATTGTGGTGTGTCTCTTTTTTTCTTTTCCTTTTTTCCTCAAAAGAATGAAGTAAGTTTGTTAACTTCCAAGTTTGCAATCTATTATGACATGACATGTCATTTATTTATTAATTATTTTTCCAATAAAATGAAGTAAATTTGTTTTTTTTTGAGTTTGCAATCTATTATGATATGTCCCTCTTTTTTTTTCTCCTTGTTTTTTTCAAAAAGATTAAAGTAAGTTTATTGAGTTCCAAGCTTGCAATCTTTTACGAGATGTGTTGGGTTTTCTTTTTTTCTTTTTCCAAAGAATAAAATGAGTTTGTTGAATTTCAAGCTTGCAATCTATTTTGACATTTTTCTTTCATATTATTTTTTTAAAAGAATGAAGCAAATTTGTTAACTTCTAAGTATGCAATCTATTGTGACATGTTTCTTTTCTTTCTTTCTCTTTCTCAAAAGAGTGACGTCTAAATACAATCTATGGTAACATGTGTGAGTTATTTTCTTTTTCTTTTTCCCAAACTAAAGAGTGAAGTAAGTTTATTGCGTTCCAAGCTTGCAATCTATTCTGACATGTATTGGTTCTATTTTATTTCTTTTTCCTAGAAGACTGAAGTAAGTTTCTTGAATTCTGAGTTTGCAATCTATTGAGACATGTCACTTATTTGTTTTCTATTTTTCAAAAGAGTGAAGTGAATTCTTGACTTCCAAGTTTACAATCTATTGTGACATGTGACATCTCTCTTCTATTTTCTTTTACTTTTTCAAAAGAGTGAAGTCAATTACTCAACTTTCAAGTTGGTAATCTATTGTGGTTTGCCTTTTTTTCCATAATAGCAAGTTGAGATACTCTTAACCGGTGGAAAGACTAACTTGTGGTTCTATGGTGCTACCCATCCCATGTATCACTTACATTGTTCCCTCCATAAAAAAAAACGTCCTACTTATTAAGCACTTGTAGTGATCCCACAATATTCCATCCTAAGCTTCATCCATTTAAGCCTCAATGGCGCAAGGAAGTATTGAGGATGAAAGAATAAAAATAACAAGTATTTATTATGAAACACTGTAAGCTATCAGTGTTTCTTCGGAGTGTAAACTCAGATGGTTAAAAACGGAGTTAACCCTGGTTTAAGTACAAGTTTCCTAAACCTAAAACTAAACCTAATTAGCCTCCATGGATGAATGACTGTACAGGGGAGGAGGATGAAACCTTAAGTGAAAGCTAACGCTAACACCCCCGCTCAATCGGAGATTGGTATTGCGTGATTTCTTGGGGAGGACAGAGATGGTGCGGGTTAGGGATCAGAGCCTAGATCGCTTGCGGGAGCTTGTTGGGAGTTTCTCATTCTTGGGTGTCGTTTGTTTGTTGATATGGTGCGGTTGCGGAGTGGTGAGCCGGGCAGTGTCGTGGTGTACTCGTTGGGTTGAATCAGTTTTGGAGAAGCAGTTTCACTCGGTGGAGTTTGCCTGTAGTGTGTCCAGTGTTGAAGATGAGGCACAAGGGACGGTGGCTTCTCAGGGATCGCAAGCGTTGGAGGAGTCCCGGCGGCGAGGTGGCAATCGAAGAGGTAGAGGCTCTCAGGAGAAATTCTACGTGGTGCACCGAGGGAGAGTTCCTGGTCTCTATTTCACTTGGGAAGATTGCTCGCGAGAAGTTACTGGTTTCAAGGGGGCAGAGCACAAGAGCTTCAGAACCCTGATAGAAGCGGAGGAGTACTTGTATAGAGCTGTAGATTTCTAGGTTATAGGTTGCTGTAGTGTCGAGGTCTATTAGGGTTTGTTGAATTCAGTGAGTCGATGTAATCCCAGTGCATTCCTGTGCTGATTGAATTTAATACGACCTAAAGGCTTCGTAAGAGCATCTGCTGGCTGTGCATTGGTGTGAATGTATTGTAATTTGATTTCCCCCTAGTACTCTCTCGCGAATGAAATGGTAATGTATTTCGATATGCTTTGATCGTGCGTAGAAAACTGGGTTGTGGGCGAGTTTCATAGCTCCTTGGTTGTCGCAGTATATCGTGATGCTGGAGAGTGGATTTTCAGAGGTTGGTGTTGGTTGCAGAAGTTCACCAAGGAGTCGATGTAGCCATACAGCTTCTTGGGCGCCGTCGCTGAGGGCGCGATATTCTGATTCTGTGGATGACCTTAAGACTGTTAATTGTCGTTTACTCTGCCATGTTATGGGTCCTCCGGCCATTGTGAAGATATAAGCGCCCATAGATCGCCTTGTTTCTGGACAGGAGCCCCAATCCGCATCGGTGAAGCCTGTGATGGTGGTTGGAGCGGCTGCGTGATATATAATGCCGAAGTCAAGCGTCCCCTTAAGATAGCGGAGTAAATGCTTAGCTACTTCGAAGTGAGCTGATTGCGGATTTGCCATATAACTGTTGAGGCGGCTCACAGTGTAGGCGATGTCAGGTCGTGTGACCGTGAGGAAGATGAGTTTCCCCACGAGTTGGCAATAGTAAGTGGAGTCAATGTAAGGAGATTTCATATCTGTGACTAAGAGCTGACCTTCGGGGAGTGGTGTTGTGGCAGGTTTACAGTCTGCCATTTCAAAGTCTTGGAGAATTGAGACTGCGTAGTCCCGTTGGTGAAGGAGAATACCTAATATCATCTGCTCAAAGGAGATCCCGAGATAGCGTTTAATTTTGCCAAGGTCAGTCATTTCAAATTCCGTGTGTAGGAATTTCTTTAGCCAGGAGATGAGTTTGTGAGAACTGCCAGTGATGAAGAGATCGTCAACGTAGAGCATTAGGATAAGTGTTTCGCCATTGTAATGCATGTAATACATGTTTCCGTCAGATTTGCTGCGTATAAGTCCAATACGCCGAAGAGCAGCGTCAATTCGGTCGTACCAAGCGCGGAGACTTTGTTTTAGCCCATAAAGAGATTTATTGAGCTTGCAAACTAATCGTTCTTGACCTCGTGCGTGAAATCCAGGAGGTTGGTGCATAAAGACTCTTTCTTTAAGTAAGCTGTGTAAGAATGCAGTTCTAACATCCATATGGTGAATATTCCATCTCTTGGCAGCAGCTAAAGCGATAGCAGTTCGTATAGTAGCCCATTTGATGACCGGGGCAAAAATCTCGGTGAAGTTGATTCCAGGGCGCTATTCAAATCCACGCGCCACAAGGCGAGCTTTCTTGACTGGGGGGCTGCCGTTTGTACCTGGTTTTATCTTGAAAACCCATTTACATGTAATGGCTTTCTTTCCGGTAGGTAGGGGTTGAAGGTCCCAAGCGTTGTTCTTCCAGATAGATTCCATCTCTTGCTGCATGGCTTGGCGCCAGCCTGGGTCGGACTTGGCTTGTTTGAATGTGATATTTGTGGTGTCTGGTTCTGTAGGGGTAGACGATGAGAGATCCGGATCAGGTGCGGTAGAAGCAGAGGTAAGAAGACAAGTATCGAAGTCATCTGTGGAAACACACAGGTCATAGCCGTCGAGACGAACGTTTTGGCGCTTTGGTCGTTGGGATCGGCGAGGGGCTGGGGTGTTGATAATCGGGATTGGAGGTTCTGTTAAGTGTAGTGGTGGCGGACTGGGGGGAACTAAGGTGGGGTGAGTAACTGGAATTGGAGAATCTGGGGTATTTGGAAAGGAGGGTGGGTTTGGTGATATGGGTGGACAAGTGAGAGGTGGGGAAGTGGGAACCGGGGTCGGAGGCTGTTGAGGTTGGTATTTGAGAGCGGGTGGATTGGAGTTGGGAAGTGGTGGAGATAGAAGGTTGTCTAAATATGAGCTGTCTTGAATGGGTTCGGTTGTTTCGGGAGTTGGTAAGCCCAGGTTTGTTTCGTCAAAACGCACGTCCCTGCTGACAATAATTTTCCTACTGCTAGGGTCGTAACATCTGTAAGCCTTACTGTGCTCATCGTATCCTAGTAAAATAGTTGAAATTGCTTTAGGATCAAACTTGTGGCGCTTTTGATCCGGTATATGGCAGTAAGCTATACATCCAATAGTGCGGAGGTGACCAAGGTGTGGTTTTGTACCTGTGAATGCTTCTTCAGGTGTAAGGAGCTTGAGGGCCTTGGTTGGTAGTCGATTTTGAATATAGTTGACTGTCTTTGCAAGTTCGTGCCATAATGTCCTTGGAATTTTTGTGCCTATGACAATGCTGCGAATCCCTTCAAGGAATGTGCGATTCTTGCGCTCCGCGACTCCATTCTGGTGAGGTGAATATCCTGCGGTCAGTTGTCGTTTGATCCCCTGTTTTGCGCAGTATGAGACAAAGTCTGAGGAAAGATATTCTCCGCCTCGATCAGTGCGAAGGGTGTCGATACGTAGCATAGGATTCTCGACTAGGCTGCAGAATTGTTTGAACTGATCCAAGGTTTGTGATTTTTCTGATAGCAGGTAGATCCAAGACTTCCTTGAGAAGTCATCGATAAAGGTGAGGATGTAGCGATGTCCAGCTTGGGATGTGGTAGGCATAGGGCCACATATATCTGAATGTATGAGTTGGAGAGGCCGGTCGGTGTAAGTATGGCGTTGTGTAGGAATAGGTTCCCTAGGTAATTTTCCAAACATACAAGAAGGGCAGATATGCTTGATGAGAGGAATGTTTGGGATTCCTGCAATCAAATTTTTTGTGGTCATATGGTACATGCTTTGATAATTGACATGACCGAGACGTTTGTGCCATAGATGTATTGTTGATGCAGATAGTTGTGGATGCGGAGAAGGATCGGGGAGCGGTTTAATAGCAATGGAAGAGCTGGCTAAGGTCATGCTGATCTGTGAAGGTGATGGCGGGGAAGAGGAATAAGGTAAGTCCGTTGATGCGAGGCTAATAAGGCCTGAGATATTCTCCACTCTGTAAAGCTTGTTCTTGGGGTATCTAGTGCCTTGCATAAGAATGCTGGTAGGTTTGTCTTTGTCGTAGATAAGGCATTTGGTGGATTCAAAAAGAACTCGATAGCCAATATCAGTAAGTTTCCCAATAGAAAATAAATTGGTTTTAACTCCGGGAACATATAAGACTTGATTGATAGGTTTTATTGCACCCGATGGATCGGTAATGTGTACAGTGCCTTGACCCTCAACGGGCATGACCTGGCCTCCGGCCGTTCTAATATGCGGGATTTTTGAATGACTAATATTGCTAAGCAGGTGGTAGTTACCAGTGACATGGGATGAGGCCCCGGAGTCTAAGAACCAGTCTTCTTCAACGTTGCATGTGACACAGGCGTTGACAACTTCTTCGGGGTCATCAGTGTCGTCTTCGAATGTGTCAATACAAGCGCGAAGGTGAGGAGACGGATTGTCGGAGCTGGGGTCCGTGGGCTCTTCATTTTCAGTTTCGGTAAGATTTACCTGATGCCCAGATGACCTCGATTTCCGTTGTTTGATATTCGTCAGTTGGAGTTGCATAGTGCGAATCTGGTCTTCAAGCGTGGCTTGTGCGCAATCCCGGGCGTAGTAGCCCGCTTTTCCGCACTGGTGGCAGAATACTTGGCGTTGTGCTGGAGCTGTCGTTTGTTGTAAGTTTGGTGAGCGCTGAGTTGTGTTCGATGAAGGGACGGTGGTGTTGTAAGATTGACCACGACCCTGGTTGTTACGACCGCGATTAGGGTAGCGTCCACCCCTCGAGCCGCCTCTGCCTTGGCGAACGAAGTTGATCTCCTCGCTGTCATCGTGTTGTTTCTCTAGATTGCGGCTTAGTTCTTCCTGGAGTAGTAATCCTTCTAATTCTGGAAAAAGTGGGACTCGCTCACGGCCTTTCTGAATCTGTCTAAACGTGGACGAGCTTTTGGGAAGGCTGTTGAGAGTTAGATCGACTAGATCTTCGTCTAGTATAGGGATTCCGAGGTAAGCAAGCTGAGTGACGAGAAGGTTGATCTCCTGGAGGTGATCTGAGATAGCTTTTCCTTCTAAAAGGCGTAGGGAATAGAATTGCTCCTTGAGGGACAGTCTTCTGGAAGAGCTCCTAACATCGCAAATGTTTCTCAACCTAAGCCAAATTGCTTGTGGGTCTGTGAGATGAATAACACTTAGCAGAAGAGAGTCTCGTACCATAGAAATAATAATGCGTCCAGCTCGGTATTTTAGCTCCGTTTCGCGTGCTTGAGTCGTAGTAGCTACCGCTGGTGTTTCGGAGAGAGCTGCGTTGGTAATTTCGGTGATCATAGCGCTGGTTGCGGCGCTCGTGTTGGACGTGTCTTCTTCTGGTGGTTCGATAAAACGCCAGAGACCTTCCTGCATCAGAGTCATACGTGCCTTGTAGCTCCAAATGACGTAGTTGGCAGGTCCGGTCAGCTTCATGGATTCGGGGACATCTTTCACGCTCGGATCCATTTCGCTTGTGTTTGTCTAGAACCTAAGGTTCCTGTAGACTCGAGAGTAGTACTGTATCGGGTTTTGCTATTCTATCGCTTCTGCAAAAAATAGACTCCTAACAGAAGTACTTGTCTGTGGTGGCTAGGTACTGAGTTTTGCAAATCTAACGCTTCTGCGAAAGAGAGGAGTAAACTACAAGTTGATCGATCTAGGACAAGCTACAAGGATCACACTACCTGCTCTGATACCATATTGTGAAACACTGTAAGCTATCAGTGTTTCTTCGGAGTGTAAACTCAGATGGTTAAAAACGGGGTTAACCCTGGTTTAAGTACAAGTTTCCTAAACCTAAAACTAAACCTAATTAGCCTCCATGGATGAATGACTGTACAGGGGAGGAGGATGAAACCTTAAGTGAAAGCTAACACTAACAGTATTATGAATGGAACTTTAAGATCTAAACCATTGTTGGTACTGAAAAAATACTTGAATCATAATATTACAAGTTGCTGGTACCAACCTCATACTCCAAATGTCAATGTTGGATCCTCTATGGCCTTGACATTTTATCCATTTAGCACATTGGGTGTCACGTTGGATGTAACACTCCATATGAAGTACCCACCAAGGATACAAATCAACAAGGCATTGCTTGGGGTCTTCTAGATGGCTTTTTTTTTAATGTATGTTTGTTGAGTTTTGAGCTTGCAATCTATTATGACATGTGTTCGTTTTATTTCTTATTTTTTTCCAAAAGAGTGAAGTAAATTTATTAAATTCTAATTTTGCAATCTATTGTGACTGTCACTTTTATTTTATTTTTTCTTTCTAAAAAGAATGAAGTGAATTTATGGACTTCTAAACTAGAAATATATTGTGACATATTTTTCTCCATTTTTTCTTTTTTTCTTCAAAACAGTGAAGTAAGTTTCTTGAGTTTTGCACTTGTAATCTATTATGACATGTGTATACTTTTCTTTATTTCTTTCTCTCAAATGAGTGAAGTACGTTTGTTGAATTCCAAATTTACAATCAATTGTGACATGTCCATTTCATTTTCTTTCTCTTTCAAAAAGAATGAAGTCAATTTCTTGACTTCCAAATTTGCAATCAATTCTGACATGTCTCTCCTCTATTTTTTTTCTTTTTCCAAAAAAAAAATGAAGTAAATTTGTTGAATTCCAAGCTTGTAATCTATTATGAGATGTGTTGGTTTATTTTTCTTTCTTTTTCTTAGAAGAGTGAAATAAATTTGTTGACTTCCAGTTTTGCTATCTATTGTGACATGTCATTTATTTATTTTTCTCTTTCTTGAATGAGTGAAGTATATTTGTTGACTCTAATTTGACAATCTATTGTGTTATTTTATTTATTTATTTTTTCTGAAAAAAATGAAGTAAGTTTGTTGAATTCCAAACTTGTAATCTATTATAATATGTATTGTGGTTTGTTTTTTTCAATTCCTTTTTCTTTTAAAAAAAAGTGAAGTATATTTGTTGAGTTATGAGTTTGCAATCTATTGTGACATGTCTTTTTTATTTTTTCATTCTCTTTATCAAAAGAGTAAAGTAAGGCTTTGAAGTGCAAGTTTACTATTTATTACAACATGTGTCAATTTTTTTAGTCTCTTTCTTAAAAGTGTGAAATCAATTTGTTGGATTTCAAATTTGCAATCTATTATAATATACGAGGTAAACAACCCCGAAACAGTCTTTTAGAGGCCCCCCAAAGTAAGTTTTTTGAGTTCCAAGGTTGTAATCTATTATAACATGTTTGTTTGTTTTTTCTTTCCATATTTGTATTTTTAGAATTATGTAATGGAATAGAGATGCCGTCAATGAAAAACAATGTAGACTAAAAATATAAATTTTTTGGAATCCAAGGTTTGAAGAGTTAAGTGTTCTACAAAAAAAAAAATTGTAGAGCCTAAAGAAGAATCTCAAACTTACCAAAAAGTTATGGAGCTCTACTATGAACAAAACCATAGAAAATATAATTCCAAGTGTTACATGTTTGAAGTCTCTAAAACTAATTCTTGTAGCATTAACCTTTAATCATTTGTTGGACATTGTAAATGTAGCACTATATGAGATAGACATGGTAGGGCTATTTTTTGGGGATTCAACATTCGTAATTGCAATAACCAGCGTTATATTACAATGGAGTGGTACAGTGGTCACAACATCTAGGTAAAAATTATGCTTGCTCTACAGACGTGAAGAGTAAGAATTTGCAGCAAATGCATATTAGGGCGAATTGGATATACGATGCACAAGAAAGTTCTATTTTTTTTGAATTCAATGTTGTATATCTTTCAATCATTGTGATTGATGTACAAAAACCATGAATGGGACACCACAAAAAAAATTGCGCACATACATAAATTAGAGATTTATTGGTGATGTAAGCCAACACAATTGTATGTGTAGGTTGTGCATCACGTAGAAGAACAAGAGCAGGTAACAAAGATGTTCCCCTCAATTGCTTGCCAACAACTTTTTTGCTAAAGTTCATAATATTATATTAGATCTAAAACCACCATATTATGTGTATCAAACGGCCGAAGATGGTACCACCTCCATATATGAATAATTCCTAGGTAATCCCTCCTTGATCATATCACAAATTAAATCAATGCAAGTTGGGATTAATAGAGTTGCGACATTGCGACAAAATGAATCTGGACAATTTGAGAACATTCTGAACATTGCCTATTGATAGTGTACACATTTAGCAATTGCTAATGCTTCTTTTCAACAAATCCACTAAAATATAGAGCAACAGGCCAATGAGGACATGCATTGACTCTAATCCATATGATAAGCTATTGTAAACAAAGTTTGGCTACTGAAGCCTATCAAAACTAAATTCAGTCAACCATCCAACAAATAGTTAGATATGTATTTCACAAGAAAAACTATGGAGTCCAACCACACACAAACCAACCTTCAATGACTAGAACAGTTGACTTAGTCATTGCTAGGTACCCGTTGCATATGAATGGCACCACACATCTTTCCAACTTTGATGCCAATGGACGGTTTGAATCTTTGGAAATTGGCATCAACAATGGCAGCCATTGTCTACTTTCCCTAAAACATGTGCATCTTTCTACCTACAACCACAAGAAATAAAAAACGGTTGTATAGCATGTCTTCAAGAGTAAATGATCTATTGTAGTTGAGGCTCTATAGGACTAGTTCCTTCAGACCTTGTCCTACTCCCCAATGTCACATATTGTTATGCCCTTCAACATAAAGTGCACCTATGACACTATATTGAGTAAGGGAGACCTTGGGGGTGACTTCCCAAGCTTCACAAGAGACCAACTGAGTAGAAATGAAGAGTACTGAGCAAATAGGACATTGTAATATTATAGGCAGGATGAAGAAGGTGGTATACTACACATTCTTAAAACGTTGGTAAAAGTAAGCATCCATGGATCTAAAAAGCAAGAAAATCTAAATTTTGAGTCAAAAGATATACAACTTATTAAAGTTGGAAGTGACCCAACCACAAACTCATTCAAGGTATCAACATAAGACACGCTACATATTATTGGAAAACTCAAAAAACAATGATTTTAGAATGCTGAGGTTTACAAAGAACTTAGCTATGAATTACAAATTATGGGTAGTTTAAAGAATAAAGAGTCTTATAGAACCGCATTTCTTGGAGGACTTGGACCTTTGAAGGGTCAGATTTTACTCAATATTTGTTGCATTTGAAAAAGTGAATAGTCTACAATGATTTAAAAAAGAATTGATTACAAATGACAAATGAAATGCCATGTTGTAGAGGTAGAAAAAATGTCAATAAGAGGTCCAATATAGACAACATTTCAAAAAACTGAACCACATGCTCAATTACGTCTCTCTATATAACGATTTGCCTACTATGTTGACATCCAACCGAACCCTATTTTTTGTATAGTCACTCCCTCTTCTTTTTCAACCTAACTTAAGGGATGTTTGTTTTGTTTGTTTGTTACAGTGAGGTCTCTTGGACTGTGCATCCCCCAATCACATTCTTAGTACTGTTGGAAAGTTCTTTGCCAAGAGGGTTGCCAAGCTTTGTTTTATGGCATTTGACATACAATGTGAAAGTTATTGAGTTTTGAAGTTTTTATGAATTAAAAAATTAGAAAATTTCTTTTACTTTTATTTTGATTGTGGCAATAGCACACAACATACTAGTAGACACTAAACATACCTCAAAATAGGTGACCCATTGCTTACTATACGTGTATGATTGATTCTCTCTCCACTATGAATTCCTTGCAATCAAGTGAATTGAAATACTTCTAAGAAGTACACTTCTTGCTATTGTGGTAACTACTCCTAAAATGGATCACTCTTGAAAATTGACCCCTATTTTTGAAGGGAAATTGAAAAGGGAAGATACCCTAAATGATATGCATGACAAAAACAAGTACACAATCTATTTATAGTACTATGGAGATGATAACCTTTCAAGTGGTCAATTTTGGATACACTTCATATTTTAACTTCTTCTCTAGTGTCATTTCTTCATGTGCATCAAATGCATTTTGGCATCACCTACATGACACTTTTAACACCCTCCACCCCTACATCTTTGAAAACTTGTAACTAAATCACAATGCATCCAAAAAAATTATGGAACCACTCGCATTTTGATTCATAATCCTTCAATAATGTGCAGAAATTGTTGTTCATTTTCTAGAGCATATTGGTTATGGCAGAGCTCATTCGTGCGAGTTTAGGTGTTGTTCCCTTATTATATCGATCACTGCAACACATAAAAACACGGATCACAAGGTAGGCCATTACCGAACTAGTCTTCACCACACCCAATCGACCAAATTGAGTGCCGAGTACCACCAATTTGCCTTGACTAATTCTAGTTCAGAATTCAGAAGTCCAAAAAGCCAACCTTGAAAAGTTTATTGAGCCTCTGTTCCAATACAGACTAGTGTACAAGACGGAGAAAGAATGCCTCTCTAGTCAATTCCCTATACAAGCTTCCAGAACTATTTCAATTCATTAGTTCACTGATCAAGAATCAGATAAGAGAGCTCTGATAGTTGCACTGACATTCAATCCCGAGTTCTGAAACAATGACCTACATTGACAGACAATTCTGTCGCTAAGATAGTGACTGCCAATAAAAATCTACCTCCAAGACAAAGCATGGAGAATAAAGGTCTCCAAACATGTATACCACTGTCCGAATATCCTATTGCCTAAGGAAAGCGGCGAAGAGTGACGAACGCTGGCGCAAAGCAAACCGCGGCGACTCAAAAAACCGACGATGTCGAAAACGTCAGTGCTGCAAAAAAAACGAGACTTCACATCCACAGCAAAACTCACATCCGGAAAAGGTACCGAAGGTCCTCAGTCGTCAGCCGAGAGCCCTTCTCGCCTCCCCCATTCTCCCCAAAAGCAGATGCCACTATCTGTCTTTTCCGCTCCTGCATCATGCCCGCCCTGACGTCAACATCGACACTATCCCACCAGATTCCAAACTATAACATCATCAAAAACACAAACGAAAAGCAAACACCCACCTCCAAGACTCTCTAGACGCACATGAAGCTACTCACAACATCACAACTTCACAATTCCCACATGGACTGGAAGCAAACCTGCAATGCCAAAATACGATCCTCGATCGTGTTCTTCACCGTAAATCGTGACACGTTCACTGTCCGAGTCTGCCCGATGCGATGCGCTCGATCGATAGCTTGATCTTCCGTCGTCGGGTTCCACCATACGTCTAATAGCAGCACGTGACTGGCGGCCACCATGTTCAGACCTAGGCTCGCGGCTTTCAGAGACATGATCATCACTGTCACCTGAAACATTCACAGTACCACCCAAGTTAAAATTCTACCACTCATTCCACCCACACCCTACACCTACTCCAGTACCTTCGATCACCAAAACATGCATATATACAACACCACTACCACCACCATCACATCGGGCCACACCTCTGGGAGAGTGTTGAAATCTGACACCGCTCTATCTCGCGCCACCACCGACATTGTGCCATCCAGTCTTCGATAGCAAAATCCAGCGTCCTTCAATGGCGTCTCTAGCAGGTCCAGCATGCTCGTCCACTGCGAAAACACGATTGCTTTCTCCGTCGAATCCACCTTCTCCACTGTACTTCCAATCGACTCCGATGCCACCGCTAAAACCGACCCCAAGCCCTCACTCTCCTTCACTTCCAAAGCTTCTGATTTCAGAAGCTTTTCCGCTTTCGGTCCCTTCACGATCTTCCCGTCCTCCACCAGAACGCTCAACTTTGGCAACGCCTGCAAAGTATTGATCACCGCATCAATCTTCGATGACGTATTCCAATTTGGTTCCACCTCTGCTCCGCCACTCACCACACCCGTCTCTCCATCCTCCACGCTGCCACTTACTCCACCCAGGGCTGGATTCTTCAAAGCAGCAAGTGTAAACAACAAAGACGAATTCAGCCCCTTCCGGCACTTGGGAAATCGACATGTCGTGTCATCGCCGTTCCCCATCTGCTCGGATATGCATTGTCTGCAGAACACGTGTCCACATATGCTAACCACTGGTTCCTCCGGTGCATCCTGGAAACACCCGAAATACAAGATGATCACAAAACCGCACGTATAAAACACTTGTTCTCATCATCAAGATCATCCTAACTATCAATTTACATCTATCACTAACATAGCCGCCACGTTACGTATAAGACATAACCCCACCACCTGACCAAGCAATCACGACTTCACAAAACTCGGGACATTCCGAAAAACTCAGCACAAGCCCCTCCTACCTCCCAACTACTCCGTCCTCTTCACATCCTCAACCAAAAAACAAATCTACAATTCCATCATTGACGAAGTGACCCGGAACCTCCCAAGCACTACTGCACCCAACATCTTCACAAAATACCTGACAGATGTGACAAATTGTCCGACCACCTTCCAAGCACTGGATCAGTTGCGTCCGTTGAGGAGGGGGCAGCTTCCGAACTGCTTCTAACGTTGTCTTATGAAAAGCTTCGCTCTTCTGACATTTCTTCACCAGCATCGGGTGATCACACGCCTGCCGCAGTCGCAGTAACATCCAAAGAATGTTGACGTAATTGTTCTGCACCGTTCCTGCTGCAGCATAAACCTGCATATTCAACCTCACTCAATATAATCAGTTATGCCATCTCGCACACCTAGGCTACTAAACCTAACGGGTCCCAAAATCTCAAGGCTTCGCCACTACGCCCCACTCCGTACTCGGCTCTAAGCGTCGCAATGGACAAGGACGCCACAAACCCCCTCTTACAACTAACTCACGCCTCACTCTCAAGACTACCTCCGAATCCTAAAATGCACCTACCAAGAAGTCCACATCGATGGGATCGCTCATTACTGACCTGGAACTGGGCCCGAGAATCGGCCTCCAGATTCGAGTAGAAGGACCGCTCCTCCAAGCTGAATTCTGATTGCTGCAGGTTCACAATCCTTGGAGGTAGATTCACTATCGGCTTTCCATCTATGAACGAAGCTGCACCAAAAAAACTCACCATCAGAAAGAAGAGTCCCCGCATCCCCGACCAAATAGCATCAAAGCTACAAGAATTCACATCGCAAACAACGCCTTCAATATGTCTAAACTCGCAGCGCCTCGTCTACCGCTCAATGCAAACCGACCTCACCATCCACAATTATCAAACCCAATCACCCTTTCAAATTCCCTCCACAAACAATTACCACGCCAGAAAATTCCTTGCGTGTCAGCGTAGCACTTACTCTTCGTACGCCTCAGCACTATAGGTTTCAGGATTGCCTGCAGCTTCTTGTACCCCTCATTTGGATTCCGATTGATGGGCTCCTTGATATCTTGTTGAAACTTCTTGTAAACGTCCCATGGAGCGTAACGGAGGAACCGGAAGTAGCTGTACAGGTCGTCGATGGAGTTCTGAATCGGCGTCCCACTCAGACACCATCGCCTTTTCGCTCGCAGACCCCACGCAGCACGTGCCACCTGCGTCCGGTGATTCTTGATGCTTTGAGCTTCATCCAGAACCACTCTGAACCACGCCACCCGTGCCAAAGGCCCCGCGTCGGGAGAAATCGAACCGTCCCCGTCTGCCCCCTCCCCTCTGCTCTTGCCTTTTCCCTTCTTCGCCTTCTCAGCCTTCTCTTTCTTGACTTTTGGCAACCCGACCAACCCGTACTCCGAACCATTCCTCTTTTCTTCCTCTTTATCCTCCGTTGGTGGCTTTGGGACCTCCATGCTCACGATCGAGAAAGTAGAAAGCACCACGTCGTACCTCGCAATCTCCTGCGGATCCTTGATACGGTTGCTTCCATGGTACACTAGAACCGTCAAGTCTGCCGCCGCAGCAACCTTGTCTCTGATCTCTTGCGCCCACTGACGCAAAACACTCGTCGGACATACCACAAGAGTGCCAGCAGCTGGCCTGCCTTTCCCCGATGATCGGATTGTCCGACCATCCTCACCCTGCTGCGCGCTGCCGTTCTCAACAACTGTCAACGACGCCCACTGGTCTGTTTCCGCTTTCCTCTCCGATGCCAATGGATGTCCTTCCTCTTCATCACCGTCAAGATCCACCATCGAAGTCTCCACCCCCACACCACTGGAGTCTGATTTTCGAACCGGTGCCCTGTTCTTCAAAATCAGTGAGATCGTCGAGATGGTCTTCCCAAGCCCCTGGTACCCGCTGGCGGTCAGTAATTACCCCTCGACACTTTCCATGAAGTCGGTCATCAACATCAAAACCAATAATCACTGGAAGAATATAACGACACGCAACTCTCTGGCAAGAAATCTCACCTGATCATCGGCTAAAATGCCACCGCATGGGCCGTTCCTTCCACTTTCTCTATGTACCATCCAAGACAGCGCTATTCTCTGCAACCATATCCCAACCAACAACACCCTCTCGTCAGACTCGCATCCACTTCCACGTTCCAAAAGCATGTCTTCCGTCCTACCACGATCGGAACCGCACCATACAAGAAAAAGGTTACGAGAATTCAGACCTGATGCTTCAACAGTGTCATCGTTAGAAGCTCTTCGTCGGGGCTTGTCTCTTCCTGCTCATCTCCCAATGCAAAGGCCTGCCAAGGACAACGCAGTGTGATTATCAGGAATTCATCACTGCAAATAAACACATCTGCCGTCATTATATAATCCGAGGTAGGACAAACCATCCCGACCCGTATCAATAATCCAGCGGATCGTCACCAAAAGCGTATCCAAATCCCCCAGCAGCAACAACGACTTGTAACCGAGCGCATGATTTGTTTACAAGGCAATGAAACCATAGTCTTGCCACATTAATAATGCACGGTCTACAGAACGACTAATCACATGTCCAACGATCATCTGGCGCCTTGGCTCCAACCTGACAAATGTCTCCTTTACTTTCAAGCGGAAATCAGTACCTGGAAAACCACTTGGGTTGCTAGCTCCTCGCTCCGCTTCACAGGGTCCACTACGACATGCAGGCGTTGATCCGCTACGGCAGCCAGCCGCATTCCATTCCTTAACCCTGCGAATGAACTCATGCTCCCGGGTAAAACCCTACCTGCACTTGTGTCATATGACGTGCTCACCTCACCCGAGCTAGTCCTCTGAGCCATTTGAGCTCGTATGAACTCGTTTGTGTAACTATCAACTCTGTACCCTGTCGTTCTTCTCTGCGTCTCGGCGCCTGGCAAAACCCTCATAGGTGAAGCACTGGTTACAGAGGAATCCACATTCCCTGTTGCCGAAGAGTACCTCAATGGGCTCGGATCGCAAGACCGGGATCGGCTGGACACGAGAGACATTTCACTTGCCTTACTCGCTAAATGGGCATATCGATGGGCCAAACTTGCATAATGATGACCACTAGGTTGAAGATGGGACCTATCTACACTTTCACGTGGCCACTTCCGTTCACCAGCCCAACTCGGCAGTTTCCGTTTTCCTCGCGACATCCCATCTATCTCTCGCAGTTCAGATTCCTCTTCGTCTCCGTCGCTATCATCGCTCGTTAGATCCACAATGGGGTTGCCCCTCGGAATGCTGGATGCCCGAGGATTTCCGACGATGCTATTTCGCTCCAACGGACTGCTAACCCTGTCTTCATTTCTCGACATGTTGTAACTATCCATAATAACCACCGGAGAACTGGAATTGGAACGACTGGGTCTCGACACCTCTGGTGACACCCCTTCGGGATACGTCCAATTCGACGCCAACACAGACCCATCGTTCTGCCTAAGCCTCTCAAAATCCAGATCCTCATCATCCAGATTCAGCGGTTCGTATAAAATCTGATTCGTGTACCGCTCCCCGTTTTCGAACGAAATCACTTCCTCGGAAGTGTCTTCGACCCCTGCAGTGCAAAAAAGAATGAATACATATGAGAAACTCCGTGCGTGACATATGCATACAGTTGTATGCTCTCCGTCATAGACCCAAGAAAACTCATAACTCTGTCTGCCTCTTTATTAATTTTCCAGAATCAAGGGCAGCACAATCCAGCAAATGCAATGCATTCATCCAATCCAGCTATGATTTGGTCAAAGAGAATATTTGCAGGACCAACTTCATGGAACTGGAAATCGATAAACAGAGGTGATCACCAAGCAAATGCCCGTCTGCTTCAAAGACGATCATCTCTTATCGGACACCGTTTCAGCAGACAAATACAAACCGTCACAACAAGGACACACATCTCATGAACAAAAAGAACATGCATTACGCGAATCTTGGAATAAGCCTAGTGCCCCCTGCAAAATCGAACCTTCTCCGCTGCGATTCAAATCATGAAGCCAATAGCGATCTTGTGTGGCCTCGTTTGCCGAAGGTGCCAGCATCGCGCCATAATGCCCCTCAGGTACTGCAGGTGTATGCGGCGCTATCTCCGGTTCCTGGTGCCATGAAGGAGGCCCGAGAGCGAGCGTCGTACCGTCAACGTCCATCTCTTCATTTGAAGTGGAGGCGGCCTGGTACTTCTCAAGCGCCTGGATGAAACTCGAACAATCAGTTCTGTCTCAAAAAAAACACTACTAAAATTTTCTGTAACTTATCCTTCCTCCCGTAACTTAACCTTCCTCCCGTCAACGTCTGCTCCTAAATCCGCTCTAAAAGCTTTGCCAAATGAGCTAAAAATCACATGCCGCACAAGCCACAAACCTCGAGACATGATTATACACACGCATTAACCAAGTCAGACACGATCTTTAATCAAACCCTAAAACCTGTACTCCCAAACAGTCAATAAAGACGGAAGGGCATAAATTCGGAAAAAGACGAGCTTCCTCACCGCAGCTGGATCCTCCTGCAGTATATCGAGAAGCTCGTCGAGTCCAATGTCAGGCTCGCCATCCAATTCGATATGATGATCCAGTGGACTTGGAGTAAAGATAGGTGTGGAAATCGATGGGCTCTGCGGACCCATTGAACCGGTTACATGCGCATAGTTATTCTTGTTGAATGCAGGTGGCATCTGAAAACAAAATGATCGCCAGGTTAATACCACCTCCTCTTATCTTCTGATTCAAAGAAATACTCAGTTTAACCCCCAAATGCCCAGCACGTCCTGTTCTTCCTCATCTTCAAGACATTGTTTTATCTATTTGGAAGGTTCTGTGAAATGAAACTGGTATTTGAAAAAACAAAATCCAGTTGGCTTTACGTTTGTACAATTGGAAACCCCATTACAAGCTTTCCTAACTGTTGAGTAATCTAAATGTTCATGTACGTCTACGTATTCTCGTATTTAAAAGTACAAAGAAAAGAAAAATTCAAGACGTAAGAACACATTAAAATAGGGAATTTAGTGTAATTATTATATCCTGCTCATAAACTCAAAATAAAAGTCAATCATACCAAATTCAATATCTAAAATCAAAACTCTTCAACATCCCAACCCCAAGGCGGAAACTCCAAGGCTCTCTCTATTCACAATATATTGAACATAACAATCATTTGAATACCAATAATATCTTCCGAGACTTGAATACCTTCCCACCATGCCCAGTTGCCTCGTGCTTTTACTTTAATCTAAAACAACATTATCTTTCATTTTGTCTAAATCTTTAAGGCTCCACTCATTGTCATTTAAAGTTCTTAATCTTTCTCTCTTTCGAACACTAACACTCTCAACACCTTTACTTTGCGTTACCCGTTCCTAAAAATAAACTTTTGGTCAATTTTAAAAATTGAATGTTTCCAACCGGATTCAGCAACAATCTAAGAGTTTTTACTAATTCTCAATCGTATAGACAATGTCTAATCATCACACCAAAAAATTCCAATAACATATGTTCTAGCACATCTACGTTTTGTCCAAAACAGGTAGGCATTTAGGGGTTAAACAATTCGTTCCTGGAGCGGGAGTAAAAATAAGACAAAGTGCTAGATTGAATTGCGGTGGAGAATACGTACGGGAATTGGAGGAGGTTGCAACAACAGTGTTCTTTTCAGTCCCCCTAGGGCCTCTGAAGCTAATTCTTGATTCTGATATTGCATGTTGTGCTCCACAGCTGTCTGTCCATGCTTTGTTGATAAGTCACTATCCAACTTAATCTCTTCTGGACTGGATCTTGTCCTGCCAACAAACTTCACACTGTCCAGTTTAAGCGGAGTCTCATGTGCGTTACTCTCTAAAGGGGGAAAATACCCTTTGGTAAAGCATGTCAACCAGGAGTCTAGAATTCAGAAGCATAGACCTCAAAGAAATTTTCAGGCACTGGCTTCCAAATGTTATTACCACCAGTCAAAATACGAGATATGATGGACCTGTTTAAATTAAAAACCGTCCGCTCAAGGAAATAAACAAACTACTCCATGGAATTTGCATTAACCTTCGCAAATCCACAGAAACTCCCGATAGCATATTTAGAAAGCACGATTAAAACGTTCAGTAATGGAAACAACCCTCAGTTTCATTTTAATAAATCCTGTTCATACTTCAATCTGTCTCAGCAGCACTATCCACGCATTTAAGTCCACAAAGCATCCAATTCAGAGCCCCAATGAGTGCCCGATGTATGTGCTACACAGCTGCTCAGGACCCTAAACGAACGCTTTCAAAACAAGGAAAAATCACACCAACTATGAAACGAACACTAGCTCAAGATTCCATCGCTAGAGAAGACACCAACAAGAGTAGTATATACCTGGGAGTATTGCTGTCGGTATCGAGTGCAGTAAATGTTAAAGCATTGTCCACGTATCTATGCTGCTCATTTGTATTCTCTAGATTTGGTCTGATTCCTCCATCATCTAAGACAATAAATCATGCCAAAAGATTAGTCTTGCATATAAAGCTTCAACTTCAAATACGAATACTTAACAGAGACTAAGATTACGATATGGATAATCGACATGAAGATCCAGGCTACGCGACATTCCGCGATGCCGGTTATCACGTATTATCACATAACCGTGGAAGGGAAAGTCGATCTTACACGAAGTCAAAACAAGGCAACGCAAGCCATATTTCTCCTAAACACCATTTTAAAATATGAAGCCAAAAGCAACTTCGTAGAAAGCACAATTAGAAGAGGGTACTAAGCGACATACATGGAAATGATGGACCACGAAGAGCAGCTTCCAACATCGCCTTAAAATCCAGAGCAGCAGAGACTGCGGGCTCTAAGACACCTCCCTAAGTATCAGAGCATCCTGATGTCAACGTACGCTTTTATGGGAAAACTAAACAAGAAAATTACAGATTCACCTCTTGCAACTTCTAGTGCATTTGGCTCTGAACCTGATGGCCTGATGGCTCGCTTTCTGTGGCAAACCATTCCCCTTCTAACCAGGTCCGTCCACCCACCATTTCTGCAGCCATTCTAGCTTCGTCTCTATCAGTGTCACTATCACTTTCAACGGGTTCCGAGCTTGGGGCTCTTGCATTCACCTCCGGAAATTTAAAGTCTGTTAAGTTGTTCATAAACTTAATTCAGACTTCAGGTTGACATAGAAACAATAAGAAAAACAACAGCTCGAGGTTACAGCATTGGCTAAAATAGGAAACATACCTCAATTCAAATGAATTCGATCTATTCTAAATTGCCAGTCCGCAACAAAAGCTACAACAACTGTACGAGGTTACAACATTGGCTAAAATACTATAGGATCAATCACTCGTGGAAATTACATTTTCAATAAGTAGAGTGGTTCATAGAGCTCGCAATCCGTTGAAATTATTTTCTAAAAGCACCTTACCAGCACACTACCAGCTTCTGTCCCCAAGCGATGCACCTCTGCAGCGAACTTCTTCGTGCGCTCCCTCAAACGGTCAGGAAAATCCTCCAGACACTCTTGTAGCTATAGAAATTTCTAAAACGCATCTGAAAAACCATACCAATCCAACAAACCTTAAACGATTTAAAGAAGAAAAATCCAAGACTAAGCGCAATGATCTCCAGGCTCCTAAAAGACGATCAACCACACCAGCACGTCTTCCGAGCACAAGACAAATATGATAAAAAGAGGATTCTGTAGCAGGAGACGTTTTGAACCTAGATTTCCGAGCGAAGCGACCATCCGTCATGCGAGGCGTCAGAGAAACAGAGCGACGGGGCTCTTTGTCCATCTTGAATTCACACAACCATGGACGCAATTCCCTCCTACAAGTAATAACGACGGTGACCGGATCTCCAGATCTTCTCTGTGACTGGTAAACCTAAGCCTTGCGTGCATCAGAATCCAGCAGACACGCAGGTTCACTCAAAGCTTCCAAATGATCCACAAACAACGCGCAACAGCAGGCGCACATGTGTAGTAATGGGAACCCTGCGTTTAGGGTTTGGGGAGCCTCAGCACCGAAAACCCAGAGGTCAATGACGAAACCCCCATCCCACTTTGGCCCGTCACTCCGGCAGTGCCCAAGGCTTACATGGCCGAAAGTGGCCGCTTCGATTCGCACAGGAATTGACATAAATCAAGCACGAAGCTTCAAGGAAGGGAAGGGAAGGAAAGGAAGGAAAGTAACAAAATGAATCAATAGAAAAGAGAAATTGGAGAAGAGATTGGACCGTGTGTTTGAATAATCCAAGCATCTTTCTTCTATACCTTAACCCTTGAACGTCTGGTTGGTGACCGTGGAAATCATCCCTTTTGGTAGTGTATGACATCATCTACTTAAAAAAAATCAAAAGTGCTCATTGGAGGTCAAACTATTGTGCATGGTTTCTCCTTTTCACACAAAATTTGGTGGATGAATAGTTTCACTTATGTCCTATATAGAAAGATTCATTGTCATTCATCAACCAAAAAATGGCCGCAACGTCGTTTAAAGATTAAGTTAGGTTGGTTGTTTGTTTTGTTTGATATGTTGAGATATCCCGGACCATACATCCTCTAATCTTATTCTTAATAATGTTGAAAAGCTCTCTATGAGGAAGGATGTACCAGCTTTGTTTTGTGACATTTTGACCTATGGTGTGGAAGTTATAAATTTTTGAGTTATTTTCGGTTATAAGAAATTAGAAAATTACTTTTATTTTTATTTTGACTATGGCAACAACACACAACACATTAGTGTTTATAAAGTTACTTCAATGAAATATTAGCTTTCACAAAGGAATTTCCTTTGTTAGTCTGGATATCTAAAATGTTAACTAAAGTTGGTAGTAATTCCTAGGGACTATATTAGGAGCACATATATCCTTGAGATCAGTGGGTTTTTTTCTGGCGATTTGGAGCAGAAAAGCACCAAAAAATTTAGGCCAGCACCAAGCCTATAGTAAAAAATGAAGAAAAAAAGGTCAGAAAAAGCCCACGACACCGTGCAGTTGAGGGTCCCGGTGCCGTTTTCACGCAAAAACATCGAGGAAGTCCCGTCGACGTCGCCAGCGTTTGAAGCCCTGTTGTGCTCACTTGTCCACTGACGTAGCCCCTTGCGCTTCAAAACATCTCTTGATTTGTACTTGGGGTGCCACCATCTCTCCCAATTTGATGTTCTTTATGGCCACCTTCTCTGTTGCAATCAATTGTGTTGGTGCCACCTTCTCTACATTTAAGCATTTGCCATAGCCCACTCGCGATGGCGTAGGGTTGTTGAGAGCCAGCGATGGATCCTTGCTCCTACATTCACAGCCACTTCGTTTTTTGAAGTAATCTTCCGGACGCCACATTCACTCCCACCTCAGTTAGGATGCAGCCACATTTTATGAACCTGCGTGGAATTATGTCTCCCTTGATGTTCTACGATCGTGGAGGGCGGCCGCTCACGCTGCAGCGATGGGTTTTATAGGCAACTTGCAATTGCACAATTCCGTGGTGAGGCACAACAATATTCTCCTTTCCAATTCTGTTGAGCTTGCTTCGTTTTGCTTCTGTGGAGTTGGGGTTTTGGAATTGGGGTCTGCTTCGTTTGAATTTGCTCTTGTATTGGGGATCGGTGGGATTAGTGGGTGCTCGGTGATTTAGGGTTCTTTGCGATGGTGGATTCCCCTTCTGCTCCGTTGGATGTCGATTTTGCGAGCGCAGCAAAGGCAACGCATGACAAGAAGGTGGCGGAGAGGCATCTACGAAAATTGGCAAGATTGCAGCAGGAGGCGAAGGCGGCTGAGCGGAAGGCTCAGGCATCAAAACGAGCGCTCGAGGCAGAGGCGCGGAAGAGAGCTAGATCAGGTCAAACTATGCACAATTACTTCACGTCCACCAGGAACTCGTTGAATAGCGGGCCTCTGCAAAGTCTCAACACTGCCGGCGTTGGTGCAGGGTCCTCTAGTGCGCAATTGACAGATACGGAGTGTGGTAACTCCCAATCCATGGACACAGAGATCGTTCTCTCGTGTCCCGCCGTTGTTTCTGTCTCCGACAACGATGAAGCCATTTCGAATTCGGAGGAAGATCTAGATTTGAGCGCAAACGAAATGGTGAATTCTGATGATGACGCTTTCATGGACCCCCCAGCGCGTGGTGGGAAGAAAAGGAAGAGCGGAGACCTGAGGCTCAAGGGTGCAAGGGCAGCGGGAACGTCTAGTGCAAGCACGATGATGAAACTGAAGAAAAATTACGACTTGCAACGGAAATTTCACACCGAATGGGCGGCGAAGGAGCCTTGGAGTGAGGCAATTATGGCCGAGGATAGCGTCATACACTTGGTGCGATGCATGCCTTGCACAGTAGTTTGTGGCAAACTAATACAAATGGCTTCCAAATGGGACACTGTTTCAAAACACGGCCAGCGAGAAATCTATAAGAAATGCATGGTACTGTACGCTGCACGTGGTCCTGTGTCTGTGGGTGAACAAATCCAAGGGTGTAGCACGATAGAGTCGCGCTAGAAACGTGTTCAACTTGCGACATTGCTTCAATTGCTTGCAGCAGGGAGGCCAATGACAGAATTCGAGGCAAGATATGAACTGTATGAGTTCCTCAGCGTCCCTGAGCTCCCTCGCAAGCACTGGGGTGACGGCTCGGGATGGGTGATGGCGGAACACCTCTATGACTTCGTCAAGCAAAGAATCAAGACTCTTATATCCAATGCCTCATACTTTGCCTTGTCTGCAGATGAAACTAGTGCTTGTGACAATTCAAGTTGGATAGCAATTCATGGTTACGTCATAGAGAATTGGTATCGCGTGCCTCTCTTGCTGTCAATCCAAAAAATGGATGCCGATGGTGCCACAGCAAACAAACTAACCTCCGTCATTACAAGGGCTTTGAGTACGGGAGGTGGGGTGACAAATGCCGATATTGCAAGGAAGCTCCTGCGCTTTGGAGCCGATGGCGTGAGCTCTTTCCAAGGCTTGAAGTCGGAGGTGACAACACAAATAAAGGAAAAATTCGCTCCATTTGCTACAAGAGTGCATTGCTGCGCCCACCGCTTGAACTTGTCCACTCAGTCCCTTTTTTCACTAATAGTGATGCATGCCATCGAGGAAGTTCTCCGCATGACACATGCGTACTTTGCGCATTCGCCGAAGAAGGCAGTCGAATTTAGGGCCCTAGCTCAGCAGCTTGAGTCGAAAGGCCTAAAGCTCTTGAAGAACGTCAAAACCCGGTGGATGAGTTGTCTCGCTCCAATCCGGAGGCTGCTCGCAGAGTACAGGGGTGTGATTGCTATGATGCTTGCAGACAAGAATGACAGGAAATGGGGCCCAAAGGCACGGGTGAGCTTTCCATTCCATGTTCTGGATTCCATTTTTTGGGGAGGTGCTTGCTATTTGTTTGTGATGTGCTTTGCTATTTGGGTCTGCTATTGTGCTCTTCTGTCTGTTTATGAAGTGCTTTTGCTATTTATATGTTAAGAGCTTTGATGTTGTGCTTTGCTATAGTACTTCGTTGTTTGTGCTTTGCTATTATGTTTTGTTGTTTCTTTGTCAAAGGCTTCGTTAGTCCGTTCTGACATTGTGCTTTTTTTTGGTCCGCAGGCTAATTTAGCTCTACTGCTTGATCCATACGTGTTGCTCGGAATGTTGGCCCTCCTTCCGATGTTGGAATCAGTGGACACACTAATTCAGTGGGCCCAGAAACGGGACACGTTTATTTGTGACTTTGTGGGGGCACTAGGCACATGCCAGCGCAATCTCTTCACATTTTACCTCAATGCTGACACAGCCTTCCGCAAGGACGAGTTCCATCACTATAACAAAACATGGTAAAAAAAACTGCACTCAAAATCGAGTGCGGTTCTTTTTGCCACGTTTTTGTGCAGGCGCGCGTAGTGGGCAGTCAACTTCTTTTGCAATTTCCCACTTCAATTTTTGAAATTTGAAAGCGTGTAATATATCGTTGAAAAGGTATTTTAAAGACCTTTCCAATGGTGTATTACAAATTCCCAAATTCTAAAAATTGCAATGGGAAATTGCAAAAGAAGCTGACTGCATGCGTAGTGGGTCTGCACAAAAACGTGGCGAAATGAACCACACTCGATTTTGAGTGCGGTTTCTTTTTACCATGTTTTGTTATAGTGCATGCATATAACCAAGTTGTACAGTGTTCTCACGAGCATATTTTGATGAAATGGGAGGCAAATCTCAATTTGCCTTACGAGAGTTTGACGTTCGTGGTGGGCGGGGAGACACTGCACGCCTTGCACGAAGGCAAAATGGTGAATCGGGAGGGGTATGCGGCAATTATTGCTAGCGTCCAAAATGATTGCAGAGGTTAGTTTTTTGCTTTCAAATTTTTTGATGACAAGTTTCACACACTTCATTTGCAAAGTCAGTTCATGCTAGAGGTCACTTGAAGATTGCAGGTGACAAACTGACAGTTGATTGCAGAGGGCGATCTTGCTTGTTTATTTAGGTTGTCTGGTAATTGTTGTCTTGGTTTTTTGACAGACGCTGTGCGGAATCTCATGGACGAGATGACTTCAAGGTTTCCTAATCACGGCTTGATGGACGCGTTGGGAGTTGTGTACCCCCAATACTGGCTGCAGGGGGATTGCAGCGCCAGCTTCCGAAAACATCTTGACGTCATAAAGAACTTTTATGGAGAGTCAAAGTGGATTGGGGAAGGTGAGAGCAGACGCTTCGTCCCTGCTGTCCTAGACAAATTTCTGTTGGAGTCAGAGCAACCTCTTTTTAAAATTGCCGTGATTGTCAACGCTCACGCTGCCATGGAGCTGCCTCCTCTAAATGCTCCCGCACACCAATGGTGAACCCCCTGACGAAACTGTGGAGGACCTTGGATGCCAACACCTCCCTTGGCAAGCACTTTGGAGAGTATATGAAGCTGGCCCAAATCGCCATGGTTCATGTGCTGGGGAGTATCGAAGATGAGCGCACCTTCTCTGCCTTATCTTTTTTGAAGGACAGACTGCGTAACAGATTGGATCAGCACCTTGGCATGGTGGTGGGCATGCATTGTCAAAATGTCTACAACTTAAAGAACTTCCCGTATGATGATTGCTTTAGGCAGTGGGTGCTAGCTACCGAGCGCCAGCGTTATGCAGTGACAGCGTGACCTCCTGTAGATGCTAAATGCAGTGTTGTAGCAGGATGTAGTGGGCTTTGGGCAGCAGCTGGTACTTCGTAGTTTTCTTGATTGAGCAGGCAGGTCATAGACTTCTCATTGCACTTGATTTTTTGTTGCATCCGAGTTTCGGTTGTAACTTCAAGGAATGTGCATGCTACGGTGTACTACTTTTATGGAACAGGGCTTTCATTTCTTTGTGCTTGTCACTTTCTTGTGTTTACTTGATTTCTATAACGTCTGGCAGATGGAGAGTGCAGGATGGACTGAGCTTCTGTTGCAGTGATGCAGTCGTTCTCCAACTTCGAAATTAGGTGAGCTGCTCTAAATCTGCTCACAGCACGATGCCTTTCATGTAAATGTTCTCTTGTTTTGGCCTAAAATCCTATAAAAAAAGAGCATGTATCATGAGGCCTTGCATATAAAACTTGTCTTGTCTTGCCTTTGAAGTAAATGTTCTCATTCTGACTTAGGCATCGGAGCATGCACTTCTGTTGTTTGCAGGTGACATCACGGCAATTTAAGGGAGAAGATGTGAAGAAAGTCTTGGCAGCTTTTAGTATGAGAATTTGGGCATTTGTATTAATGTGCATTATAGTAAGTCCATTGCTGTATTGCTAACATTGTGTGAATGTTGAGATGTTGTCCACCTTTCTAGCATGGCACTAAATCAAGCATCGGAGTACTTGTGTTTGTTTTGCAGGTCTTGTTTTGATAGTTGTTGAGCTAGGAGAGCTAGGTGAGTAGGAATAGTTTTTTTAAGTTGTAGTTTTCACTGTGTGTCTTTTTCCACCAAATTCGTTTCATCTTCTGTTTCAATGAAATCGCCATTTTCATGTCGTATGTGTGTCCGGTATTGTCAAAATGTCTTCAAAATTTTCCAATATTAAAAAAACTCCAGCCAAAAGCAATCTATTTGTGTAGTTCCAGTAGTTGAAATTACTACAAAGTGGAATCCAAAAGCGTCACTTCGTGCAACACCGGAATTCCAAAAGTAGCCAATGACATCTAACTCAAAGGAAAAAATTTAATTTGCAGCCACACACTTGACTCAAAAAATGGTAAAGTAAATATTAAAATAGCCACATGGCCTGTCTACACTCTCTCTATGGAGAGAAAGAAGCACCCACCCCTAAATGGAAAAAAAAACACTGCTTGAGATAGAATCATGTGAATGAATTGACTCCCTTCTTGATAAGTCAATAGGGGGAGTTATATTTGCAAAAGGCCACACACATTTTTCCACCATCTTGATGAATCTCTATACATGGCACTTCCTCCCTTCTTCCCGTCATTGAGTTTAGCAAATTTGATTACAAAATCATACTCAACCTTTTAATGGATAACCCCCTTCGAACTTAACCCCTAAGCGCCCCAGGGGCCAAAATATGGCCTCTCCATTTTTGAAAGATGTCCTTGTTTGACTCTTATAATCTTTTCAATGGTACGGTCAAAGGACACGTCTCTTTCCTTGTATCTCTAGACATGTCTCTACTACCAATCGGTACGGTCAATTAGCGTGGATCTTTTCTTAGGTGATAGTTTAATTGGAATAGGTATAGAAGGATTTGAATTTCTGTGAACATGGACTGGGAGCTCAGGGGTTAAAAAAGCCCTAGGGAGAAGAATTGTTTCTTTCATGTTGTCCTTTAAAAAAAAGAAATAGAAAATCTCCAATTAGTTTCAATGATTGGCATAAAATTTGAATAGTTTATTCTTTGAAGTTCCCATGTTGATTCAGAAAGAATAGAACAAGTGACTTTTAGAATAGAAACCTTCATGCTCAAAGACTAAAATTGAATAGAAATAGGTCTTACACAAACCATAGAGAAATGTCACTATCAAATACAACGTATTCAATATCCTTCATACACCATCTATTTTGTAAGCATGAATCATAGAGCATGGAACAAGAAGTAGATAAAAGCAAGTAGAGAGCAACTTTCCAATGAATTTTTGTTGTTGTTGAGAAGTTAAAACTTTCTTTAAAAACTTGAAATATGTCAGAAAAATTTACTAATCATAGTAGAAAACTACACCTATGACCATATAAATTATTTTTCCTAAGATCATGGAAACTAAAGTATTTAATAGATTCTAATCTACTAACTTCAACCTTATCTTCTAAAATTTTGTACTACAACCATTTTTACAATGCAAATAATGAATAGAAATTAAATTTTAAGGAAATGGCACATCAAACCTTCCAAATAGTGGTAGATGTCTTTCATAGAAATAAGTAAAAATCATTGGACGTGCTTTTATTCGTGCAAGAATTTTTATCATGATATATTGGTGTAATTATTTTTTGGTAAAAAAAGTGCAATTAACTCAATGTATCAAGGCACTCAAACGCAAAGTGTACAAAAATACATAAGGCATTAATCAAAATTTGACTCACTACAATTAAAAATCATAAAACATGAGCCAAGTACCAACTATAGGAAATTGGAGTTAGAGTATTACTATGAATTAATTTGTGGACTCAACAAGATGCTTTTAAAAAAACAATCTTTGAAAAAAACATGAATGAAAATATCAACTTTTGTATATGATGAGAAAATATAACACGAGTGCTTGCAATTTGTCAATCAGCTTGTCTTTTTAAATACCTTTATAATATTTCTTTGAAGTAGGGACAAGAACATTTCCAAAATGATTCTATGTTGTAAATATGTATTATTTGTTATTAATTATTTATAAACTAAAATTGATATTTTGTTGTTTAGATTGTTTTTAATGGACCTTAATTTAAGATGCTCACCAAAAAAAAAGTAGGAGAAAATGACTTCTTAAATCCTTATCTGTCTATTCTTTCATCTTCATTTGGACTTTTAACAATCATATACACCAATGAAAACCACCACAAATTATCAAAAATAATCAATGAAAATTGAAAAGTATTTGAGACACAAATTGGTTAATAAATTTATTAAAATTAAAAAGTATTTGAGATACAAACTGGTTAATAAATTTATTAAAATTAGAATTATTGAATATTATTTTTAAATTAAATTTAAAATTTAAAATTACATAATTACATCTATATAAAAATTAAAAACATTACAAATTTATACGAACAAAAATAACAAAAAACTAAAGACTATAAAAACTAAAATTAAAAAAATTAAAGAAACTTGGAATCCATCATAAGAAAGTGTATGATATACCATTTAAAAACTAAAAGTCTGAGCAGAAGGAATGTTTGCCAAAGTGGTCACAAAGCATTGCCTTCAATCATAAGCACTGATAAGCTTGCAATGACCAAAATAAATGTAAGAAGTAGAGTTCAAATTTTATATTTTTCAGATTTTTGGAATTATTTTTTGATGCTGGAAGCAAGAAGTTAGTTAGTGACATTCAATTTTTTTTAACCCCTTAACGTCTCAATCCTTTTTTGAAATTTTGCACATTTTTGCTTATATCTTTGTACAAAATATCATTTACTGGAATTTGATGAAATTGGTCATTAAGGAAGGTTGTCTTTTCAAGATTCAAGTGTTACATTGGATGAATGAGAAGTTGGTTGGACGAAACAGCGCCTGCAAGCCCTCTATTCATCGTCCAGAAAATGGACGTTGGAGCGCTTAAGGATTAACCACCAAATTCCCTAGGCCTTTTCTTCATCAAAAAACGCTTAAAACCACCATTTCTATTGCAATTGACAAAAAAAATTGAGATTTCTTTTTTTCAAATCTAACCATGTCATCTTACACTAGACTATTATTAAAATGTGTGAAAAAAAATTTCAAAAACTTTGACGATGTAGATTGAACAATATTTGCATCTAAAGTAAAGAAAACAAGCTTTTTACACCTTGTTTGACTAGATTTTTTGCCTTTGAATCTTCTTAAATAAATTTTTTTGCAATACTGATTTTGATTTTTTTAATATTTTATGTTGAAGAATAGAGTTGAGAGCTGAGGAAAAAAAATTCCAAAAGAACACACTTAATTTTCACTCATTGAAAAATTGTTAAAGAGATGTAGGTTCAAGATTGAACAAAAAACTAAATTATTAATAACTCTAAGATGGAATTGAAACACAATAATTCCAACAATGAGATTGTTCTATCAAGCAAACTTAACCCTCTATTAAAATTGTTTTAGATACATTGTTAAAGTTACATTCAAAAATGGATTCTGTAAGTTATTTTTCAAGAAGATACTTAGATTGCCTAAAAAACAAGATTGTCCATACCTTTCTCATCACTAGTCCAAATAGAATGAATCAAACCTTCAAATGTAGACAAAAATGTATTCTTTGAGAGATTAAATTTAAATTAAAAAAATTATTCTGTTCTTTGTGATTTTTGGAAGGCTATTCCTTGAATTATTTTTTGGACTTTAGGATGGCATAGCTTTTGTTCTCAAGCGCTAATTTTGAAATAAAAATTATATTCCTAGAAAGCTAATATGATTTTTTATCTTTAGGAAAAAATTATAAAAATCATCAAAAATTGAGGTTACACAAGCCTATACAAAATTCCAAAGTCCACCTGCAAGAACTTTGGAACTTTAGTGGTTAAATTAACCCATAAAGGACACTAAGGACATTTAGTGTCCGATGAATGTCAAAGAATTTTTAAATTTAAAACAGAAGGATAATGTTTCATCCTTGAAATTTGTGTAGAAAGAAAATGGTCTTGTACAAATAGGTTGTCTTCTAATGAGTGATTCCAGTTCGTCTTTTGCTTATTATGCACGCGGTGACAAATTCTCCCATTTCCACATAACCTAGCCCGTCATGTAGGGGTTAAAGAATGCTCAACAACAAACATGATAGTGATAGTCACTTCAATCGTTCCTTCAAATTCATAAACAAATTAAATTATTGGGTAACCCACTTATTAATACTGCTCTGACCTATCCAACCTTTCCTTCCGGTCTTTTGCATTTTCTCATCCACAAGGATAGAAACGTTCATCAGGTACCCCAAGTACTCGTCGTTCAAGTCTAGCATGGGCCCAAGTCTAGGGGCAACTGACCTTGGTAACCCGAAGCCTCCCAAACTGACCGAGTGGCTTCTGTAGCTTCCGGTCTTTCATCCATCCTTCCCGGTGGACAACATTCATCCCATCTCCCACTATTCGTCAATGTCGACAACTCCGAAGACCTTTTCAGACGGAACATCGGAATTGTCTGAACTGGTTTGGAGGAGTGGGGGACGAATCCACCGTCCTTTTCTCATTGATCAAGTGTTCACCAACTTGGAGAGGAAGGTTCCTGGAGGTTGGCCACAGTGGTTTTGAATTAAGTGAGAGTGGTTCACGGCGGCTGCCGCCGGCATGTGGGAGTCCAGCAGCCAGCCAGTTAGTCAGCAAAGAGCAAGGTACGGGAAAATTGTGGACTTTTTCAGGGAAGATGTCTGCTGCTGCAAGGTGGAATTTCATTGTTGGAGGAGTTCGTTTCATGGATTCGGTTAGTCTTCAGTTGTCCCCAGAGCGCAGTATATTTTTGGGGCATAAAAGATTTCTTTCCCTTTCTTATCTGTTTGGTCATTGACGTGTCCTCACAAAAATCCAGTCTCCCAAGTGCGGGCGATTGTGAAGGGGGCCTGAAACAAGTGCAGAGTTGGTGACTCGGAGGGTTGGAGCAAGGCCACCTCAGGCCTGCAAAAATATAAAGGAGAGACTCCATTAACCATAACCATACAATAGATTAGATGCTCCAATAGATTAGATACAAGTGAACTTTGATTTGTGATAACTGTGAAAACACTTAATCTAACACAAAATAAATGTGCAAATTTGAGATGATACAAGTTTCTAGAGTATTGAATGGTGGATGGAACCTCTCTCCCCTGCTGTATGGTGAACGGACACTTCACATTATATACAGAACAGACATAAATACAGAAGTGTACAACACACAACTCTCAACATGGACAGTTGCAGGGCAACGTAAGACAGAGACAAAAAGTGTATCAGATGCTTCCTGGAATGCATTAGCTGCATAGAGTTTAGTGGAAAGTCTGAAGCTCGCACAGATTGCAGAATGAAAAGACGACTGAAGAATGGGAGCTTCTTGAACTTTCTAAGAGAAACTTGAGGTTTAAACGATTGCCAGCCTAGCTGGGCAGCACACCATGACAACCCTAAGTTCTATACGTATGACACTACCATACTATTTTGTTAACGACTCCAACCAAAACAAGCACGAAGCAGACGAGTGCCGCAAGGGCTATCCTGAGAATAACGATGGCGTACTCACATGAATGGAAGTAACTGTGCACAAAGTGATCCGAATCCACAAAAGGCTCCACACGTCAAGCCCCTTCATCAGAGAAATAGCCACTTACATACAAAGCATCTGTGAAGCGAAGGACAATGTTGAATAGATAATGAGAAACATCTACACAAGGAGTCACTGTGCGGAGAATGCTTCATCGTCAACACTCCCCTAAGCTCGACTCCAATAAGAAAATTAGGCCACACTCTTTCAATCACCAATTCAGAAACGTAAAGCCTTGGAGAAGATGCAAAATAAGAATCCGAAAGTGCACTTACTGTGATGATGAACCAGAAAGTATAGTAAGAAAGGAGTGTGCTACTGAAGAGCAACATCAAGAAGCCGATCGCACGATCTCCGAGATCCATTCCGACGATCTCGCCCTTCTGACTGAAAATGTCAGCACAACAAGGCCATGCGATCAATCAAGGAAGAAATAAATTGCGTTGCGGGGAAATTTCTGAGCGTCACATTACCACATTCTCTTCACAAGTCTGTCCTCAATTGATTTCATTCCCAGCAGCTCCGTCACCTGAGTTCAGTTTTTTCATAAAATCACATTCTTCAATGGTTTACCTAATGTGAGCTATGCCCTGAATGTACGAATTGATACATTAGAATTCAGTTATCCTTTGACTCATACAGTTTCCAACCCTATTGCATAAACAACCCAAAGGGCTTTCGAGCACCTACAGATTCAATCAGATTGACAATTTCATATTGACTTCCCGCCATTCCTTTACCAGCATGAGCCAACGACACCACTTTGACACAATTTTAGGAGAACTCTCTGATCTTCGTTAAAGTACTACAAATTGCCATAGCTAACAAACCTCATAACAAAGTCACCAAATAATCTTCTACCACTATGTCTCTAAACCCACGCACCTTACAACGTTTCCTGATCACCAAGCTCCATCACAGCACGCCATGCGTTTTGCTCATCTGCCTTTTGCCTCAAAGTATTCTATTTGCACACATGCCTGCAAAAGCCACGTATCTTCAAATTCTTATACTTTAATTGACAAAATTGTAAACTTTAACCTATTGTTGAAGAAGATTAGCCTGATGGTTTTTCAAACTAACTTATTCGGAAGAGAAACACGGCAGAGAAGGAAGATGGTCAACACGAAACATAATTGCAAGAATTACTCCTGGTCCAGAAATATTGTGGCCACAGATTTGCACTTTTGTGCAATATTTCTTGACGCGGATTTGGTGGGGTAATAAATAATTTTCCCTCATTTAATGGTACCTACACTAATTGCATTTTGTGTTGTTGTACGCTCAATGTTAAGTTTTAGTTAGTACATTTTTTTTACGTATTGGAGATCAAGTTTAATTTTAATCTTGTATGATAATGATCGTACTTGGGTGAAACAATTTATGAGGTGATGTTTAGATAATGCTTTTGAATATAAGTCTTCATGTTTTGTCAATAATTGAGTACTGAATAACTGATGATTAATGTTCGACAGATTTGACTTCAAACACCGTTAACCCCTAAAGTCCCGAGGGTGTTTTCTGTCAAAAATCACTCAAAACTACCACTTCTGTTGCATCCACTTAAGGAAACTAACAAAATAATTCTTTTTGGAATTCAACCATAGGATCTTGTACTTAACTTGTCTGAGATCATGTAGTAAAAATTTCATCAAATTTGACCGTACGGATTGAAAGATACTAGCACTCAAAGTTAGACAAAAAGTTTTTTTTAAGAAGATGCTTAAATTGCCCAAAAAACTAAGATTGTCCATAACTTTCTCATCCTTAGTCCAAATAGAATGAATCAAAGCTTCACGTATAGATAAAAATATAATATTTTAGGAAAAAAATTCAAAAAAATTATTTTGACTTTTTGTAATTGTTTTTGGGCTGCCCGCCAATCTCCATTTCTTGCTTATTGTGCCATAACTTTTTCATCCGGCATCTGATTGAAACAAAAATTATATATCCACAAATCTCTCGCAAAGCTACACAACCTCAAAAAATTAGTGTGTGAAAGAAAAAAATTGAATTTTTTATTTTTAATGCTTTGAAAAATCAAGTACATTGAACATGATATTGACTAGCAAATGGAAGTGGAGTCTGATTTATCAATAAAGTATGAAATAGTTTTGATTTATTTAGTTTTAATTTTTAAGCCAAATAATGGTATTATTACTTTGTAAGTCAACATAATATAACATTGCATGGAACAAAAAAAGCTCCTAGTTCCCTTCAAATTATATTTTGGGATTTTTGAACTACTTCTATAAGCTTACTTTTAAAGATTTCCTATCAAATGCAACAATTTTTTTTAATCCTAGAAGGGCCTGAAAGCTCTTTGTCACTATATACTATATTATGAATATGGTGGTATTTGAACAAAAAAAAAAGACTAAATATTGTTTAGTACAAAGTAAATTAATGATCATGATAGTATGTAAATAACAATGTATCATAATTTATATAGTAAACCATAATTGAAGAGTTATAAGGCTAAATACAAGTCATATAGAGGGACCCCAAGGTCCTTTCAAGGGTTAAACTAGACAATCAAAATTTGATATCCATCAATACAAGGTTCCTATTATAAAAGTTTACTATACAACTTTCACTACATGCATCCACTTAGTAAAAATCAAATTGTCATTTGGATTGAATTAAAACACAGTGAAAGCATGCATTACACAAAGGTGATAAAAAGGTGGGGTATAAATTTACACCTTTTGGGATTTAAAAGGACTTTTAAAACATGTATTATATAAAGACAAATATTCCCCTAAAATTTAAGAGTTTGTTCATACAAAAGTGAGAATACAACCTTCAAAGGATGTACAATATTTACAAAGTCCCCATCATTCTTCGTGGTATTTAAATACCCTACAATTCCTTTCCATTTGACAAAATACAACCTTCAAAAACATAGAAAAATAATTCACCTACTATGTCATGTGCCGTATTGAATTAGAAATAAAATTTCCCCTTTTTCAATACATTTTCAATATAAAAGTTGAAAATTTCAACCTACTAGAGATATCCTTCAACCCCTATGCATTAAAATGAATGTTTTTAAGATGTTAAGAATCAAGATTTGTGGAATACCATATTCATCAAATATTACAATCCGCATAAAGGATTCTCTTATAAATTGCTGATTCACACCCATCAATAAGTTGGCTTCAAAGTTCAACTGTAAAAACTTTAATAACCAAGTACTTCTCAAATTATTCTGGATTTTCTAGGTCTAGCAATAAAGCTCCTCACTTATGTTGTTCTCTTCGCAATGCATGGAGATTAAATCTAATTTAAGGATTCACCTTGTCTTTTTTCTTTGATCTCAAATGAATAAGTGTAATTAATAATCCATGACGGTGTACATACTACCTCTTTAAACTTATTGCATTCCTTTAGAGTCAATTTTTTCAATCAATTCACAAATACTAGAGATATAGAATAAAAGATATAGAGGTTTCAAGCCTCTACTACAACTATGGTGGATTTTAAAACAGCAAAATAATAAAAATTAACTAGAATGTCATTTCTAGTGTTGAAGGTCAATTTGATTGGGTATAATCAATATGCTGCAAGTCCACAATGCCAAATGGTTGTCACATTATTGAAAATTTATCCTCTATAGTCATTGGTTACTAAATGATCAATTTATTTGGATATAATTAATATGGTGCAAGCTTAGGGGGGGCACTCAATTTTTTTAGCAAACAACGTGCGGCATAATATAGGAAGGTATTAATTTAGGGTGTCCAAAAATTAGAAAAAACTTAGAAGTAATACACAATGTACAAATTAACCCCTAAAAGACCAACATGCGTTTTTTGATTGTATAGAAATTTTCTGCAAGTACATGTGATTGAAGGTTTTCATATTTTAGGCGGAAAATTTGATAGAAGGTAGGGACAAGGAATCCCTTTTTGTATGCACTAAATTTCATGATATTTGAAAATACAAGTCAAAAGTTATGGCCTAATATGTTACTTTTCTTTGTATATGGACAGTCCGGGCAAATCAGAAAAAATCAATTTTTTTAATAACAAAAATTCGAAATTGGTTTTTTAGAGTTACATATACGTAGAAAGCTTTGAATAATCCCATTTTGATCAATGAGCCAAAGGTATGAGGAATTTTAGTTTGCGGGCAGTTAATCAAGTTATAGATTCTCTATTCCAAAATAGACTTTGAAGTCCTTTATTTTATTCAAATTTCAATGTTTTTTTGAAAAAAAATAAAAACATAGGATGTAGATTGTTTATTACAATACTGCAACAATTGGAATTGGAATTTTTCAATTCCATAAATAAATTGTTAACAATTTAGTATTTTAATCATTCTCTACTTCTTTCTACTTATGATTTTTTTCCTATGTGTTGTACAATTCCAAATGATCTAATGATCTGACCTTGTGAAGAGCAGCTACCCAATTTTTTGCAGGGCCAAGAAAAGGATTTATGTGAATTTGAAAGCTCATATCTTGCAATCTACGTGGTGGAAATTTCTGAATTTTTTCCCACATGTTCTCAAATCAGCATACTACAAGATCCTATGGTTACATGTGTCCAAAACTATTTTTTTTTTCCAAAATTTGGTACTTGCACTAGAAATGGCAATTTTGGAGCGTTTTTGGTGAAAACATAGTCACGGTCCATTAGGGATTAATGTTCATTCACTTAGAAGTAAAAGATATGTGCATTAATAATACCTCATATTTGTAAAAATTTGATCTAAAATACAATCAAAGATATAGATCCTAGCAACTTACTGTTTGTAGGCTCAATTATGGATTTGCTAGACTATTGGTTTGGATAAAAAACTTTAGTCACAATCTTTAAATGGATGAAATTGGAGCAATTAACATTTGTTAATGTTGTTGAGGGTTTAGACACGCGTCTTCTTCATAAATCGAGGTTCAAGCTAGGGTTTCAGCCTATGAACACTCAAGTGGACTTGCTATTGCGCACTTCCTTTGACCTTGGCATGTGAGAGGCATTGGTTGTTGTGTGCAATTTCTGGTTTAGGGCTTATGTGTTACAAGCTTTGGGTATTGCAAAGAAACTGGGGTTGTAGATATCTAGGATTCAATGAATTCTAAGTAAGGTTCTACTATGACAAGTGATTCAGGTCTAGGGATTTACGCCCATTCTATTATTTAGGATTTCATGATGGACAACATGGAAACAAATCTAGAGTACTTTGAAAAGTTGAAGGTTGGGGATGGCAAATCGTATGTTTTTTGGTAGGGGAGGCTGGAGGTTGTGAATGTATTGGATTGACTGTTCAACCGTAAGTGGAGCAGCTTGGTCACTTTGCAAGACAAATTATGTGCCTATCTTTTGGTAGAGTATAATTTTGTGGAAGAAAGTCACTAAAACCACATCCCCAAGGATGATTTTGTTGTTTCCAAGTTTAGTTGCAACTTTTGAGTGCTTTTGAAGTCCTGGCAAATGCAAGTGCCCATTGCAGACCAATTTCGCCTTGTTCAATTATGTGATTCAACAATGCTGAACTAGATAAATTGTAGATATTATGTCCAGTGGGTGGACGCCTTTGGAGGTTCACATCACTAGAAGAACCTTGTGTTTTTTTTGACACATTTTTTTTGACATTATGTTGTATTTGATGTTACAACTAACACCTTACGCTATGTCTAATGTCAATGTTGACATTAGACATAGCGTAAGGTGTTAGTTGTAACATCAAATACAACATAATGTCACAAAAAATGTGTCAAAAAAAACACAAGGTTCTTCTAGTGCATCACCACCAGCAGAGATTGGCGCGCCTTGAGCAACATGTAGATAATCCAACATCCAATTATAGATAATCCCTGCATAGCGTAGTAATTGATCAATTTTGAGAACTACCATTGAGGTATGTCACAATTGTAACTCCCGCCCAATATTTTTTTTAATCTTTTCAACACTAGAAGAAGCCCGTGTTTACCCAAATTTTCCTATGTCAAAGTTGACGGGTTTTGTTGGACATCCAATGTAACAACCCGTGTTTTTATATCAACAAAATGTTACATTAAAAATAATTGTTGACATAAAAACACAGGTTGTTACATTGGATGTCCAACAAAATCCATCAACTTTGACACATATTTCTTCTAGTGGCAGAGTTTGTTGTTTGCCACTACCTTGAATATTATAGCCTCTAAACCGAGTTTAGTACTTTTGGATTTGTATGTAAATCCAAAAGTAGTAGGAATCATGGTGGGGGGTAGTTTTGCAATCAAAATTGTGTCATGAACACATGTATATATTTATTTTGGTTTCCTTGTCATATATTTGGCTTTCCAATCCAAATGTATGTTTCAATTTTTGGTTTCAAATATCTCTTGATTTGTTTTGACCACCAGATTTCAATTCTACGTGACCACTTGTGCATTCTTAGACAATTGTTAATTTGAATTCCAAGTGCTTGAATGTGTTGCCCGCTTGAATGTGTGCTTGAATGTGGGGGCAATTTTGTACTAGGAATTGCCATTTCAAAACATATCCTATTTTTTTGGCTAAATCTTGTTGTAAATTTTTTAGTTTTTTAAGCATAGTTTTGTATGTTTCTTATTTTTTGGGCTAAACCATGTTGTGATTTTGGCTGTTGGGCATGCATGGTTTTGTATGTTTTCTATTTTTTGTGAAATCCTGATGTGATTTTTGTTGTTTTGTATGCATGATGTGGTATCTTTACTTGTTTTAGGTATTTTAGGGGGATTTGTTACCTAAGAGTTTCAGCTCTCCTTTATCATTGTTGGGCATAGTTAGTGGTTTGTTTTAATTTTAAGTTGCATATTGTTGTGTCACTTATAGAACTTGCAATTGCACTTCTTATATGTCTACGTTATAATTATTGTTAATTGTTTCATAACTTCACTATATTGTTTCTTCTTGATGTGTTCAATTCATGTTCAAATTTTCCAAATGCAATCATGTCTAAATCCAAATACATAGCTTAAGGTGGAAGACTTTCAGTCTTTAATCTTTGTGTTTGGCCTTTTCTTTTCTTTTCTTTTTATAACTAAGAAAGGATCTCCAAAATTATCCATCCTTTATAATTATAAATAATTATATGGGGATATAAAAATACACCCAATTAGGAAATTAGGTAATAATAGGGACCACTTGAATACTTGGAGTCATCAAAATACCCCCTAGAAAAATGTCCCTTCACCGCAAGTGGTACCTCTAAATCCTTATGGGATGACCCCCTCGAGGTTGCAAGTTTACAATGCCAACTAATCAATAAATTAATGAAAATTTACAAAATGGTCAAAAGAACTATCTAAATGAATGTTAAAAAAGTATTTTGTAGTTAAATAATAAATAAATAATTCTATAAAGGTTAAAAAAATACAATATGACTTTAGTTTCATTTGTCTTTTGCTTTCCTTTGAAGGATAATTTATCGATAAATATCTTAATGGGTATTGTATTCCAAAAAAGGAAGGTTATGAGTGAAAAATGCTTAATAGATACTTCATTCCATACAAATTACAAAAAGTTCTTTAAATTTGCACATGTAGTAAAATGTAGCAAGGTACTATGATTTCCTAGCATAAAACATTAGGTAAGGGATTCAAGCCCCAGACCTTGGATCTTTTTATATTTATATAGAGTTTATAGAGTTTATATTGTCTTTCATCCCCTAATTATTACTAAAGTGTTGTTTCTCAAAAGCAATATTGAATTATTTTTAGAATTATTTTGTAGAATATTCAACCTTAGCTCAAATATTTTACTAAGAAAAAGTTTTCATTTTTGGACCAAATATAATGCAATTGTGATTAGTTGAGAACATGCATGCCAATTTTTCACAAGAATTGGAATAATGAAAAATTACTTTCAAAGTAGCTTGTAAGCAATCAAGATATACTAGGAAAGGCAAGAATTTCACCTAACCATGCTCATCAATATTTACTCTATCCTATCAATTCTTGCTTGCTTGCAATACCTATGGAATATTTCTTCTTGGAATGACCTCTCATTGGCTATCTTTCTCTCCTAAGACAATATGCAGTGAGCATTTCTTGGAATGTTTGACTTTGAAAAATCACCCAAGGTAGAGTTTTTGTCCTAATCAAAAAATTTGTTCAGCTATAGAAAAAAAACATTAGTGAATTACATGAGAAAAATATGAAATCTCAAAAAACTAAGTAAATTTGGGATCCAAGAAACCCTTGAAGTTGGGCAACAACTATAAAATGGTTGATTGGGCATTTAGGGGTTAAGAATGCCAAAAGGACACAAAAATTGAAAGAATTGATATAATGTAGGAATTCAATAAAGGTTTTTAAAAGTATGTCTTATGCATAAGTTTTTTGATAAAAAAATTGACCTAAAGTACAATTTATAAATAAAGATTGGATTCAATTTTCCTGTTTCTCTAGGGGTGAGTTCAATCAATTTTAACAGTTGCATGATAAACAAAGTGAAATATATCCCATTAGATTAATTGCAAACTTGCAATGGCAAATGAACTTTCTATTTCAAAGCCCTCTTTAAGTATTGCATTTTTTCCTTATATTTTTTGTCACCAAATGGAGAAGAATGAACAAAATAAAGCATGAAACTCAAAACTAAAGTTGAAAGAACCCATATTGAGTTCATGCCTTATTTTGTTCAATTTTCTCCATTTAGTCACACAAAAATATTAGGAAAGATTCCAATATCTTGTTATTGTCGGCACAATTCCAACATTAGAAGGGCTTTGAAATAGAAAGTTCATTTGCCATTGCAAGTTTGCAACTAATCTAATGGGATATATTTCACTTTACTTATCATGCAACTTTCAAAGTTGAATGAAATCGTGATAAACTTGAACCCTCTATATTCTTTTATCCTATACCTCCAATGTTTGAATTGATTGAAAAATTAAGTTCAAAGGGATATAATTAGTTTAGAGTGGCAAAATGTATTCCATTAATTATTAATTACACTTAGTCCTTTGAAGTCAAAGAAAAAGCACATCAATCTTTAAGTTGGACATAAATGATATCTCTATACGTCTTACATTTCCACATTTGAAGCAAATGAATCCAAGGTAGTTGAACATTTAGGTTCTAATATATGAACATACCAGTTCAGCAAGTGCATGGTTCAATATCCGGAAGTGTGGCGCCATATGAGCATTTAAATTGTCAAAAAGAAGCCGAACATCAGGATCCAAGAACCTGCCCATCCACATTGTGGTCAGTCCAAAGAACAAAAAGAGCACACTAACATGTTCTTGCAACATGACAGGGTTGGACTTATCCATGATGCAACTCAAATCAAAACTTACTATTCTATTGCTAAAGATCAGCTTAAAGACTTAAAATTACTCAGCAAGAGAACCTGTTTGGGCAGTGCACCAAATGCAATAGAAATGAAGCTACAAGTCAAATGTAAGAAGAGACCAAGTTCTCACCTATCGATGTCACGCTTATTGGGTAAAAGATCGACCTTTGTCAAGACATTGATGTGTGGAAGTTCGAGTTCAATCATAGCTGAAAGTGAAGCCATACAGCGGCTAATATACTTTGTGACATCTGACACAAACTGTGCCAACAATAACAAGATACAGCATATTAGAAGACGAATAGAAATAAGCTTACTTGTTGACTGCAGTCTAAATGATGGATGAAAGGAAACCTTACATAACGAAAGCTGACAAATAATGTGACAAATACTGATATTCACTGTCTGCAGACCTGCGAGTCAGTCATGTAAACAGCACACACATTAAAGTCCCATCTCTTCAGCTGATCCAAAAATGTACTAAGGTGGGTACACCCAAAACCGCCACTTTTTGCTACTGAGCCTAGTTACTACTATTAGACTGGTCAAATTTTCATATATTCTTATTGGCAAGTGAAAGGAGGTTCCAACGCACCAGAGAACGTGGCATTTGGACATCATATGCAAAAGTTATTAAGGGTCAAAGTTTGTTTCTGAAAGCGTTCCATCCAAATAGGTACATAACTGATTTTGGAAATGTACACAATCTGTAGATGGCGCTTTAAGGTTAGGTGCCATTTTGGGGTGCCTACCTTAAGCACAGGTATATGTGAATAAAGCTCTATCTGACCTGTACACACACAGATAGAATGAAGTCATCAGAAACCATGTCCTTTATTTCTCAATTATCCATCATAGAGTTGACAATGCAACATGATATTCACTACAGTAGCTATGTTTCAAAGAGTGACAGTAGACAATTCATGTTATCCGTATGCCTACTGTCTTTGCTCCTGTAAGTTCCAAAGAAGTGATTACATCGTATTCAGCGACATTTAAACTAACGAATGAGTATGTCCTTGGGTGATAGAATTGAATTCAAAGTATATGTAACATAAATGCATGCAACGTATCAGCTCCTTGTTCGTAATAATCAAATCAGATAAAATTGCTGCTGGGTCTCAACGAACACTGTGGCCCTATCCACCTTGAGATATCTCCAAAACGCCATTATGAGGTGCGTTTGAAATATCCAAAGGCATCCTCTCCAAAATGGCATTCCCATTAATTCCCATTTATGTACAAAAAGGCCAAGAGGATAAGGCCTCAGCAATTCAAGCATGGTCCGATTTCTATTGCAAACAAGCAGTTTCTTAGATTTCCTATTGGTAATGCTCACACGACTCAATGATTCCAAAGAAACGGTAAGAAAATTGAGATGGATTGTTGCCGCACTTAGTTTGTCATGAGCTAAAATTAAATAGCTCAACGATTCAACAAACTCAGCATATTCTCTCTGCATCGATTGACTTGTCTCACATTATGAGGACACACATGAGGAGCACACCAAGCAGGACCATCACGGAACATTTGAATGACTTACAAAAAAGCTGGTCTTGTGACCCCATCAGAAAATCAGAAAGTCCTGAAATTTGTTTTTTCAATATAGGCTATTAAAAAATCGTTAAACTGTCTATCAGACAAGGAGGAAGACCAAGGGAGTGCAACTAACTGCATAAATCATCAGTGCCTCTCCGGCCCAACAACGACACCAGTAACAGTTTCTCAAACAAGAACACGTCTACAATTCGGCGACAGATTAGGAAAGGAACAAACCAGGACAATCGAAGATCAGGTAGTCATCAACAATGTAGTCTTCCAATTGCTCTGACAGCCAGTCATCAAGATTATCCTCAAGATAGCTACCACTTGGTCAAAGTGCAACCCATTGATAACTTCACAAAGATTGTTACAAAGATTGTTACAAATGCCAGACAAGTTTTGCAGCAAAATCTTGAATACAAGGAAAAGGATGCTCCATGCAGTACACAAGGCCACCGTTCGGCCCAAGTTTTAGATCCTCCATTACATCTTCTAAAGATATGATCTCCCGGATGTCTGTATGCAGCAAGTGACCACACTCAGCCCATGTCAATAAGTGCTTCAGCGGAAGGTTGATTCCTGAATTTCCATTCCATTTCTAATTAAAAAAAACTGTGGGCAATTGTAATTTGACTGCACTTGCATACGTCCTCTAAAAGCAGCGCTAAAATCCCTGGGCTCACGCTAACAAAAGTACTCACCAATAGAGACGGGGTACTCAAAATGGTCGGCAGCAGGATTCAAGTTCATCACATGGACAGTTCTACTGATACTCTGGCAGTGCTCGAAAACATTCTTACAATAGGCCGACTGCAGCAAGCAATCACATCAGGTTTCCAGAATCGACAAACTCAAAAAATAACCATCACACTTCAACAGAAAACAAAATTCCTCACATGGTGCCCTTCGAATTTGCCTTGATAATGATAATGATGAATCACGTCAACTCACGCTGAGAAGCATACCTTGCCACTGCCGGCGAGCCCGATGACGAGCTGAGCATAACGCAGTTTTACAAAACCCTCCACCGCGAGGAAGATTCCTCTGGCACAAAAGCCACAACGTCAAGTTCCAATCAGAGCATCAAACTCTGACATCCAACTGGGCTTCTTTGCATCGGGGAGAGAAGAGCAATTGACGTAAACCCCCTCCTGAAAATTTTACGTTCATTTTGTGGGAGGATTATATTATGTAAGACCCCGCCCGCACCGCACCAATAGCAAGACTTCGTTAACCGCATCTGTAGCAAGAGTTAGCTATCAAACTTTCTTTGCGCCCCCAGAGACCAAGAAAATTAGCCGCTGTAAAGAGGAGTTAGGCTTTGTTCTTTTTTCCCTGCCCGCTTCGATTCCGCTTCGGTGCCCCTTCACTTATTGCCGGATCTCTGCATTCTCGTATGTAATTACTTGTACGCATTCTACTCTAATTCTTGCGTAAAGATCGAAAGTGCTTCCTTTTATAGCTGTGAGCTTAGGGTTTCAATACTTGCATACTGCCATGTCGTCATAATTCTTAAAATGGATTTTTTCAATCGCCCATCATGTGCTCAGTGATTTTGGTAGTAAGGCTCTTTAGATATATTAGATAGTTATTTGACCATAAAAACAATCACAAAATGAATAAAGAACTACGCAAGCATTGCAGAGGACATTGCAGGCAAAATTTTTTAACGTACCCTGGACTTCGAGATCTGCTCCTCTCAACTGCCGGTGCTGTGCTTGTGGAACGTCTCAAAACGACATGTTCTGGGGTGCAGGACGAAGTGTGAATGGAGAAAACAAGCTGGGATTCCTACTCATGCAGTTGCGATCACAGTTTCAGGGGACTTTCTTGGACACTCCAGAGTATTAACCGAATCAGCAACTACTGTACCATAAATTCGAAGTTTAAGCTTATGCTCTGCTCTGGTATCTTCACAGGTGTAGAGTGATTAAAATACTTTGAAACTCATCATGCTCCTCAGCAGGAGACTAAATTCCAATATACATTTAATGCGTGCCAATCTATTCAACTCAGAGCGTTTCCTAATCAGCATTTTATACCATTGATACAAGGATTGCTTCAGTCTCAAATTGCCTCTATTACACAACAAGGTTCGAATTGACGGGGTGAAAAATTTACAAGTGGGAGCACAGATTCAGAAACCAAGCTGTGTTCAAGGAAAGTAGGGTTTTGCACAACACTTCACTCAAGTGCTGCACTTCAATCTACTTCAGGGTGTAATACTTCATGACAAAACTCGATCTCTACATAACAACCCCCAAATGACACCCCAAGTGTGTATAGATGAGAAAAGAAAAGACAAGTACAAATTGCATTGTTTCAATCTTAAATTGCCACCTACACAACAAACTTGGGTGGAGAAAAAGCGTTGAGATTCGGTACCTGGAGCAACCAGTAGACGATGAACCACCCCAACTCCAAGCCGTTGATCCCCAACCACGTCACCCCAGTCCCCAGAGGATCGTCTTGAGCTCCTTCGAGAGGCTGCAATACTTTACATCACTGCGAAGAGAAATCACCGGTACACGCATATGAGTCCCATTTCAATAACAAAATCTGCAATTCTGCATTCGAAAGAGTTCCAAAGCGGCGAGAAGGCTATCAAAATCATTACCATACACTTAAAATATATGACCATTTTGTAACTCTTCATATGTGAGGGAGTTGCAAGAACAATCCAAATTGTTAAAGCTCTGTGTCATTGGATTTGACTCATTATAAGCACAAATTTTTGTCACAAACATAACTTAATTTGTACACCTTCCATATATACACAAAAAACACCATATTGCAAGTTGTCCAAGCCTTGAAGAGTTAAAGTGGTTTCTATTTCTCAAAAGAATGTGAACTAAATCTTATGCACATAATGGGCAATATGTACTAAATTCTAAAACAAATTGAAAAATAAAAGTATAAAATCCACAACCATATTATGAGGTTCAAAGTATGTACAACATCCTAAAGTATGTACACTTATAATCAACATTGCTCCTATCCAACACCCACATTTGGATCCCACCATAAGAAACCCAAGTTTTTTTATGTCTAAGTTGACGGATTGTAGGTGCCGTTGAATCTAACAACCCTTGTTTTTATGTCAACAATGGCGTCTAATTTAACATCATTGGATGCCATTGTCGACATAAAAACAAGGGTTGTTAAATTCAACGGCACCTACAATCCTTCAACTTAGACATCGATTGTTATATTAAACATCACCTAAAATACATTTTTTCTATAGTGCTCCAAAGCATTATTTTTTCCTAGATTTTGATTACACAAGATGTATATATCAAAACATAAAACTCTATGAGAATGTGGTGTTGGTTTTGGGAACACCTCTACATTGTACTTAAGAAATTCACAACTTATTGGTGTCCATATAATGTATGCTAAAGTAGGTTGGAATGTTCTTTCAATAGACAATAAGATCCAATAAAAATATTTATGTTTAATGATGGTAACTATGCTCAGCTGTAAATAGTGAAAATTATAAGAGCGCATACCTTAAACCATCCCAATCCATCAATTTCAAGAACGCTTGTCCCCAGGGTTGTCATAGCGGATGGCTTGCCTGCCTACCCATCTTTTTGATTTGCCCCTCCACATTACAAAAAATATGAGGCCTCCGGAAGGTCGTTAAGCCTGGACCTCGTAGTGATACTACGGAGTTTTTTTTCAAAAAAAAAATTCAGAAACTGAAATTCTGACGTGGTCGAAGTTCCACGCCAGCGCTGACGTCAGCGCCACATCAGCGTGACGTCACTTTTCAATTTTTTTTTTCGGGAAAAAAAAAAAAAAAAAAAGTTATTTTTTTTCAAAAAAAAAAAGATTTTTTTTTTTTTTTTTTTCCGTAATATCACCCGCGGGTCCCGAAAATCAGCACTCACGGCCTTGTTGAGGCCTCATATTTTTTGTAATGATAGATGTCCCGTCCGTCTGATGTCCGACAGGGTAAATAAAATCTGATATGGACTTACCTTGTCCCTGGTGTTTGACAAGTGGCTACCACCGTGGAGGTCTGGGCGTGAACTTAAGTCTGAGTAGGTATGCAAACATGAACTGGGCGGAGACACTGGACTGGGTGCGGACACAAGATTGGGTGTGGATGCAAACGGGGACTGGGTGGGGATGCAAGACTAGGCTGGGCAAGGACACCAAGGTCAATTTTGAGGCACCTTATTCCTACATCCCAACATGTTTTGGCTTTAGAACTAGCTTCCAATTGTTTTCTTGCCAACATGCACCTCCTTTCCATTTGGCAACTTTGTATAATTGTATATAGTCATAATATTATATGACATATATGTATTCAGTTAATTTTACAATGTTTTATGTAGAGCCAAAGCTATGTGCCCTTATGAATGTATCATTCAACAATTTGGATATGAATTCATCACCATTATTTGCATGGTTCCACAATATTAATAAATTATTAAAATTGCATACAATAATATTTTGAAAAATATATGTATATCTTTACATATTTATACATAGTGTAGGTCTATAGAATTTGGCTACTGCTAAGTACACATGATCATTTCCAAGGATGAAAGTTTTATATCCCTTGCTCTCAACCTAACTATTACAACACTACATGTTAAAATTAAAAGAAATAAAAAAAAATTACTTCATACAAAAATAACACTTGAGCATTTAGAAGTTGTAAGGTCTTCCCATCAATAGATCAATAACATCAAGGACGATTGCTCTTTTGTTCATGTCTTCTTCTCGGAGGCTTTGCAATTTGACCTTCAAACTCATATACTTAAAACTGTCTTTCCCAAAATATTGTTTATTCCATTCTTCTTTCCAAATCTTTTCCGCCATCCATCCCGCCGAATAGGCATTAGCAGCCTTTGAGTACAGGGGCTTTTGTTGCATGACCTCTAGTGAATTCACAGAGCCTTTCTCTCCAAACAAATAAAACAATTCAGGAGCAACAAATGGTTTGCCTTTTTTCAACTGCAATATTGTCTCTAGCTTTTGAAATCCGTACTTTGATGGCTCTTTTTCCTTGACTTGGCTCAAAAGGACCCAATTACATATCCCTATATATATTGTATTTGAAACCCAAGGATCAAAATGAAGCAAGACATTGACTGGTGAGATGTCATTGTGTATATAGTCTGCCTCATGGCATTTTGCCACAATCATCAGCAATGAAAATGTCAGGTTCAAATGATTTTTGTGGTATGTGAAAACCTACTCAAGTTGCTCCATGCTCAACCCGATATCCGTTTGCGATTCAATCTCCGCAATTGGCACCGATTTATGGACTTTTTTTTATTGCACTTCTCCTCAAAAGGGACGATGCTATTTTGCGTGCGGTGAGCGTAGAGCATAGAGCGGTGAGCGTAGTTTTGCGAGCCTAGGGTCCCCTAAAATGGGCATATTCTATAAAAGTAAAAGTAAAAGATAGATTCTAAGTTAAACATAAAGTAAAAATAAAAGTAGTTGTACAAAAGTAGGGCCCTATAGCCGTGAGGTTAGTCGAATGTGAGAAACAATTGACTACGGTAATAGGCGGCACAGGGTGATCAAATGGCAAACAGAGACGGTTTATTTTTGGAATTGCGTAGGTGCCCTATGGCCGTGGACACCCTATGGCCATTGTTACCCTGAGGCCATGGGAAGAGTTCTTTAAAATAAAGTAAGTTACCTTTGGATATAATCACACCATTAACAAAAATAGAACATTTCATATTCCTTAGAAAACTGCAAACATGAGTGTGCCTCCAATAGTTGAAGGAGAAATTTGGAATTATTGTAGAAATCCATACTGAAACCAGAAAACACTTTGGGGGGCTTCAATAGTCGTGTATTTTTTTGGATTCCCAATTTTGAAACAGAAACAACTTCGTCGGCTAACCAATTCTATATTTTTTTGGATTCCCAGTTAGGAACAAGCAATCACATTGAGGGCATCAACATTTGTATATTTTCTGGGATTTCCACTTTTGAAGTAGAAATAAGTTTAGGCCTTTATGGAGTGTGTCTCCAACAGTTGAAGAAAAAAACGGAAACTATCGAGGATTTATTCACGTCATAGAGATGAAAAAAATGTACTAAAAAAACATCCATTCATGAAAATTATAATCTGAATGCATTCAACAATGATAGAGCAAACAGACTGCAACAAGTTTATGAACAAATTGATTAATAAACGGGTTACGAATGAAATCAGGGAGACTTCGCATGTAGAACTTCCTCAAATTTAGGAGGGTTCGAGGTTTAGTGTTTAATATGTCTATCTATTCCCCAGTCATTGAGAGTGTAGTCCAAGCCACAAATACTTTGGAGAATTGATGTATTTAAGCTGATCAGTTAGACAACCACATTCAAATACACAACGAATGGATGTTAAGATAAACCATTCACTGATATATACACACTTTGAACATTACAAACGAAAGCACAAAATGAATGCGTGTAAAAAGAATTATAACAATAAATCCGGTAGACAATGAAATTATCAAAATGAGAAAGTGGAAAAACTGCCAGATGATACTGGTCTTGGTTCCAAATCAACATCGGCCTCGTCATCAATAAAAAGACGGACGGGTCTATCAGAACATCTACCAGTGGACGTGGAGGTCGGAGAAGATCCTGCCGCCTGCAACACAACAACTTCTGCGTCCCACGGCGCCATAAAATAGTCTCTGTCCGGAGAATGTAGTAAGGAAATCACTCTGAGACAAACGAGTTTATGTTAGTGAACTGATCACAAACAGGAAAATGAAACAAATTAGAATCAAGTAGAAAACGTACTTACTGAATCTATTCTTTTTCGTGATATGCCGAATAGGGACGTCCAGTGCAATCTCTGCTGGAGTCTCGGAAGCTTCAAGTGGAATTGGAGGTATAGCTTCAACTTGGTCTACGTGCTCCAACTTAGCCCGAAAGATCTCAATATTGTCTTCGAGGGCCACAATGTGTCGTCTAATAGCTTTGCAAGCTCAAACAGAGTTACCTGAATTCGGATGAAGCAATTTACATTTAGATATAACTCGAAAAATGAGAGGAAAGACTATTTACCAGGAGAAGCATCACGATAGAAAAGACTACTCACCAAGAGAAGCGGATGCATCCAGGATGACGGATCCAGGCATCGTAAAAGCCTCGATCAACATTTGAAGGAAAATTGGGTCCTTCTCACGGGCGCCTCTCCACAAAACAGATCCATTCATGAATTGAGTGACCGCCGTAGTGAAATTGAACAACACATCAGTTTCAGCAACTCCCATTCCGAACTCCACTAGTGCTTGGTCGGTCGCAATCACGAATTCGCTAGCATCCATGGCACGGTGAATGAAGAGCTGAATACGGAATCCTCTGCTCTGAAAATGGACATTAAAGTGGAATTGAATTAGAACCAGGAGAAACTGTAGAATGCAGTGAAATGAAGTATTGATTTGAAACAGTAGTTACCTTATACGTTGAATTGTAAAACGACGCAGAGGGCAGGTCATTAATTCCCCACCACTCTTGATGCAGAACGAAGTTGTAGCCATGTGCATAGGACATCACATCGGTTCGGATCTTTGGAACATCTGGCACAAACAACAGAATTGCACCCGCACCGTGAAGAAAGTGTTTCGCAAACTCAAAAAGACTTTCAGTGTGTTGCTCCGAGTACGCATTCCAAGCAGGGACATCGCCGGGGTTTACCGAAATGGACGGAACCCAAAGGCCATCCTTGATATCGACATGAATCAAATCAAAGCCACTGTGCGGACAAGATTTATTCAAAGCCTTTTCACCGACTTCTTCCTTGACCTGGAGATTACAGAAGGTGGAATTGATTAATTCATACATAACAGAAGTACCATAGAATCCCGTCTGCCTCTAAACGCACAGGAATTAGTGAAAGAAATGTGGTGAGTAAAAAGACAAACCTTGAGAACAAACTTGTTCACTGTGTCAAGGCATATGTGCACCTCTGGAAGAGCCTCCATAATCTGAGAGAGTCTGGTATTCTGTACACAGACACTGGATTTGACTGAAGATCCTGACGCCGAAGCCGATACCCAAGAGGCGACTGCGCTCTTGAGCTTGTGCGTTACAAACGACAACAGGCTAAAGAGGCCAGGAAGAGAAGGAACATGCGGATTACGAGCACCACTAGGAGTGAGCTGCGAAGGCTTGGGAAGAACAACCTCCATCGCCTCCATTTCCGTATCTTCACCCGGGGCTGGAATTGCAGTCTTCTTGGCACTCCCGAAGCCATAACATCACTCTCCAGTGCGGCCGCAGCATCTGAGGCAGCCTTCTTCTTCGCTTCTTCCTCTGCTTTCCTCTTTGAGCCCCTTGTCTTCTTAGCAGGCGCCTCTTTACGCGGAGTATCGTGAACTGTCTTTAGCCCAGCCAAATTGGGTTGCACCGTGTTCCTCAAATCAATCTCAAAGTGCGGAGGATTGTTCAAGGGGCAGTCAATATACCACCCACAGACTTCCCAGTGCTCTTTCTTCCACTTTCTCGCGATCTCATCCGAGATTATACAATTCTCGGCACGCTTGTCCAAGTAGCTTGGGAAGAATGACGGCGTCTTTGATGTGGCATTCCTTACATACAACACGAACTTGAAATATCGGTAGAAAACCCTCGCGAGTCGCGACAGCCTTGTCAAGACCGACTTGAAACTTAGGAGGATGATTTTTTGTGAACTCCTTTGCCATCAAAGACATGGGAGAATGCTGTATCCCAAAGCTGGATACGATTTTGCTCCACATAATCAGCAATGCTAGGAATTGGACTTTCCCCAGGCGGTTGATAATTGATGGTGACATCCAGCTCAGAAAGAGTCGCATCGAACAATTCCTGCACCGCACTTGCCAACTACAACAGGGAATTACTGACAACTCTTAGACGACAGCATCAAGTCAATGAAAATAACAGAACATGGAGACACTGTACCTGAGCCCACCAGGTGGCCTTGTGAAGCCAGTCGAGAAATGCATGATCCGGGAACTTGCTTTTCGGAAACCTCATTGCTTCTCGAAGCGAGGCAGGTTTGTTCCACCGCTCCAGCCATTTGACCTTCACTGCCGCGTCTATGACCGAGGTTGAAAGATACCACAACTTCTCTTGGGACATCTCCGGGTCGTCTTCTCGGTTCTCATAATGAATCCTAACTTGTTCTAGGAACTGCGGAGTTTGCCTTGGGTCAGCAATGGGGAGTTGTTTCTTCACATCAGATGACATATCCTTCTTCACTTTATCCACGGCCTTCCCAATGACATCGTACAGCTTCCCCGTAGTCCATTCACTTGATTTCTCCGGATATTTTTCCTTGAATTTCCTGGTGGCATAAGCTACTGCCTCACCTAACTCTTGCTGCAAGACAACGAACAAGGCGACAGAAAGAGTAAATCTTGGAGAAGTATAAGAATTATGTTGCAAAACATTGAAATCCTCAACCCATCTATTGCAATGGTAGTACGAAGCAGAAGGCAGCAAGTGTACTGGATTTGGAGTGCCAACATCGTCAGCCCCTTCAGTGGTGTCCCAGACAGCTGAGCATAGTGAACCACTGAGAGAGGTGCTGATATCGGCACTCCATTTTAAGAGTCTCACGCCAAGAAAAAGACATCACCAAACAGCGGAAAAGTCTCAAATCATCAAGCATGATAAAGGGCCGTACCTGATAGAGAACGCTTATGAGCCCGTTAAGCGTTAACGTGTACCATGTTCGGGTCTTCGACCTCTGCTTCTTTTCGGCGTCAGCTAGCTCTTCAGTGGTAACTAGATTCTCGTAATAGGACAATGGCTGGCCAGCTATACTCTGAAGCCAGTAGAGTTTGTGTACAAGGTTTAACTTCACATGACAGGTCTGATTTCTCCTGTTTCAGCAGTTGAGAGTAAGAACACAAGAGCTCATATACTTCACAGTAAACGAGCAAGAGAAAAGGGCTGGGCTCGTGGATTACCAGTTCACTTGGTGCAACGCGGTGAGGAGTGGCCCAATGTGGCCTTCCACCTCCAGAACAATTGATTCAATCGCATAATGCCATGACAGGTCGTCTCCATGGTCTCTGTTAATTATTGGCAACCAGGCCGCGAGCCGATGGTTGCCATCCCAGACGAAGAACATCTTTCCCGAGAATTGCTTCCAGGCGTCTTCCTTCTGAAGCTCCCTCTCGAAATTCTCATTTGCGTCAACCCATAACGGACTCCAACTGGCCAAATCCTTGTCTGTCACGTCTAGCGTTTTGCCCTTGTTGTCCTGCAAGGCGACATAGAAAACACCGTGCCTGTCCATGTATCCTGTACTTACAAAATGTGCACCTAATGCCATCACGTCGTTCTTCAGGTAGGGTCGAACAGCAGCCAGAGCTTTCATTCGACAGAGCAGAATGTTGAGCTTAGACTTCTCCCTTGGTGTGAATCGCAGCCTGTCCAAGACAACGTTCGTATTCACCGACTCCCGAACAACCATCTTGTCCATTTCCCTCCCAAGCTCCTCGGCGGTCATCTCCATTGACGCTTTTTCTGCTTCATCAGTATGTTGGGATGCCTCGACATCCTCGTCACCCACTTCCTCTGTGAAACAATTACCGTTAGCCAAAGGCGAAGAAACAACATAACCTCACAGAACCAGGTTTAGGATTTGCACCCGACTCGTGAATTTTTGGCTGCGACGAGGATTGCAGCCTATCTTGTACCGACTCCCTTCCAGAATCAGTCATGTCCGCCAATTGTGCTGCACCAAGGACAAAAAAACAGCGAATTTGAGAAGAGCTCGCTCTGTGAAGCCCCCATCGAGACAATACAGACGTCGGTACCACCTCCACAAGGTTGCTTTGTGTAGCCGAAGCACCACATTGGAGGCGTTGCCGTCATCGGCACCGTCACCAAGGAGGTGCTGTGGATTCGCGAAGCCCCCCCTTGGAGGTGGTGCCGGTGACGGCATTGCCTCCAAGGGGGGGGCTTCATTTTTTGAAGCCCCTCGTTGGAGGCAGTGCCGACGTCGGCACCACCTCCAAGGAGGGGCTTTGCAAATCTGCAGCGCCCCCTTGGAGGTGGTGCCGACATCGGCACTGCCTCCAAGGAGGTGCTTTATTTTGATGAGTACAAATGCCATTCACTGCGCTTATGAGTGTTGACAAAACATGCACCAAGCTTGTGAATTTTACCTCCTGTAGTGTTTGTTCCTTCCTCCTCGTTGCGCTTTTTCTGCCACTCCAGTTCCACTTTGTCTGTGCTGGTTGGTGACGGATTTGCGCCTTCACTGTCCATCTTGATAGAACCTGCTGGAATCCAACATTCTCGTGAGGCTTCAGTGAATTCATGAAAGTGAATGGTGGAACGGACAGCAAATTAATCAAGAAAATAGTGAATCGTAACTGCAAACTTGACTGAGTAGTATGAAACGAGCCAAATGTATCGCCTTGGTTGACTCTTTCAATAAAATCAAAGGCTTGCGAATGAAGATTGAAATCCCTAAAGTGAATTTCTAGCAAATCGGACGAAATTCTCGCGAGCACCCTAAACACGACTGGAGAAACCTAAATCTTTCCATTATCCCAACTCGGGATGTTGCGGAGTATTAGAATCTGGTGAGCTTCCTGACCAGTATCCAAGCGTTGACAAGTACCCGATCTGAGAGCAAGGGAGTATTTATCCCTGGGGTTTGTCAAAGCGTGAAACGGGACCGGGTCCGATAGCAATAGAGTACTTGTCCCTGGCTTGTATCCAAGCATAAAGAAGAAACGGACCCGCGGGCAAAAGAGTATAAAGATCTGGCGTGTGTCCAAGCATAAAAAGCAGAATGAAGTACTGGATCCGAGAGCAAAGGAGTACCGAGAACCTAGTGTGTGTCCAAGCATAATAAAGTATTGGATCCGAGAGCAAGAGAGTACCGAGACCCTGGCGTGTGTCCAAGAAAAAAGAAGTAACGGAACGAAGAGCAAACAAGTATCAAGACCTTGACGTGTTTCCAAGCTTGAACAAGTCGCGGAGATAAGAGTTCAAGACTACTGATCCCTGGCTTGTGTGCAAGCACTAACATTTGCGACATCCGAGAGCTAAAGAATTTCGAGACTCTGGGGTGTGTCCAAGCATTAACAGTACCGGATCTGAGAGCAGAAGACTACTGAAACCCTACCGGTGTTCAAAGCATGAACAACTTCAAGACCCGAAAGCTAAGGAGTCCCGATCCCTGGCTGTGTGTCCAAGCATAAACCTGTGCGGCGTCCAAGAGCAAAAGAGTACCGAGGTCGACAGCAAAGACGAGTACCAAAACCCTAGCGAGTGTTGCCAAATCAAATCCCGAACCCAATCGTCAATGCCGTCCGAGAATCGCATTCCCTGGCCGACTAGTTCAACCTACCGCTAAACAAAACCCTGATGCCTTGCTCAGATCGTGGCTCCTGGACAGATACGAGTTTTTTCGTAGACGGTGTTGCTTCCATAGGAACCAGCCATGTGAAATCACTCCGGACAACAAACCAAAAATTTATTCCCACTAGTTTTCGTTTTTTCTTTCCTTGTCGATATTTTCACTGGAAGCGTGTCTATCATGAATTAATTCAATTCTCCGTGCGTGTCTATGCGCATTCGTTTATGAAGCCCCGCGAATAACATTCTTTCCTTTTTGATTAGTGCTTACGGGCCAATAAGACCAGGATTGGCGAACTCTAGAATAAATTCCGACGTCTCCCGATAGACAAGAAACTCAACTCCACTTAATTCACAATCCCACTAATTACTCAACTCCTGAAACTTCCAATGTCATTGATCACTCTCTCGGCCTCTCTTGTACTAGCATTTTGAATTAGAAGTTACTTCTCCGGCAACCATCTTTAGCGTTTGAGATCCTACAAAGTTGTCAAATATTGCTAAATGTCCTTACTACTTCAAATATGACGCGGGTTGTCTTCCCGAAGTGGTAAACCCTCTAGCAACTCACGCTTGCAATGCGTTTGCAGAAGATGCTTGTGATAACACTTTAGAAATCACCAACAATGATGAGAGGAAACCAACCAAGAATTTCATCGTCACAATACCTTGCTCTCTAGTGCCCTTTCTACTCGATCGCTTGCCACGATCCAAGGCACACTCATCAGGAGAGCTTCCACTTGCGCTGCTAGCTGAGGAGGACTTCTCTGGAAGTTCTGCCCCCATCGTCTCCTCTGCAGTTTCTGTAAGGCTAGCTGATGGAAGACCCTGCAGTTCGCTATCTAATGGTTCTTCGCTACCAAATTGAAGGACTCTAACTGTCTCTCCTACATCAGCTATGCGACAATGTGACCGCAACTCCCTCATAATCCGAGACTTCTTCAAACGCTTCTGGTCTGTAAAATACAAAGCTTGTCGTTTTCGTCTCTTCGGCATTCTGAAGGATGTAGGAATTGATTGTCAGCTCCACTCCCCGCAATACTTATTACCCTAGTTCTATATATGTATCATAATACCTATGTTGGTATTATTTCAAGTGCTTGCGCCATAATGACTTAGTTCTACAGCCCAACGGGATGTTAGGGATCATGTTAGAAACACCAATGGCATGAAGCCATTCTCACGGGCCGATGTCCACTGATGACAGTTTGGTATATTCAAACCCGTGGCGCCGTCATAACTGATTTATTATGAAAATGAATATCGTAAAGGCAGTTGCCGTTCTTAAGAGTTGGTCCCGCCACCAATTCGCGGTTTGAATATTCTGACACTTCAATTGACGATTGTCTTGGAAGGAGGTCAATTTATGGAAGATTTACTAGTTAAGAGCCTACTTGCTTCTAATTACGTGTGCAGTAGTTCTAGCTGTTCATAGATTAATTGCCTTTTTAATAATAATTTCAAGGACTGCTTTTATAACCATGCATACTTAGAGAATTTAGTCTAATGAGACACTCTGTTGTCTGTGCAGGATCTACAGATATGCCGCCGGTTCCAACTGGCTGCAGATCCAACAATGTCCTTTGTAACTAGGAACGAATACTATTTGAATGGAACGTGTACCACCAAATTCGGTTCAGTAATACAATGCTTTCTTGTACTACTAAATGGTGGCATGTCTTTGGTTATTAAATGAAATGACTAAATTGACGTAGTCCTCAAGCACTACGTTTCTTATTCAAGGAATTTGGTAGCGACATTTTTCATTTCCTTGTTCTGCATGTCTGTTGTATTCCCTCCTTTAGATTTAGGATTGCCATGTATATTTTGGAGGATGCCATCCTCAATACGGTTCTAATTTGAGGAGATGGATTGATAGTGCCGATTTCTTTTGGTGTACAGGAGGATGGCCTCGCTAGAGTTATAGGTTCTCGTTTGGCTTCTAGGTTCCAGATTGTGGAAGGTACTTTGCATTTAGATTTGGACATTATTGACCTAGGTTCGAGGCAAGTCATTCACACTGTAGCGCAGATGTCGTGTGACTCTCTTGGCGGTGAGGTCTGGTCTTTGTCACCTGGAAACTACCGCGTATATGGAATGAAGGACAATGCAGTCGATTCTTCAGCGAGACGTTCTTCCACAACATCAATAGTCACTCCAATGCTTCGGAATGTTAAATTAGAGCATGGCGATGGTCCAGTCCTGCTTCTTAGTGATGATTCTGATAGTGATTGCGTCCCTTTAAAGCCAGACTTCACTACTCCCAACCTTATAGGACCCACGCTCGTACATGCACCTTCCGTTCTTGAGTCTGGTTCCTCCCGTCGCTTAGGTCCATCCACTTCCAAGCCTCCCTTGCCACATGCTGAAAGTATCGTCTCCTGCCTACGCTAGTTGAATACAACCAAGGGTGCTAGGTCAATTCTTAGCAAGTTAGATTACAATTCAATTACGATAGAGAAGGTAGAATATCTGCCCCCGGATTTTAATGGTGATATTATCTTTGAGCTCCCACCGATGCGGAAGTATCCACTATCCACCAAGGCCGGACAACTGCATGGCATGGATAAAAAGGATGACGGACACGCTTGGACTCGAACAGCTACTACGCATATTCAGTCAGCGTCTCAACTTTCTTTCAGATTGTCCAATTGCCTGGGACATCTACGATGCACGAATACCGCTTGCGAATATATAAGTCGGCCCAACCGTTTGTCTACGTCAAATGAAACTGAGTGGGACGGTCTTGCTTCCTCTGCCTTCGTTCCCGGATCTGATCCCCCCTCTAATTCTATCGTCGTCTGTGCCTTTTGCCTGGTTAAGCCTACTTGCCTAGATAGTTGCCCTGCTAAGATATATTACGTTTACGGCCCCAGTCACATGACCCGTGCTTGTATCCATCTCGGATTCCATTCACATCCTGTGAAACAAGGAAATTATCGAGAGTCAGCTGCCAAACTTCGTAGTCTTATTGGTGAACATGTAGAAAAGACTCCATCAGCAAAAAACTCTGCCATTGTCCTTGAGGCGAGTAAGGAGTACCTTGGCGAACTACTTTTATGTCCGGAAGGTGTGTCTCAAAAGACTCTAGCAATAGAGGAACTGATCCCTGTTCTAGACAAATTTAAGCAAATGTCATCTCCCAGTATCAGAAACGAGGTAACCATTTTTCGATACCTCCGTCGTTTTGGAGTCCTTGATAGCATTACCAAACTGAGAGGGGTCAACAACTGGGCCTTCATCCAGGAGAACAGGTTTCCGGGACAAGGCACGGACTCTGACAAGGTCTTCATTTTTAAGATGGCGGAGTTGGGCTCTGGAAGTGGAGTCGACTTGGTGAGGCGTATGCAACCCGGAGGTGATTTGGAAAACGCGTGGATGATGTTCGACCATGTCAAACGGGTGAAGTCTTGGACCACAATGGCTTGTCATGTGTATGACTCCACATACTGCCGCGTCATGACGATTGCTGTTTGCGACATGCAATCTGAAGATGTGGCAGCTCAACAAGTGTTTTGGAAAAATCTGAATGCTGTGTCTGCTAGGCATGATGTTACTAATCCAAATTTCAAAGGGTTCATGGCTGACAGTGCACAGGCAAATTGGAATGCGGTACGTATTGTGTACGGTTCTGGTGACTCAACAATCCCCATGATCAACCGCGAGAGGACTTGCCTTTTTCATTGGACGCAATCACTGGAGAAACACACCAAGGCAGATATCAGAGCAGACCTACAGGATCAACATCGACGCCTTTGTAAACAATACAAGAACTCGGTATCATTGGAAGAAGCTCAAAGTAGGTATTTGGCCATCCGTGCATGGTAGTTATCATCTGGCGCTTCAACTGATGAAGGACTTCCAAGACTCGACTTATGGCTAGCATTCTGGCATTTTCGTTACCGTCAGTGGGGAGGATTCATGGAATTGGTAAGTGCGGCCTTCACTCGTGTCTTCTCTTCCTTTTGCACACCGTGCACTCAGGATGCCGATATCGGCACTACTCCTCAGTAGTGCTGGTTCTTTAGTCTCTTCCTTTCTATTCACCAAATGCTTTGAGTTCATATTCCTTGTTTCAACACTCATCATGTAGGATTGCGTGCAGGACCTGTCACCAACCGAATTGGCAGAGATGCCCTCATGTAATTTGGCGGAGTCAATTCACAACAAGTGGCTGCAACAGTCTGGCAAAAGAGGCAGTGACTTGTATGTTGCTTCTGTCGATGACATGGTCAGAGCATTTATGCAGGTTGTTGCCTACTATCAATTCCTGAAGGGTGAAAAGCCAAGTACTGGTCCGGGGAAAGAAGAACTTCGTCTTCGTGCTGCTCAACGCACTGCTCAACGATCCGGAAATTCAAAGGTTCTTCATGCCGCCTTCGCCAATATGCCTGGTGCTGACGTCTTCTGTACACGTGATCCTCATCTAGAAGGGGAAGAAATTTTTGTTTCCTTGAAGAGAAAGGCAGATCTCCCTCCGGGATCAGAATTCGACTCGCACCACCCCGACAAGATTAGTGTCTCCCGCCTAAGGCGCAAGGCCCAACGGCTCAATCCGGAGATTGTTGATCTCACTGCTGAGGAACCTCAGTCAGAATTCGAACTTCGACCAGGAGAAGGCACTACTCCCCCACTCAAGTCACCATTGACTCATTCTCCAACACAGCATGTCAAATCAGTTCAGGAGACCGTTTGCGATGAGCGGCAGTGGCATATTGCAAGACTCTCGAGGACGTCTGCGAAAGCTTGCTTTGCTCTGCAGGCCAAGACTAAAAAGAAATGCGTGGCAAGGATTGTGCAGGACAATCGAAGTACACCTGCCCCAACTTACACCGGCTTGATGGACAATTACAAGAAGGTCAGATTGGAAAATATGCAGTTTTTTTTCTGCAATGATGACATCAATTGCTGTGTCAATGGAACTCGGCGGAAATGGGTAGTTTCTAAACCTATAGTTCTTGATGTTTGGCCTGTTAAAATAGGCACAAACTTGACAAGGAAAGAGATTCTAACTCTCGAAAATGTCGGATTTAACTTCATGGAGCGCGTGGAGCTATCCCCTCGAAAGTTGTTTGCAGAAGGGATTTCTGTAAACCTCAGTGACTATCCTTCTCCTCCAAATCCTTCAGATCACCCCACCAAGCGATACGGGAAAAACATTCGAAGGAACCCTACCGCTCCAACAACGAAGCACCACAACAACTGCGCCTTTGCTTTGTCTATTGTTGGGGAGATCTGCAGTATTCTGATGGTTCCTCCTCCAGCTCTCGGCTGCATTGTTACATTAGAGTCTAGAAATATTTCTAAGGTCTCTAAGTATTTGCTGACGATTGGTCAATTCCCAAGCTGCGACTGCCCATCATTCAAAGACATGTCACAAAAGTCACTTGGCAAGCGAGGAGCATGGACATACTGTAAGCACCTGTACTACATATTTGTCATAGTTTGTAAGTTAGATCCCGAGGTACATATCTTTACGCACGCTCCTAGTTTCAACTGGAATGAGGTAAAACAGGTTCTACAGATTCTGCTACTTAAACACTACGGTGCATAGTGAGTATGAATAGTCCTATTATCACAATGTGATCCTCTCCCCTACTTTAAAGAGAAGGCGGTGAGACTTGAAGGACCACCGCCAGGTTTCTGCACAAGGAGTTGTTGTTGTTTTAAACTTGCTCCATAATCAAATCCAGTAGAAGTTCTTGGAGTATTTCCAACTAATCCTGTAAGTGCATGACATGAATTTCTACCCTATTCATTAAATGTCTGTCTCATATCTAAGCCTTCCTCGTTTTCTGAATCCCTAAACACATTTCCGCTGTTGCGGCCGACTACGTCTATCTTCCAAGTGTTTCGGAATCACCCTAAACAACAAACCCACCATGTCTTTGCACTGTAAATTGTTTGCTTCCGCCTTCTAAACCCTACCCATAAGCTAAACCACACGAAAATCTGTTCGTCTACTACCACGGTAGGTGCTCTTCTTCACTCTTTCGCGCCCATTCTCCATCATGTACTCTCCCTAACTCTTGCAATCTCCTAAACAATATCTCCTCACTCCCACTCGGCTTCCCTTCTACTCTTCTTCTTACTTCAATCCAGAACCATAGATATCATATCTTCTCACCTCTTACAATCCTTATCAGCACGGTTATAGGACCTTGTTTCCGATACTTGCGTCTGTCATCTTCTTGATGGTACGTGTACTGACAAAATAAAACCCCTCTGCACTACATTCCTGCAATTCATTCCACGGTCATAGGTCTGTCATTATTAAAGATTTTAAAAGTATTCACCCTTAAAATGTTCTATGACTTTTACTTTATCGCTCGCATTCCAAAAATTAACTACCTTTTAACGCTCTATGCTCGCAAATCTACGCTCTACGCTCTACGCTCGCATCTCTACGCACGCAAAATAGCAATCCCCTCCACAAAAGACCCCCAAGATCCGCCATTCCACCAAAGTGAATAACCCTCCATTGTTTTTGAATTTAGGAAAGTCAATCTAATAATGCCTACGTGCTGCACTGGACATCCGTAGCCTCCAACAAGATTTGAGAGCACTTCTCCTTCTCATCTTTGACCTTCAAAGATTTCCTTGCGAATTTCACTTTGCTAGGAATGGTTGATACCCTAGTCAACTGCAGCCTCTTCACTTTGCCATACCCACCTTCCAATTAATTTCCTGGCATTGGTACCACTTTCACCGTATTTGGAAGCTAAACCACCAATCCCTTTGTGCTCTTATCCAAAATTCCTTTCTCCATTGTGTATTTCCATGGAGGTTGTTTTCTTCGCAAACTTGACTGCTTCTATGACTCTTTCTAAATCACCTCTAATTTTGTAAGCAAGTCTTGTTCCATGACGTCCAAGGGACAAGCTCTACCTTCATTTTTTCTTTTGTAATGAAAAGCAACCACAATATTTGCAGTGTGCTACAGCACTGTTTTATCCAGCCACAATGGATGGTTGTAGAAATCCAAGTAATTGTTGAATTTCTCAGACCATTGCAATTTTATCTCAACCTCCCTCCATAAATTTGAGAGCAAGGCTTGATAACCATCTATGTTTTTGTTGAAGAACTCTATGCGTAACATTTTCTAACTTCGTATGTTGAAGTAATTCAATGCTATTGACCTACATTCAACTATGTATTCCTTAGTAAGGGGGCTAATCAAGGTTCAGTGTCCTCTGCTTCTTTTGGCTCAATGACAAAGGATTTAGTGACTCTAAAGCCATTGACTGCTCAAATCGTGGAAGTTCTTTCTCAGAAGACCCATCTAAGTCCACATACATCGGACGCTTCCCAGATGAACCACTTCCTTCTGCAGCCATGTTTTAGATGAACACTTTGTATGTGAATACCTTTTCAAGCCACCTAATGTTCCAGTCAAAAAAGAAGGACAAAACATCTAGATATGCAATTTGGGCCAAGTCCAAACTTCCATCAAACTTATTAAACACAAGCTGCAAGGCGAGGTGGCACATGAGGCACAAGAGGGGCTTGGCAAAAAAATGAGGAGCCAGGCAAGGTTTATATAGCCCCCTATGCCAACTTGTTCTTGCACCCCTGCCTCATTGCGTACCAGTACCCGCCCAGCTGTTATCTGTATCCGTCCCGTTGCGTACCCATATTCGCCCAGCTGTTACCTATACCCGCCCCATTATGTGCCCGTATTTACCCAATTGATACTCGCCCCGCTCCATTGCGTATCCATACCCGCCTAGCCGTTTGCACCCCCGCCCCCCTGTTGGCTATATATACCCGCCCCTGCCCATTCTTTTCTGCCTTACAAGCTTCATTGTCCTCCACCTCATTCGAGCTGGTTGCATGCGTGTGAACGTGGGGTCTTTTTTTTATTACTATATTGATGTTTTTTCAAGATTTGCTTCAACAACAAACATTTCCACACGTCTCAACAAGTCACAATCAGCCATGTCGACGCCCAGGTATGCAAAGAAAGAAGAGAAGGACAAAAGAAGAAATCATGATAGATTGATGCATTCCAAGCGATTGTACGTTCTACGCAATCCAACAAAAGTAGCGTTCAAAGGATGGGAGGAGATACTTGACCCTTGGACTGCGGATTTGTACACGCAATACATTGAATGGTGTCACATTGACAAGGTCTTCCCGGAAGAACGACATAACTACCATCGACGCTTCCACAGGGCAAATATGAAGCATTGCACTGATAATGCATTCAAGAACCGTTGTGTGGAAGTCTACCAAGTCTTGTATGACAAGCCCAACATAAAACAAAATGAAATGCCACTTTTTATTTGTTGTGGCGTCCATACGGAAGTAAAGCTTGGGAAGAGGATGGATTGGTCGACACTAAAAGGATTAAATGCAGTAGTCCACGTTCCAACCCTTACTAACGGATTTATACTAATGGGGGTGAAGAGGTATCCACTATCCAGAAGGCGGCATGGGATACCTAAGGATGCAAATCAAGCAGCTAGGCGAAGCATATGAGATCGAAGACTCTTCTTCAGATAAAGACTCTAATAGGACCCACACTTCACCACAGCCATTGAATCCTAGGGCCGTAAACCGTACCAAGAAAAGAAGGGTTATGCACATAGCTTTGGAGGAAGCCTTGGCTAATGTTGTAGTCGTAGAAAATCTCGCAACGCCCCATGTTGAAGGTGGTAGAGTAGTTGCCTTCAGATTAAATATTCAAAATCCAAATGATCCTATCCAAATCACCATAAGCAATTTGAAGGCTGAAGTGGACAAAAATAATGACTTAATTAATTCTTTGTATGGTGATTCCACAAAATTGATTGCCCAAGTCGAGGAACAGAGCAACATCATTGCAAGTTAGGCAACAACGTGAAATCAAACAACTTTGATAGGCTCTACAGATTGCTAACATGACAATTGAGGGCTTCAATCAATAAAGATATGAACAAGAGGAGAACACAGAAGTGGATGCTGCGAAAATAGAGTGAGTAGTGGACTTTGCTATAGCTAGAGTCCTTTATAACGTGTTGACTCCAGAAAAGTGCCCATTACACAAGTATTTCTATTGGTACTAGAAGTACAAGCTGGTGCACCACTCTCAGAAACACAGGATTTATTGTCCTCCCCGCCTACATTTGACGAATTGCGTGCCACCATGAATGTATCCATTAGGCCACCGATACCTTCCCAAATAGTCCATACAAACAAGGAAATTATGCACTTGCATGCCAAGAACAACAATCTTCAAAGTGAGTTGGATGCACTGGTCATGCAATATTATCAATGGAAGTTGGCATGCGTTTTCACGGTAGATCGAAACCAACAAACGGCCAAGGGGTTTGAGAAGGTTTCATACAATTATATGAAACACAATCAGTACCAATATTTTGGCTTAACTTCGTGGGTTCACATGGATGACCTTTTCAATTCTACAAAAATGGCAACAAAAGTCATTGGTGACCACAAGACCGCCATCAATTGGTCTAAGTACAATTGGGATTTCGAGAATACGATGTCTTGCCATCCAATAAATTCAACAAAATTGTGGCCAGATCCTTCTACCTTTGTATTCGATGGTACTTCCTACCCCATCTGCTGGAACAAATTTGGTCCAGAAGGTGGAATACACCTAGGCACATGTGAGCACATGCACCATCCAATGAACTTAATCAATTTGATGGTGTGTCTTAGGTGGTGTGCATTGTGCAAGGCTCCTTTCTACGAGTGCATGTATGAGTTGTTTGGACTTGTTTAGTACATGCCGCCAAGTTGGGAGGTTAATCCAAACAATTCCTCTGATTTTCCTAAGAAATGGAGAACGGACTTGATCTGGAGTTTTCGTAATAACAAGCATATTATGTACAACGACCATGCAATCAGTGATGATGTGGATTGGTTCTACAATCCACAAGAGCTTGTTAGAGTGGCCCAGAACTTGATCAAAGGTTTGAACAAGCTGAGTTGTGGAAAACGTAAATTCTTCTACCAATGCTTCAATGGCTATTGGGACAAAACTAATCGGTGCTTCCAATTTGGATCACATCCAAGGGCATGACTATGGAATGTACAAGGGGTCCGTGTCACTGACAACAATAGGCAATATATCATAGACAAGTCGGGATTTGAACGCCTTACTCCTTGAGAGATTGTCATTTTATCTGAATCGAAATGGAGAGAGATCTTTAATCGCAATGCGATTGATTTCTTAGTGGAAGAACACACTCCAGAAACTCAACAAACTCTAAAAACGAATGCAGAACTCTCAATTTCTGAGGGGCATACTAGAGGCAGACGGGCCAACCCGACGAACATGATCCAGAGCTCAACGACTTTGTCTCGGGTCTGATGAAGATGAGACCACCTTCAATAATGTAGTGGCTGGAACAGACGACAATGAAGCAGGTCCAAATAGAGTGGTACAAGATTCTATGAGTATCGACTAAGTGGAGTCCCATAGTGTCCATTCATTATGAATGAAGCACAAATAGATGTATATACCTACAGATAGGCTAGAAATTTTTATCGTTCTCCATACTTAATTACATACATGGACTTATATATAGTATAATAGACACCTCATGCAAGTTTTCAATTTTTATTGTGTGAAGGATATGAAATACATATATTTTTTTCTTATCATTGTGTGCACAATTGCACGTGTCTAATTTCAAATTTTAATTTCATGGATATTTACACAAAATATGAGAGTATAACAATTTCTCATCATATGACATTCATTTATGACCTTATTCATTTATTTCATTCTTTAATTTCCTAGACAATTTCATTCATTTATGAAAAAAAATTCAAAACAAAAGCACTTATTTTGGACTCATCAAAAAATTATTAATCTAAAGTACGTACCCAATTTAGGAAATATCTAAGCCATTAAGAGTTGTAATATGGGATTGAAACACGGTAATACGAACATTGAAATGGTTCTACCAAGAACCATTTCAAAATCTTGGAGACAAAATCACATTAGAAATTCAGTTAAAAAAATTGTAGAGTACATTTCGAGGAGCCGTAAATTAATTGGAGTTATGCATGATAGGTGCTTAGGCAGTTAGGCCCTTTAACCTCTAAAGGACCATTGTTCCTTCAGGGAACAAATGAAATTTTGGGCAGGTACCTATGGGCTGAATTTTTGTCCTAATGTTTTGAAACTTTTTTTAAAGATAGAAAAATTGATTATCTTTGTGGGAATATAATATTTTTTTCAATTGGTGCCCGGAAACAAAAGTTATGCCGAAATAAGCTCAAAACAAGGGAGAACGGGCACTGTGAGTGTTTTAATCTCCCCTCTTAAGAGGTAAAACGTGCACACGGATTCTAGCGGCATAGAAACTAATCTCTAGGGGATGAACTTAAACATAGTGTTCTTTGGCCTTCCAAGCAATGGACACTTTGTTATGTTGATTTTACCTAATTTAAATGCATCAAAACACACTAATAGTTAAGAAATAAAGGTTGTTAAGGGTTAATTAAATGCGATTAAACTTCTAACTAAACTAAAATTCTACCTAATCTAAATCAAAGAATACAATTTGCCCTTTCCGAAATGGTAAAGCAAGCTGGATTCTGATATTCCTAGCAAAAGTTATGCGTGGATGAAATCCGGCCCTAATTCTATCTTAAAAACTTCATCCGTCAACTAAAAATAACAAAATAATGTGAAATAAATCTAAATTTCAGGGTTAAAAGGTTGATTAAGTTTACTACTGGAATTTTGAGAAAAAACCTAATTTTAACCTATTTTCGGAATTTTTATCCAAATTTAGGTCAAATCTTTATCCACACTTTTATCCTTTCAAATTAAAGTAGTTTTAAAAGTAAAAGGTGAATTTGGAATCTTAAAAAAATTCTCTAAAAGATTATGGTTTCCAAAGATTCCTTAGCTGTTCCTTGAGAATATTCCTAATTATTCCTTAATTAAGCCTAATTCTAAGTTATTATTCTAATTTTAGTGATTTTCTATGGTTTTATGGTTTTTATGGGTAAAGTGATAAATTACTTTCTTATAATGGTAAAAAGTAAGAATTTTGGATTTCTAGGTAAAAACTTATGAATGAATGAAAATTCCCCTTAGTTGGATGGAATTCGGTTTCAATAAGTTTTGTGTAGAATTTTAAAGGATAAATTAGGGTTTAATTTTCCCAATTATTCTAATATCCCCTAGATTCCTAAATTACGTTAGATTTCTTTTGAAATTCCTTTGGATGAAATTACTATTTCGGTTTCCAATTTCACTCCAAAGTTAATCTAATTATTACTTTCACGGTTATAGTTAAGTTTTTAAAAGTTTTCCAACGATTTTAAATTCTAACTAGCTATCGGATTCCCGAATTTGTTAGTTTTAGTTTTCTAATCTAATTTTTAAAGAATGAAAGTAAAAGAGAAAATAAAATAAAAGTTTTGAAATTCATACCTCAGTATCGAGAATGTCGATCGTCCCATCATCGCAAAACACCATCATAATCGTCTCTTCGAGATTCTCCATTGTCTTTCATGTATTTGGAAGAAATCTTAGTATTATTGTTTCTTAAACCTATCTAAAAAGTCCAAGTTTGTTAGTTTTGGCAATTTAAAACTAATCCTTTGATTTTAGGAAATTAAATTAAATAATAAATTTAATTCATTTTTCCCAAGTTTTCAATGAATAGTAGTTTATTTGATTGCCAATTGTTTAATCGTTATTTTGTTAAATATTCCAAGATATTAGTTGGTGTTTGTTTGTATCTATTTGGCTTATTAGGCCTAATAAAACAAAATCCAAACAACAAAACAACAACTAATTTGTCTTTGGAATCTTAATTAATAACTAAAATCAACCGAATGAATAGTAATCTAATAAAATAAGCTTAAAATAATCAAAACAAATCTATCGATGAATAGTAAAAGGAATTTTGCAATCCAAACAATCTAATCGTCAATAGTAAGATGCTAACGAAAAGATAGAATAATCAAAACAATCCAAATTTCAATAGTAAGATACTAACGAAAAGAATAGAATAATCAAAACAATCCAAATTTCAATAGTAAGATACTAACGAAAAGAATAGAAGAATCAAAACAATTCAAATCTCAATAGTAAGATACTAACCTTAACTCCTTTATTCTTCGTCCTCCCTTGTTAACCTTCTTATGATCTCGCTTTCTTCCACTTCTTATGATGTTGTTGTTGTTTGAATTCTTGGCGATGGTGTTTTGAGAGATTTAAGAACCGAGACGAATGTTAGTTCAAAATCCTTGGTGTTCAAATTTTCCAAAATTTGCAAAAAAGTTGGTAGCGTGGCAACAACCGCCTATGCTTTAGATTTAAGTTTGCAAATTGTTATAGCAACTTAATTTATGTTTGTATCCAATTTTAATAGCGGGTTTGTATGTATCCTGAACCTCCAATTCCTTTTCTGTATTTCAAAATGGTCCCTGGACTGTTGAAATGGGTCCTGCACTTACCGAACCAGATCGCAGCAGTCCTTGACAGCCTCAAGCTCCCCCACGCCTTCTCGCAGCCGTCCAATCTTCTCGCAGTGTTGTGGCCGTCCGATCTACTGGGTCGATATCCGCCTGCACTCAGTTGGTACCCGCCGCTCGTCCCCGCAGTTCGTTCCCGCCCAACTCGTTCCCGCAGCTCGTTCCCGTTCAGTTTCCGGTTGTTCCTAGCTGGCTTCCGTCTTTCAGATGGTTCGACCTCGCCTTCGGGCTGTTTTAATTTTGAACTGTCCTTGCCTTCAGGCCTTTAACTGAAAGATTAAAATCTTTGAGATTCGAGAAAAGACTGAATTTTTCTTTTAAGGAAAAAAACTCAAGCAATCTTTTAGAGAATTTTTTCTAAAAAATAAAGGGAGGTTAAATTTTGATAAGTGTAAGGGAAACACATAATGCCACAACAGAACTAATTTCTATGAAATTTTAAGGTAATAAATCTAGCTATTTGAAATGAAAACAAAGCAATGAATGATGAAATTAAAAGCAACGAAATGGCCACGTGGAGGCAAAAATACCTTCACCACCTGTGCGCCAAACAAAAGAGAAACAAAACAACAAAGCTCGAACTTTAAATAAGTTTCAAAGGAATCTTATTTTGTGATTCTAAGTCAAAGCTTTGCCGTGCGGGGCAATCCTAGGTTAAATCGAACAATTTCAAGTTTCAAGTACCCGTTTCCAGGTTTCAAAAAGTCAAAGCTTCGCCATACGGGGGCAACCCCAGGACAAACGGAGCTTCTTAAGCCAATTTAAGTATTTCAAAAGTTAGATTCTAAAGGAGGTACACATGAAAGTGCTTAACCGAACATTAGAAACGAATCTTCCGAAATTTCAAGTCAAAGTCAATCAATTAACTACTAAAGGAGGTATACATGAAAGTGTTTAACCGAACATTAGCAATTAAACCTCAAATTCCGTTATACAACGAACTTTGAGTAGGAAATTAGTCTAAAATACTTTTGGCAAGGTCAAGCCTCGCCGCTTTAAGTATTTTAGTACCAAATGCGTTCACGCGTTACAATGGTTAGTGTTCAAGTAAATTAGACAGAGACTCAAGTTTTGGGATTTTCGACCTCCAAATTCAAAAGGAAAGCAATATGTTTTGAAGGGACCCTCTAGTCCTTCAAAACACAAGAGAATTAGTGAAGAGTACAAAGAATTAGAAGGAATTAGCCAATTTTTGGCTTAAAAGTGCTCCAACAACGTGTTGGTAGCACAGCAGAGCAATAATAAGGAAATGAAAATAAAGTTTGGTCTGACAACGTGTCAGTACCAAGAGAAAAGAAAAATGAGGGTTTGGAAATAGGAATGAAGGTACCGACAACCTTCAAGGGAGGCTTTTTATACTCGAGCCAAGCCCTCCCCGGTAAATTGTCGGTTAAAAAACGTTTAACTAACTACCTAACTAAATTCTAAACTACTATGAGATATTTTGCATTTAATATTTGTTTACTAGGAAGGAAGGTCCTCAAGCAAGTTCCTTGAAGGCTTTAATTAGCCTTGAAATCTTGCCTAAATCAAATCCTTGATTTTCCCCAAAGATTTTAAGAAAATAACCCTAACTAACCTAGATATTTTGCAATTTAATCCTAGGTCAAATCCAAATATTCTTAGTTTAATCTAAATTGGCTTTTAAAGGAAAGATTTGACATCTTAACTAAATCCAATCTTCGATTTTTACCAAGATATTTTGTTAATTAACCTCGAATTACTACAAATTACTCTAAAAAAGTCAAACTAAGAGCTGACCCTATCTACCCTTTAGGGAAAAACTCCAATTTGAAAACCAATTGCGCCATTGCGTTCAGAAGACCCCAATTAGTCTAGGGGACCCCCTACCCCCTTCTTCCAGGCTGTAAATATTCGTAAAAACCACTAACGGTAATTCTAAAGAAAGGTCAAAATCCCAACTAATGGAATTTGAGTTTCCCGAGAAAACTAACTAGCTAGGATTGCTTGGAATGTTCGTGATAGTAAGAAAACATTCCTTGTTTGCGACATTCGGACACCGCTAGCTCATGGCTCGCCGGTCAACTCGCCGTCGTGTTGTAAATTCTTGTTAAATTTGATGTTGTTGCCGATTCGAGTACTTCTGACTATCAGAAAGTCTTCAAACTTGACAGGTCGCTTATCTAATATATAAAACTCTAATCTAATTTTTAGTGAGATTTTACCGCACTATGGATAACTTCTAAGAAATTACCATCAGTTTCAAAGGCGGTTGACTTCCCATGGAGTCATCGTGGAGTTTTGTAAAATCCCAAAACTTTTGGGCAATCTTTTAGGAAGTGTCTAAAGGCCAAGGGCAAAGCCAAACCTCCAATAAGGATGCTAATTTTAACAATTCCTTAATAATTTCCGCCCGGGGGGAAATTATTCTGGTACCGGGGTTGTTGTGGACGATTAGCTCCGCTGTTGATCTCTTGGCATGCTTTTATCCTAAAAGCACCTTTCTGTAAGCTCCAATCACCTCGCCCTTCTTCTACTTTGCATCCTGATTCATATTCTTCAACATTTATAGGTCTTCATGTAACTAATCCATATTCTACATGAATTGGATCGAGATACTTCTAAACCTTGATATAGACTCTTGCACTTTAGCCAGGATGTCACATGTATTCACATGTCAAGTGTTACATGGACAAGACACTAGAACTGGCTAACTCTCACTTCATCACATCTCTCTAATACGTTAATACGGACTCTAAGACACTGAACTTAAGACATAAACATAGAAAAGCATAGTATTTTGTGCTTTCCATGAATTAGAAAGGTTCCTCACTAACCTGGTAGGGACTTCTACCAAATTCCTCTCAACTACTAATTCATGCTATTTTGCGTGAATTAACACTAAAAACTAACAATAAATTGCGAAAAATAAATCCAGAGCTTCAAGTGCTAACTTGAGGGCTCACAGGCACCAAAAAAAAATTTGCAAAAATTTGAATTTTTCCTTATAATTTTTTTTCTTATAGACTATATATTTGTCTATCTGTTAAGCTTTGATGTGTTCATTTGTATTTGTTATGAGAAAGTTATGGACAATCTTGTTTTTTTGAGCAATTAGAACATCTTCTTGAAAAAAACCCTTGTAGGATTCATTTTTTACTGCAATTTTTGCAATTTTTCAGAACCAAAAGTTTTGCATGGTTTAGTTTGCTTGCTAGAAAGATCTCACCATTGGAATTAATTCATTTTAATTCCATCTAAAAGATATTAATATTTTAGATTTTCCTTCTATCTTGTATCTACTTCTACTTAACAATTTTTTGAAGAATGAAAAAAAAGATTTTTTGAGTTTCTTTTTTCTTCCTAGACTCTCAACTCAATTCCCTAATACAAAGATTTAAAGCTCAAAACTTTGTGCTTCAAAAAATTTAAGTTAAAAATGTTCAAAGTCAAAAAATCTTCTCTTGCAATGTGCTGAAAAACTTGTTTTTTTCACTTTAAACACAGATATCTTGCAATCTGTGCGGTCCAAAATTCTTAAACTTTTTCCACATATTTGCATACTAATTAGGTGTAAGATCCTACGGTTAGATGTGCCAAAAAAAAAATTCATATTATTTTATTCTTTGCTACAGAAATGGCAGTTTTGAGTATTTTTGGGCAGAAAAAAGGCCTTGGTCCTTTAGGGGTTAACCTCATATTTTTTTGGTGACCAATTTTGGCTTCTTGTTCAATTTAAACCAAATTCCTAGGAGCTGAAAGAAGGCCTTGGACATTTAGGAGTTAACCCCTAAAGGACCATCATGTATAGAGACCCCAAATTGCTTCAAAATACTCATCCCCAAAGCAAGGTCAAAATCTTCATCAATAATCTATTTTTTATGAAATCCAACCGTAGGATCTTTTGGTTCATTGATTCAAAAACATTGTCCTAAAATTGTAGAGTGAATATCTCCAGCAGTTGCAAGTTGAATGTGCCTAAACTTCAAAATATAGGCTATAATTTTAGCTCTTCTAAAAGGTGAAGTTTTGTCTTTCAACATTTTCAGAAAAAACCTCATATTTCTTATGGCTTATGCATTTTGTGAATTTGTTGGAAAATGAGTTGAAAACATATCCAAAAAATTTTAACCAAAAAAACTTTCATATTTATGTCCACCAAAATTTTTAGAACTGCTCTTCAGGCCCTAGCGTGTGTGGCCATGATGTTGGAAACCAAAATTTAAAAAAACTAGTCTTTAGGCCCCAGCGTCCGCGCCCAAACCGCAATGTCCACGCTAAAACGTCCGCGCTGATGACGTTGGAAACCATAATTTTAAGAACTAGTCTTCATGCCCTAGCGTCCGTGCCTAGCTATTGTAGCGTCCGCGCCAAAACATCTACGCCGATGACGTTGGAAACTAAAGTTTTAAGAACTACTCTCTAGGCCCCATTATCTGTGCCCAAATGTCCGCACCCATGACGATGGAAACCAAAATTTTAAGAACTACTCTTCAGGCCCCAACGTCCACGCCAAGAACACAACGTTCGCGACCAAGCGTTCACGCCTATGCCTATGACGTTCAAAACCAGAATTTGGACTTTTGAAAAACTTCATTGCGCATCCCAGCGTTTGTGCCAAGTCCACAACGTCCACGCCCAATTGTTGGGTCTGGGCAAGGACTTAATTGGGTCCGAGCAAGGACTTATAAAGTGTAATGTTTAGTAGGAATCCTTAAATATGGTGGGGGAAAATTACTTTTGGAGCACCAAAGGTCACCCAACCATTTCAATTGCGAGCGTTATAGTCAAGTGGGATCTTATTTCTCTTTTTGAGGTCACGGGTTCGACTCTTACCTCGTAAATTGTTATTCATGTTCAAAATTGAAAAATGATTGCACCTGCTTCTAATCAACTAGCTACAAAGTTCAAGCCAATTTGAGGCTTCAACTTAGCTTCAACTTTGTAGGTGTTTATTAGAGCTTTTGTTTGGGCCTCAAGCTTTTTATGTTGTAGTTTGCGCCTTTCACATTTGTAGTTGTTTCGACTATAGTTTTTTTTATGCATAGTTCAGGCAATTGATAGATGGAAAGGGATGTAGTGATTTATTTGATATGGATGAGGTTATAGATAATAACAATTCAACAAATAAAATAACCTTAGAAATAACCCACAAAAAAAACATATTCGGCAAGGTGGTGGAGCCCCCCAAAACAAAATGGTTACTATGTAATCCTCTTTTGTTGTTCTTTTAATTTCCAAAATTCAAATGCCAATCGCATTCAAGAAAATCACTCATGGATCTTGAAAGGGCTCCAAGAAAATAAAATGTTTAGCGTGCATCCCTCTTTTATTGTTATTTAAAATTCCACAATTCAAATGTCAATTATCTTCAAATAAATCAAGCATGTATCTTGGAGGGCTCAAAGAAATAAATTTGTGAGTGTGCATCTTCGGATCTTCTTTAGCCTGAGTGTAAGAGTTTTCAATTCAAATGCCACATACATATGAAATTGAGAATTCTATGAATTGCAGTCCATGATAAAGAATTTAATTTCACCTCAACTTGTTTTATAAACTATTGTACATCTGACATAAAATGTGTCCATTTAAAAAAAGGAAGGTTTGAAAATTGTACATATGAGCTGCCAACATTTAAATCCAGCCTACTTTTACTATAAAGAAAAAATCCCATGTTGAATTCAATTGGAAGAAGCCCTGAGGAATCCAAGATCTTTGTTGGACTTTGTTGCATCCTAGCATTCTTGCCCAACGTCCCCACCTAGGCCTTAGAGTCTGTGCCATGCATCCCCGCCCAGCCCTTTGCGTCTGCACCCAGCATGCATTCCCGTCGAACTCGTAGAGTCCGTGCCCTAGAGTTCTTGCGCAGGCGCAATGTTATTGCTAGGTCCAATATTTGCGCCTTGTCCCAACGTATTTGCCCTAGCGCCCACGCCCAATCATCCAATGCTTCCGCCTTGTCTTAGCATCTCCACCCAAACCTAAAGTGGGTATATAATGAGCACACAGCAGCAATAGATCTCATGCTTTTTGTCCATGCCTCTTCTCTTGAACTTCATTTTGAGCTCCACGGTTGAGTCATATTTGGTAGAAGGCGGCTCTGGTTTTGCATTGAGGTGATATTAAAATCATTTCAAGTAGAGAACTGGCGCAAACAGCTGTTACTTGTACTAAATCTTTGAACCTGAGTCATTTTATCCCTACCCTAAAGAGGAAGGCATACATATCATTTTCCCACTGCAATGGCAATATCACAAAAACAGACAAAAGAGTGGGAACCGTGGTATAATTTCTCAGAGGATGGAAATAAAGTTTGCTGCTATTTTTGTGGCATAACATTTAGCTACAAATGCGAGCAAGCTTTCCAACACTTGGGTTATAAATCAAAGTCAAAGAGGTCGTTGTATTGTAGCATACCGCAGGCTGTGCGGCAAAGGTTTGTCAATTGTGCAAACTTTGTCCCAACAAATGAATGCGCAAGACTTCGAAGACTTAGAGTCCAATCCTAGCGGTCCATCCATGATTGTTTCAATGCCAAGCTCAAGCTAGTCCACTCAAAACCAAGTACCCGGGAGGGGGCCAGAGTTGGAGGAAACTCAAATGAAGAACCAGAGCATCCCCACAGATCCACTAGTCTTGCTGCCTCCAATTCCACGAGATCTAAGCCATTACGTCAGCAATGTATGATTGATGCCCTACACTTTCAGAAGAGGAAGGAACTAGATGAGAAGTGGGCGAGTTTTTTCTATGAAGTCAATGTGACCTTCAACGTAGCAAGGAACCCAACATTCATCGAGGTTGTAAAGGCAACTTCGCGGGCAAGGTTTGAGTACTACCCTCCTAAATACCATCAGTTAAGGACTCAACTTATTGAATCCAAGAGGTTGCATATTGAGAATGAGATAAAAGCAAAAGTGGATTCTGCAATGAAGGTCGTATCCATTATATTGAGACTTTTTGCAATCTCATTTTTATCCTTGACTCAAGGATAAACCACTTTATCTCTTTATTAGTATTTTTTTATAGATAGGTAACAATACCAACTTTTAGAATGTCATTATAGAATCACTATTTTAGCATTATTAATTTTTTTATTTCAATTACTATTTTTTAAATGAGTTTTTCATTAACTAGCGTTTTGTCTCAAAATCTGCAAAATGTCTCAATATAACAAATATGGCCTTAATGAAGAATTACGAAGTGACAATTTGCAACAATGGTTGGGATAATGTGAATCAGCAACCTCTCATGAATGTGATGATGTCATGTCTCGTCGGTGACGTATTTCTTGGGTCCATTGATACTTCCGGAGAAATGAAAACAATGCAATATATATATATATATATCTCAGAGCAATTGAAAGTATTCATTGACAAAGTGGGTCCAAGAAATGTCACCCAAGTTTGTACAGACAATGCAAGAAACATGCTTGGACCGTTGGATGATATTGTTCTATTGTACCCACATTTTCAAGTAGGGCTACGCAACGCATGCTTTGGATCTCCTATTAGAAGACTATACAAAGCTGTGGATTTTGCCGATTTAATTTTGAGAGGCAGATGGTTGTGCCAGTACATTAGGGGCCATCATGCAATACTTTCTACTTTTTGTGAGCTAAGTCCGGACAAGCAACTGTTAGTGCCGGGTGAAACTCACTTTGCTTGTAATTTCTTGATGCTGCAGCGGTTGCTATTATTGAAATCCCAATTAGAAGCCTTGATAATAGGTCTACATGTTGTCACTTACTTTGCGGGATTGTGGATTAGACAAGGTGGGGAGCAAGGACTTACCTTGGCAAACATAGTGAGACATACCATCACCAATTTTATATTTTAGCAATGATGCACAAATTATGTTCACATAGTGGAAGACTTGTTGATGGCCTTGCAAGTCTTTGATGGCCGCAAGCCAGCTATGGGCAAGGCATGGCTCACGATGCACAATATGAGGAAGCACGTGCATTCATTGAGAGAGGCGCCCTTCTACTTATCCAATGTTATGGCCGACAAATTGGAAAAGACATTTGCTGCCCAATGGGATACGCTTTTGAACGATGTTCACTATGCCGATGCATTGCTCAACCCTTGCCTCAAAGATCAACCAAATCTTGTTGGTGACAAAGTTGCCCTTAAGTTTGTGCTTTGAATCGAGTCATCCACAAATTAGAAGACGTGGTGGGTGTGCATTTTGACGACGTCATGGCGGAATTAACACAATACAAAGAGGATATTGGACTGTAGCCCTATCGGGACACTGAACATTTGGGTGTCTAAAGTTTTTCCACCAAAAGTGGCAGAGGATTGGAGACCGGGCTTTGTCACGCATTGCCGTGTGTGTTTTGTTCCTTACATGCTCTACATCATCTTATGAATGCAACTGGAGTATGTATTCTTTTTTCCACAACAAAAATAGAAATTGCCTTATAGTTGACAAGGCATAATCTTTGGTGTACATTTATACCAACAATCATGTGCTTCATTAATGACAAGGTGCGCGCCGATCCGATTCATTAGTATGAGGCAAATACCCTTTCAAAGAATTCCAATTTGGACGCATTGGACCTTGTTCCGGTGAACGATAATAATCCCAAGTTTGATGCGATGCAGATAGAGGATGTAGAGCAGGACGACATAGAAGCAAATTGAGCAGCTCCGGTGTATGAAGCAAACTAACATGTTTGGAGGGAGGGTGCCAGTCACCTCTATGAAGCGAGAAACTACTATGAGGTTGGTCCGCCTGGTCCGCCTGGTAAAGAAGATGGTGATAGAGGTGTTTGGGAACCTTGGGGTCTCAATCTACGTTGCAGTCTTTCTCCTGATGCCCCTGCAAATGAAGCTGTGGATGAACTACAAAACTTGTCTTCTTCTTCTGAGAACGATGAAGCAAATGAAGAACATTGTGATGATCAAGGGAACCCACCTGACAATCATGACAATCGTCCAAACGATGGTTTTGGCAATTATAGCAATCCCACTCTGGGAAATAATGGTGGTAACAAGGATGACCAAAATGATGGAAACGGTGGAAATTTGGCCAATTTTGGAGATCGGAATGAGCAAGAGTTTGACCATGATATTGACAACACTCGTGGATTTTGCGGGATGAGTGGCCAGGGTGGCGATTCTAGCTTTGTTCTAAGGCATGAACATACAAACATGGTAAACACAGCAATGGCTCCCACAATAGCAATGAACGAAAGATTATTCAATGGTACAAGAATTTTTGGCCTTGAACGCATTGAAAATAATGTTCTACAAATTATGCATAGTAGTACCGTTTTCCCTCATAGCATGGACCATGTTGTTGGTCAAAGTCACGGCCCATCTATGCAACAATCAATTTCCTCCTCTCATATTGATATTTCAAATCTGACCTCATAGCTTTTTTAAGTCGGCGTGGGCTCTATGAAGAATGCCCAAGTGACATCGGTGCCCATTTCTATACTAATACTGGTGGTAGGCCTTCTCTGGTCCCAACTCACCACATGGGTCAATATCACAATATGGGTTGCAACGTCGTAGTTCACGAGGAGGAAGGGCTACTGCCGGTTTGTCATCGTCTAGGAGAAATAAACAACCCTTCAAAGGGATTGTAGAACGGCACCCTAATGAGGAGATAGCCCCCTATGTAGAAACTTATACTTCAAGAGAACCTTGTCAATGCCAACATTTGTTGTTCCTGGAGGTCGGTGGACATCGACCGGCCCAACGATAAATTCAGATGTTGAAGACCTAGTGGCAAAGCGGCACAAAAAGATAGTGAGGACTAGTAGACATGGAAGAAGAGCACGGAGCTTCAAAACAAGAACTCAGAAGTGCAGGGTCTTCAGACAACATACCATGGTGACAAAGACAAATTACTTGGAGGTGAAGACGATGAAGATGATGACGATGACAATGACCGTGACTACGACGAGGCGCTGGCTGATAATGATGTGCACATTCGAGATGTGGATCGTGCGGGTATCTCCACCCAAGAACCCCGTTCATCAAGCCGTTTAAATCCTTAAGTGGCAACAACACAAGGTCTTGAAAGTAGTCTTGCTTGGAAAAGGAACCTAGTGGGAGTTCTTTAGATAACCAATTTAGAATTTTGCTTGTTATTGAAGTAGATATTGATTGTATTGTTATTTTTCTATGCAATACATAAAATCTATAAATGTTGTTGGTTATCATAAACATGAGTGCACGCATACTAGTTTTCAATTTGTCATGCATGCTTGGCAATTGGTACATTGATCAACGTGAGTTGGAACTACATTGAAGTTAGATTCCAAAAGGGATATTTGGCATTCATTGTCGTATTGTAATTCTTTAACTTAGAAAAAGTATGAACCTTTAACCACTTAAGTCCTATTGAGGGAAAAATTGGATTTTCCTAAATCTTTGTGGTCTCAATACTTATTACAATTTCTTAATACTCTTTGCCAAAATAGGAAAAAACATTAGCTTCTTGGAAATAAAATTCCTATTTCAATCAGTCCTTGGAAGAAAAAATTATGGCATAAGAAGCCCAAATTCTAATTGGGTTTAGCGAAGAAAAAAACTTAGAAGAACTTAAAGGAAAAAATGTATTATTTTGTGCTGTTGTCCAATCGAGTCCACGCCCATCCGTGCCTAAACCTACTACGTCTTTACTCTAATTGAGTCCGTGCCCAGACGCAAATTGCAGTCACCTGTACACAAGCGTCCACACCCACACCTCTTAGGTCCCTGCCTTGACTATGTCCGCGCCTTGAAAATGACGTTGCCGACCGTATACAGGGGGTTCGCGCCCAGACCTCCTATGTTTCCGCCCAATAACGTCCGCGCCAAAATACTAACGTCCCCAACCATCTATAGATGTCCCTGCCCAGAATCCAGCACGACAGTCCACATGGACAAGCCTTATGCCATGTCATGTCAGTTTTTTTCCCTTGTTCTCATTTGATGAAGCTGGTTTGACACGTCCGTCCATCTCGTTCAAACCACCTATCCGCATGTGTCGTCCGATCACCTTGACTTGTCTGATGTGACAACCATGCTTGTCTCTTCTTATTTTTTGAAATTACTCAATCTGTAAGGAGCAACCCATATGATAGATCAATACCTCTACCAGTAGTCTCACTATAACACTTATTAACTAGCAAGTGTAAGCTTGTTGGTATTAGCTAATGCTAGTTAGTAAATTGACTTTAATCACTTGGTGCAGACAAGGCCGAAAGAGGATTAAAAAGGCATTACAAGTATTTTCAAGCGTATGGATTTTCCATTTGATGCTCAACTTTGTTCATTTGTTTTCATCTTTATTATTTTTTTATTTGTGATTTTTTTTTCATGATCTTGTAATTCCACACTTCTAGGACCTCGTCACATACTTAGTATTTATATTGATTGAATAACTCCTCCAATCAAAAGGTAAAGTTATTCTTTCAAACTTCATGCCTTGCCTAGTGGGACTCTTCCAACCATAAAAGAAATTCAAGCATTGTAAGCATACGTCCAAAAGAATTCTTCATGCCCAAAAAAAATTCAGACTGAGGTATATATTGGACAACTGTAAGCACTTTATCTTCACCCTTGAAATAAAGTATGCACAACCTTGTTGTTGTTGTTGTAGTTAAATTCCTATATGGGTGTCTAATGCGCCGTCCAATTCATTGTGTTCTCCAAGTAATGAACATATGTTGTTTTTGTTAATTTTTAGATTGTCTAAGTGTGATTTCTAAAAGCGAATCAATGTAAAATTACACTACTAGAATGGCCTACCCTAATTGACAAAGTATTGATATATTTCCATTGATTAGGCAAATTTGAAAATTTGCTCTATTCAATTGGCACTTCAAAAAAATAGTTGAATCAACACGTCTCTACAAACTAAACATTTGAGTAAATCTGGTCTAGGTGGCATGCATATATGGCATCCACTTGCTTGACTTCTATAATCTATAGACTTTGACATCCTAAAAATGGTCTCTAAATACTTTTGTTCTTTGTTTCTACTTGATCCTTGGGTACAACTTTCTAAATGGCACTCAATCATATATTAGAAAAATAAAGTACCCCCTACTGAATTCACTATTAAAGGTGACCTTGCTTTAATAAAATCTCCTGAGGTATGCCTAGATAACATGTCAACAATCAAGAAATATACGAAAAAGGATAAATTCATTAAAATGGGAACGAACATAGGGGGGTTGTCTACTTCAAAAAGAACCTAAGTGCACTCTAAAATGCACTCCAAAATTGTGCTCCAAAACTATGCTTTGATATTGCAAAGTTGCAAGCACAAGTGGCTCAAAGGTTGAAGGGCAATGTCATGGATCCAGAGGACCATATTTTTTGTCACTCTATTGATGAGGAAGTAGAGACATCTGGAGCAAATCCAATCTACGTGGAAGAGCAAGAAGAAACATGTGTTGGTCCGTAGATAAGTAGTGTGAATGATGTTGTTGCTAAACCGCATGCATTAACTTATTTGTTCTTTAGTGGTTGTTGTATAGTTAGTGGAGTCCTTGTAAGCCAGGTTGTACATCTTGAGAGATATCACTAGAAGAAAACGTGTCCGCCACAACCAATTGCAATGCAACTATGTGTCCTATACAATTGTCATGCAGCTACAACCCTCTATATTTGCACCAGATTTGACGTGAACAAAGTTGTATGTTGTTGTAGTTGTAAAGTAGTTGCAAAGTAGTTGCAAAGTGAAGTTTAGGATTATATGGATGTATTAGAAGAATTGATGTTAGGTATTCTACATCCAATATTCATTAGTCATTACAATTGTCAATGTAGAAAACTTTTTGTTCTGTAGAGTCTAGTGAGTCAAATTACAGTTGCATAGAATCTAAATTCAACTGCAATTCAACGAGAATTTAACTTGAAAGCAACTAGACTACAACTAGAGTTCAACTATAAAACAATTATAATTGTCCCATATCAATTGTCAAAAGTACCATTAGGTTGGACATATAAGAATTGTAAGTTAGAGCATTTTTACGTAATAAATTATAATTACAAGATTCTAATATTCTACATTTTGTAGACTTCTATAATTTGTAGATTTTTGTAGTCTATAGAAATCACCAAATATTTAAAGTCTAAGAAATTTTAGAACTTGTGAATCAAAAAGTTTGTAAATTGGTGAAATCTATTTAATATCAATATTTGGATTTGATCATCTATAAAAGAAGCTAGATCTGAAATTTTGATATCTACAAATAATTGAGATTAAAACTTTAAAATCTACAAATCATAGACAAATGGTAAATGAGTTGCAAACAAGTTGCATATCAGTTGTAAACAAGTTGCAAATAAATTGCAAATGAATTGCAAACAAGTTGCACATGAGTTGCAAACAAGTTGCACACAAGCAAGTTCCACATCAACAACCACGTCAAAAGAGTTCATAGATGGACTTCCACATAGACTATCGAATGAGATCAAAGTTGCAACTATTTTGCAACTAGTGCAGTTTATTCACTACAACCGCGGTCTCTAAATTATCACCTAGTTGCAAATGCCCCGTGCAACTACAAAACCAGTTGCAAATTGTAGTCACTAAACCCCTCACTTTCTTCTAGTAAGTGTATTGTCCATAAAAACTTTTTTTTTTGGCTTTGTTGTTGAATTAGATAGCATTTTCAATGGATATACGTGTGATTTCAGATAAAACATGCTCATCTAACCTTGTTTACATTTTTGGTCTTACTTTATTTTTAATTGAGTCATAATGCGAATAATAGCAAGGCAACGGGAAAGCATGTAATAATTGTGGTTCTAAGGAAGTTCATTCTGGCATTTTGAAGGCGGGTTCAATAGTGAGTAATGGTTGTAAAAAACTTCATTCACAGATATGTTGATGAAGATTTTAAGCCGCAACATCCGTCATCTCTGAGTTCAGTAAATGGGAAGTAGAGTTGTACAAAGTGGAATTAGAAAGTTTGTCGTTTGTCAAGTATCCAATAATCTGAGAAAAGAATTCATGCATGTGAGCACGTGTTGAGTGATTCGTGAGACTCAATAGTATATACAAAAGAAACTAAAGATGAGTTGGCAATGGTCGTAATGTATTTGATGGCATGAGTAGGTTATAAGGAATCTTTTGTTTTTCAACCACCTTGGTCGTGCAGATGTTTGTAGCATTGCAGTGTGTGAAATCATATTTTGTATGTGCTAGAGGGGTCTAAAATGTCTAAAAGGTACAATTAGTGATTTGGCATAATCAAAATCTTAGGCATTTTTGTGATTTATCAGCAATTTCCAAGTATACTCGCACATATTACTTCCATCTTTTTAGCCATATTCATTTAAGTAAATGAATCATGAAGTTTTATTAATTTAATGTTCTATGGTGCAAGAAAAATTTGTGGGAGCTATTTCATTGCTAGTAAAGCTAAAGTGGACAGCTTTGGAGTCATATAGGTGATGCAAATACATGTATGGTTCAATAGCATGCAGGTAGGTGTTTGGATTCTTGTGGGGTTGCACATGGAGTGGATAGTTTTGATATTCAGATTGAATAAGTGGATAGAGATTACAACTTGGAAGAATGAATAGAGTAGAAGAGGAAGATTTAAAGGGTAAAAGCTACAAGCAACTGCTATGTCATCAATTGATTAATCCATTTTAAACTTTTTAGGGTGAAATTTCAAATTCTCATAGTCTTTCAAGCATGCAGTAGTACAATTTTGTGTAATATGAACAACGTCGTCATATGCGTTCGGGTTTTTTTTGTTGGTTGTACCATGTATTGATAGAATTAAAAAATATGCAGTTGAATCTAGGGGAGGTCACTCTCACTACATTTGGGATACCTATGTGTGGCGGAGTGATTTTTTGACCCCCTATTTACTTTTGAATAAACTATAATTTCATCCTAAAATTTTGAACTTTATTTAACAATGACTAAAGGTTTCTATTGACAAAAATTTCAATTCCAAATAACATAAGATATATTGTCTAGAAAGGGTTGAAAAATGAACTAAAATAGCATGTTCTCCAACTAAAATATTTATAGAGCTCACATGAAGTGATGAAGATGACTATTGCATCAATATTCAACCAAAATAAACTTTCATTAAAAAGCTATTCTATAGAAAAAAAAATTCATTTTTCAAATTTTTTTTTCTTATATAATATAGGGGTGTGAAAGTTATTTTCAGCTTTACAGTGTATCTTTTTTCTAAAAAATTTATAACTAATTACTATTAGCAAAAAAAAATACCAATAATTCAAAGCATAAACTTTTAAAGTAGTAAAATCTATCCATAATTTTTTTTTTGAAAAACAATTAAATTTTAAGATGTATTACATGTACTACTTTTTCCACTGCACGTGGGTTGCTAAAACACGGGAAGTGTCCTCCCCAGGAGTTGAATTGAGTGTGTATCTTCAATTTATATTTATTGTGTATGCAATTTCTGGTGTTAAAGTTTTGTAATTGTCAGGAGCAATGTTCATTTCAAAGGACTGGAAGTGACAGTAAAGTTCTAAAGGAATTGGTGTGCATTGTTCAAACTATCTAAGATGGTGATGAATGTGTTTTGAAAGTGCTTTGATTTAGTATCTTGTGGAGTATTAATTTTTTTTAAAGGAATATAAAAATCTAAAAGAAGGGAGGTCACGTTGTATGACATAGAAGTCATGTCATTATCAGAAAAGATGAACAAATCAAAAACTGCCACTACTATAGCTAAAACCCGTCATTGAAGGAGAAGAGGATGACATGTGTCTTTTTGTGAATGTAGGGGGTTCTCTTTTTGAACAACTACAACAAAAGTATTGCATAATCTAGCTAAGCGAAAAATGTTAGATAAAGTACTACAAAAAAAAAATTTAATAGAAATTACATGACTTTTAAACTTGTCTATAGTAAATGACATGTTATAGCCTTCATGACCTACCAACATGGCATAGGACAATGAGCAAAATCCTGTGTGGTAGTAATAAAGAGAAACGTGTAAGGAAATGTCCAAATCAAGCTTTCCTAATTGACTGGATATGTCAACGTAATCCAGTTGATTTGTATGTGAAAATTGACATGTATTTTTCTATTGATATTAGTAATATAGGTTGGATTTGGTTAAGATAAGCCAAAACTAAAGACCGGCAAGGTTTAGTCAAGCCTAAACTTCAACAAGCCTAAGTTGTAAAGCAATCCTGTCTTTTGAACGCATAGTGAGGGACAAGTTCCAGATCAAATTGTTTTTTCAAAACCGCTCATTTTATTTTTGGAGGGGGGGTTGAAAAATAATTTGATCGGAAAATCACAAAATCTCAGTACCCCCCCCCCCCTCAATCTTGTATTTTTGAAAACAAAGTTGTTTGACAATCGATATGGGATAATCCGTATCCGTTTTCCGAAAACCCTCTGAAACTCCCTCTCTTACGCAAGTGAACGGTTGAGATCTCAGCTGCCAAAGATCGGACGGCTTGGGATTTTTCTGAAATCAACGGCACATGCAGGGGTTATGTTTAATTTCTGAATACCAGATCAACGGCTCGAGATTTTCCCTTCAGTTTCTCGCGGGGAGGGGGGGAGAATTGCACGCATCCTGTAAACACCGTAGATAGTAAAGCTTTTTATATCCTTTTTAGAATGGTAAATTTTGCATAAATTGGACTTCCCTCTAGAAGTTATTTGCGTATGCAATTTGGCTTCAATCTAATCTAAACTACAAAACTTCATCTATTGGGTTTTTTATCAAATCTAACTAAGCAAATTAACTTTGGATTTTTTTAATTGAATTTAGATTTATTGCTATTTTCTAAAATTTGATTTTGACTTAATTTGCTCTAGTATTGAAGACTTTCATCCAAATTGACTCTAAACTAAGTCAAAACTTCATCCTAAGCTACCTCCTTCAATATTGATCTATTTCTTAAATGAAATTAGTTTGAGAAACCTTGAAATATCTTCTAAATGATCCTAATTCTAACTTGTTCTTTAATTGTTTCCAAAAGATTCAATTTAAACTCCTATTTGTTACTTGCAACTTTGGACCTCTATATCTAACTTATTATTCTTTGATTTTGAATATTTTAGCTTGTAGATTCTAAAATTAAATTTCTAAAATGATGAAACACTTAGATTTTTTACTTTCCTAAAGAAGTTTATAGACAAATGAAGTTTGACTACTAATCGGTGCTTGAAACTTCATCCACTAAATTTTACTTCCTCAAACTTCCAAACTAACTTTTATTTTGGAGGTTTAACTTTAGATTCTATTCTAGATTCTAATATTTCTTTCTTTTGATTTTTTTGAATGATTTTCCTATCTTTTCATCCACTCTTACTACTAATTTTCATCCAAGCATAACTTTTTGAATTTTTATCTATTTTTGGAATTTAATATATTTTTGGAATGCTCAAAAAATCAACTAATGGATTTTAATTTCAAAGCTTAGATTTAACAACTTTCTAATGGTCTAATTTGACTTTCTAACTTCAAAGTTGATATTTTTATTTCTAAATTAATAATTCCTGAAGGATCATTGTCCTTTGAAGGATAAATTGGATTTTAGGCAGGTACCTACAATCTCAATTTTTATCATGTTTTTTTGAAATTTTTTTGAAGGTAGAAAAACTAATTATCTTTGTGAAAATGTAATTTTTTTCATTGGTGCTTGGAAACAAAAATTATGCCTATATAAGCTCAAAACATGAGAAATCAGGCAACTAAATTCTACGTAGAAAGCTTTGACTCATTTCACTTGGATAAGTATTGTGAAAATTATGGACAATTTTGTTTTTTGGGCAATTTAAGCATCTTCTTATAAAAATAACATGTAGGATTCATTTATGAATGCAATTTTTATAATTTTTCAAAAAAACAAGTACTACATGGTTTAGTTTTCTTTCTAAAACAATCTCACCATTGGAATTAGTGTGTTTTAATTCCATCTTAGAGACATTAATAATTTAGATTTTCCTTCTAGCTTGTACCTATTTCTACATAATAATTTAAAAAATAAATAAAATTTAAGTTTTTTTGCATTTTTTCTCCAGACTCTCAATTCAATTTCCCACCATAAAGATTTAAACTTCAAAAATTTGTAGCACAAAAAAATTAAGTTAGAAAGGTTCAAAGTCAAATAATCTAGTGACACAATGTGTAGAAGAACTTGTATTCTTCACTTTAAAGTTTAATTGCAGATATTTTGCAATTTCTGTGGTCAAAAAATTTGAAATTTATTCCAGGCATTTTCATACTAGTTAGGTTTAAGATCCTGCAGTTAGATAGGCAAAAAAACAATCAGATTTTTTTACTCTTTGCCATAGAAATGGCAGTTTTTAATGCTTTTTGGCAGAAAAAAGGCCGTGGTCCTTCACGGGTTAATATTCTTATGAAATGGAATGAATGGAGGGAAAAAAATTCAATTCCCCCTTCAAAATTCTTTGATGCAATAGTCCCATCCTCAAGGATCATCATCATAATCTTGTTGTAGTATCGGTCGACCTCCATCTCATATCTTTTTGTATTTGAGAGTAATGTTTAAATGGAAAGTATAATAAAATAAAAGAGTCTATAATTCCTGATTTCTTTCTTCACAATTCTTTTTTCTTTTATATTTCTTTCTTTCTAATTTTTTTATTTTTTTGAGATATTTTGAGAGAAGAATCTATCAAATCTAACTCCTTAATTGCTTGTTAATTGTCTAAGGAATCAAACAAAGATTGAATACAAAGCTTATTTAAAAAATAAATAAAACGCTTGTGAATCCCAAATGACAAATATGGAGCTCATAACCATCATGGAGGATTCAACCATGGGAAGTAGTAAAAACACCATGTTGACAAAAATGTGGCTAAATTGGCCCAAACTACTAAAATAGACTAAAAAATAAGGTACAAGATGAAAAATGGAGGTATTAGGGGGAAAAAATGAGGATCTTTTTTACTTTGCCTTAAAGCCTCATTTCCTTGCTTAGTTGCTTACCTCCTTGACTTTTAGTGTTTCACCTCTAAAATCCAAAAGACAAATTTAGAATGCTCCAATGGCTTCAAGAATCCCAAATTAGCCTCACAAACCCTCTCTTACCTTTTTCAAGATCATTAGATTCATAAAATCAACAAATCATCAAAATAAAGTACAGTAAAATCTCAAATGAAGGAATTTACACTTTCTAAGGATTTTGATTTGGAGGGGCATTCAAAGAAGTTGTTGGAGTATGAAAAGACTCCTCTTTGGCTTCATTTGGATGTTGTATGCTCCCGTGGCTCTAGTCATGTAAAGGTTGTTCGCTTTCAAGTTCAAGTGGTTGTAGGAAGGTCCTCATCAATTGGAAAAAAAATCACTTTTTGTAGATGTTGTTGCTTGCATATTCATTTCTTCTTGTAATTGATCTTCAATCCTTTGATGAGCTTCTTGTGTCCTATAATTGACCATTTTGTAACCAATGGCAGTGCCACGTACAATAAATTGCCTACACTTCCGACATTCACAACGCACTTTTCTATCTTGTTGTTTTTTCATTATAGAAATGCAAAATTATACATTTAGGAAAATAATGAGAAGACAAGTGTAGCTTAGAAACATTATCAAAGTGATTGTGAACAATGAAGCAATTGATAATATACTTTTTAACCAAGAATGAAACAAAGCTTATATATTGGAAATCTTTCACATTTAGAAAATATTTAATATTAACAAATTTTTATATAATTAATTGCATCTTTTATTTTTTTAGTGATCTTTATTTTTTAACTACTTATATCTATTTGTAGAATTCAAGCTATTGTCATCATATAAAAAACAAAATATTTTGAACATATATATTTATCCTAAAATTAAAAAATATTAATAAAATTTATAACTGAAATAAATAATTAATATAAATTATTTACAAGGTAAATACATACATATCAAGGTATGATATATATTTATAGAGAGGTATAAGTATTACTAAAAATTATTATAGTATTATATATGGAATGATTTGATTTATTGTTAAATTCTTTGAATTTCTCTAAAGTGTCATCTAGATGTATTCTCTATATTTGTGAAAAGTCTTTTCTAGATTTATTCTCCAACTTTATCTTTAGTGTTCTTTAACTTAATGTAACTCCTATAGTCTCATGGTCCTTTGGAAGACAAAATGGATTTTTATCAATGCTTGATGATGTATTAAATTTTTTTAAATTACTATACCCAAAGGTAATTGATGAGTGTTATTAGGTCCAAATATCAATTTATAATATAACGGATATTAATTGCAGATTAAAGAGGTCAATGGCTAGTTGCCTAAATATTTGGATGTGGGGGTAGTATTTAGGGTGTTTTGGCTTAGAAGCCCACATTTCAAGGGCAATTTTATCACATTATTTTCATGTTTGTACAATGCCCTCTAAAAAGTCTTCCAACCCTTGTTTGGTTTTGCCTCAAGTAGTTTAATTTGAGATTGTAATACTGGCAAGTTAATTGAGATCTTTTGATGAGATTTTTTGCATACAAGAAGTCAATACAATAATCTACCTGTGACTTAGCACATAAGCTAAAATTGTTCTCCCACTGACATGTGGCTCATTTGAGAACCACTACGCTTGGTTTTAAAGCAGAAGGTTGCTCTTGAGAAAATCAGTACATCTGTTCTGAAGTATGGAATTTGGAGGAACTTTGAGGTTGAGAGGATGCAGAGATGCAAGTACTTGTTTGGAGCGTATGCTGCTTGTAGACATAGCCTAGAGAATTTGTGAAGAAAAAATCGTGTTTGTCAAAGATATTGTATATGTATTGTTGTTAGAAGTTCTTTGATCAAACTTTGTGAAGCTGTAAGTATTGTTTCATAACTTTGCACCATGACAAAAGTTATGTGCCAAATGATGTACAAAATATGATAGTTGGTATGGGAAAATTTGGATTGTCATTGTAGGTAGACCAAAATCAACAATATCGAGGGTCTTGAAGAGATTTAGCGTATGTGGTTGTGTGACGCCGGCAAGTAAATCCGGTAGGCCACGAAAGTTGAGTGATTGAGAGAGGAGAAGGCTCAAAAGAGATCTTAGTAGTAATTGTTGTGCTTCTCTTGCAAAATTGTGCAACAATGTGACACCTTCCTTGTACATGTCAACTTTATGTAAAGAAATTCATGAGCTTGGTGTTAATAGTTGCATTGTTGTTAAGGAACCGTTTTTGAGTGACATGCATAAGGCTAAGAGGTTGGCCTTTGCAAAAGAACACTTGCATTGGACGATTGACGATTGGAACAATGTGATTTGGACTGATGAGTCATCTTTTGAAGTTGAAAAACAATCACGCCAAATCCGAGCCTAGCGAGAAGTTTATGAACGCTACAATTGGGATTGCTTAGCGCCTACATTCAAATCCGGGAGGACTTCAATTATGGTATGGGGTGCTCTAACTGGATCTTCTAAGTCTTATTTGGTGTTAATCCCTCCTAATAGACACAATGCTACTAAAAACTTTGTAGAAATAGTATATGAGGGAGCATTGGAGCATTATTATTGGCACCATGACCACTATGAGCACCTCATTCTGATGGAAAATGGGGCACTAGTACATAAGGTGGAAGCACCCAAAACCGTCACTTTAAGGAATTCAGCATACTTGGAGGCATCATTTCAAAAAAATAAAAAATTTCTGATGTTAGCGAGAGAAAATCATGAATTTTCCAAAAAAAAATTAGATTTTTTGGATGTGAAATGTAATTTCTATGATTTTTCAAAGTTGTGGGTCTCTAGATCACTGGAACCATCATGTAGGTGCACCCAAAACTGAACCCTGCGGAAATCAGCTCTTAAGCCAGTCAGATATTGGTAAGTGTCCTTCAAATATGTCAGCCAATTAAAGCCAAGCATTTGGGTGACGGATTAACTAAAGTCTAGGGACATAATTGGGTGAGTCTAGGGTCCATGGCAAGGTACAGGGACGGGAATGGGTGTTTTCACCTTAGCAATAATGCACAAAAAGATTGGAGGGAGCAACTTGGATTGAGAAAGCTTGAATGGACACCAAATTTTCTTGACCTCAATCCTATAGAAAACGTGTGGAAGCAAATTAAAGATCAAATGCAACAGAGAAGTAGACCACAAAACAAAGACAAAATGTGGAAATCAGTCAATTTGGCATGGAAGGATATACCTCAAGAGAGTATCTAGAAGTTGATTTCTACAATGCCAAACCAAATGGAAGCTATGATAGCAACTAAAGGTGGTAGCACTTGATGGTAGTAGGTGTACTACTTTGCTACAAAATAGTTGCTAGTGAAGAAGATATATTGTAAATTTCATGTTATAATAGGCTTTTACATTACTATAGCTTTCTCATGATACCTTATTTGACTATGTTTGTTTAAGTTTTAGTTTAATACATGAGTTTGATTTCCTTAGCCTTAAATTTGTATAAAAGAAAATTGGAAAACACATTATAGCCACATAGAGGAAAATTTTACCTACATAGCATGCATCTTTGTAATACAAAAGATGTAGATAATGACGTTTCCTATATATTTGTGCAATCGAATGTTAAAAAATCATCACATATATTTTTCAATTAATTTTAATGTGAAGCCAAGAAAAAAAAAAAAAAATCACCAAAAATATAATTCTTATTTTGTTGGTGAAGGTTCTATAAAGCAATACATTTAATAGGATAGTTTTGATAGAATGCATTTACAATGGAAATACAATTTTTTTTTGAAAAGCTTCATAGAGGGGTTGCAAGACTTTCTAGAGGGTACTGTACATTGTATTTGATTATAGAAAAGTGCTCTAATAATGCCTTAGATTTGTCTTCTTCTTTCATTTCTAGCGCACTCCATCTCTCACCACTACATATATTGCTTCCATGTGGTTTTTTCCTTCTTCTTTTGACGTCACTTATAGATTATTATTTAATTTTTATGAGTGTATTGTGAAAGACCTAAATCCTAGCATGGTTGTGACATCCTAAAACTTTGATGTGTTTTCTTTGGTGCAATATACAATTGTATATGTATTATGTGTGGAGTTTTTTTTAAAGCTTCCACAGTTGTAGTACAAGACGGTATATTTGTATAAGGGAATAGATGTACTTTTGGTTGGAATAACAAGGTGAGGGAAATATTTTTTAGAATTCATATAATATGTTTTATGTTTCCTTGCATTGAACTTATATGGCTAGTATTATTTGAATTTGTTGCATTGTTTATATATGCATATATGTTTGTTGTGAATGTTATGTGTTTAATTATGCATGCATTGAAGTTGTAGAAATTGTGTGCAAATGGAGATTATTTGCTTAACAATGTGAGCTATTTCACCACCTGTAGGATACATACTATCAAGCCCACAAAAAAATTGTAAGAAAAATAAAGTATCATTGAAAGAATACCACATTTTTTATAAGAACAAACACCCCTCCAAATAATACTTTTGAAAATAATGTAAATTTTGAAGGGTGCAATGAATTCCTAACACAAAAAGTAATAGCCCCCATTAAATATCCTTTGTATGAAACTAATTTAGGAAAGTTATACTAATAAGTGCCTTCCTTGGACTTCATTAGCATTAATTTAATGTTGGTTGCATTTGATAAATTGCATTGGAAAAAAATAACCTTCCTTCTAATTTACAACATTCTTAGAAGATGCACTCTTTGAACATTTTGTGCACCACATGCAACAATGGGGAATTTTTTAGGGGCCTATTTACCTCCAAGGTCAAAATAAAATCCTCCATGTAATTAATTATATTGGAAAAAGGCCTATTTTAAAGCATACTATGATTATTTACAACGTCCATGTGAATGCAATTTTTTATAGGATATATTACTTATAAGGAAAAAAAAGTGCATCTAAAAGCAAGGTTAAAGCAATGGTTAGAAAAAAAAAATAGAAAGAGAAGATAAATGCAATTCGATCGTCATTTCTTACTCATATCTAGTGGTGTATTTTATGACATGAGAACTAATCAAACTTAGTATGTTGTAAAATTTAGATTGTGCTCTAAAACCAATGACACAAACTTGCATTTTGCTTTTTTCAATGTACCAGCAACGTTCATTTGACTCATCGCAAAAGGAGAACTTCAACAATTTGTTAGCCATTCCCAAAAGGTCAAGAAACTACAAAACAATTTGGTACAAGTACATGTCAATTTTCTAAGCCCTTCCCTAGAGAAACAATCATTTCCTAACTTGGTGTTGTAGGAGTTCTTCTAACAACAAGCTATACTTGGAAAAGAAATGAAAACAAGAATGGAAATTCACATGCATTTCAAAAATCCAAGGAAATAACACACAAGATAACACAACAAACATGAAATATAAGAGCACGGAATACACAAGGTTTAGAAAGAGCATTCACTCACTACTCTTGTCCAAAAAATTTATTCATGACATGTGTTCACAAACACAAGTAAGGTTGTCAAAATTTGTGTCCTTAGTCCTCACTGCTATAACATTTACACTATTGCTTGTAAATCTATAAAAAAATTCTAAATGCCTAAGGTCTCAAAAAAATACTTTTCATGCTCAAGAAATTGCCTTATTACACCCATGTTCAGTTGTAAATCACATGTGGAGGACTAAAGCAAAAAATGTGAATTCCAAAATTACATCTTCATAGCTGACAATGAATAACTCTAGAATTACAAACGTGAAATTCACAATCACAGAGCCTGAGTTATTCAAATAGTAAGGTTGTTGTTCCTACCACCACAACAAAGTCTGATGTTGTTTAAGTCGATTTGAAACCAGACAATTTGAATAGGAATAGATTCGCGTCATCCAAAATGCAAAGCATAATCCTGAACAATATTGACTCATCCAAAATACACCTTAAAATTGGAGCCCTAGACCCTATCTGTGAATCTAGGTGAAGCACACACCCAAACACAAGGAACATTTCAATGTTGTCATTTTGAAACAAACCATGAATATGAACACCCTAAACTGCAACAACAGATGTCTTCAATCCTTATAACAAATTTCCTAGCTATAAGCACATCCTAATCTTAAATGAACAAACACCAAATCAATCACAACTTGCACTTCAAACAAGCAAAATTTGAAACACAAGGGACAACATCACTCAATAAAATGAGCAAGGTCAACCAAATCCTAAAGCCATCATAAGCGACAGGATCTAATCCAACAAAATCTAATAGGGATTAACTCGATTTTTCATCTAGACACCCTAAAGCTAGCTGTACAAAACGTAGTCTATTAAATACAATACATAGGATTCAGTTCCTTAGCCCCTTTATTACATATACAAATTTTGAATGTCCTAGATTTTTAGGCTACCTAAATTACTTAAAATGGATTTACTAATTTGATTGTTCCCTATTTATTTGTGAGTCCTTTATAAATGTTATCTCAAACGACTAAATTACTCCTTATATTATGCCGCACATAGTTTTTAAAATGTACTAAGTGCACCTCCCAAGACACAGGAATAGGCACATGTCCTAATCATTCATAGGTTTTGTAACCATCTTCTCACAAAAATGATATAGAATTCTCAAGGTTTTAAAGACTTTCTCAATTTTAGGACTCACTAGCCATTCCTTATAAAATCCCTAAAATCTTGATTGTTGAAACAAACCCTAATGACTATCTAATTCATATAAGTGCCTTCAATTTGTTAAATTACTAAAAACTCCTTCACCATGCTTAAACTTGAAGTACATTCTACCATTGAAACAATCCAATGGACATACAAACAAAAGAATATTTAAAACTCAAAGACTTATACCACAATAAAGATAGCTTGTAATAACATGATATTACAATGTTATACAACTATTGTAAGTCCTAAATAGCACGGGGCCTTTGCTGTAAAATTGATTTGCATCAAATCTTTTTCTACATTGAAATCCCTAAATAACCCTAAGCCTATTCCCAAATTTTCATTTATCCAAATCTCAATCCTATAATTCCAAAGATAATCTAAAATTTGACATAATTACTATGGCGTCCCGAAGTGATACTCACTTATTCAATTAAGCTTTAAAAACGTGCCTCTATAGCACGTCACTTCTAGTGATACCGAAAGTCATAATCTCTTAATAATGTAAATCCAAGTCACTGGCTACCTGAAATTCCAATACTAGTCACAAGTCTCCCAATCTTCCAAAAAATTTATAAGACACCATTACACCAAGCATGGCATTTGATGACATTTGCACAATCGAATACTTCATATGTTTATCTACAACACATACTCATGTAGAACAATAGTAATGTTCTAACTAACATAATTACTCCAATGAAGTATCCCCAAGTTCTTTGCTCCATAGATGTTGTGAGCCCCTCAGTTATCACTTTGGACTCTAAATTATTTATTTATTTTTGGGTCACATTATTAGATTTTATAAATATCCCTCTTTAAAAAGAATGTTGGATTGCATATAGTAAAGTACTTATCAATGCAATGTTTTATCCTTAGAAGCCCGGAGCACCTAAAACACTCTAATTTATTAGTTTTAGATCAATTTATCATTTTGGAAAGAATATAAAAAGCTTTACAAATTAAGCTTAATAGCTTAGACTCTTATAGTATTTATGACATTCATTATGGATATCAGTCCAAGTTTGATCTATTTGACATTTCTCCTTTGGACAGTCCAGCAACCAAAGACTTGACTTTGCGATTATTAGAGCTCCAAGACACCATGAGACTCCATCTACAAGAAGCTTAGGATCGTTACAAGACATCAGCAAATGCGTTCCGAAAAGAATCACATCCATTACATGTTGGTGAAAAAGTTTGACTCTTTCAGAGCATCATCAAGACTATTCCACCGCGTGACAAATTGGATTATCAACGGCTAAGGCCATTTTCCATTTAAAAATATATCAATCCCGTTGCTTATCTATTGGAACTTCCAGTGTCTATAAAAGTACATCCGATCTTTCATGTTTCCCTTCTTGAGCCGTATAAAAAAGTCAAATTTGCCAGAAAAAAGTCAACCACCACTGCTTTTTACCGAAATAGACAATCATGAAGAATATGAGGTGAAAAAAATATTTGATTCACAATGTACAGGTGGCAAGTTGGAGTACTTGGTTCAATGGCGCAAACACGACATTAATGAACACACATGGGAATCAACAACGAGCTTGGACAATGCGCCACAAAAAATACATGAGTTTCACCAACTCTATTCTAATAAACTATAGCCTATCTAAACAATAACTTCTTGAGAATTCTCTCCATTTGAAATTGGTTATAAAAAAGGAAGAGCTGATAAGAAGAGACAGTTTTTTTTGTCATAAGAAATTTTAAACAATGGAAACTCCAATATGTCTAATTAGAGGGATTTTAGAGACTCTTTAGACCCCAAGCACACTACCGAGCCCAAGTTGAGCTTTCTATGTCACAATTACCAGACCAACCTCTACACAAACTTTAGATTTTCCACCACCACAACCTTAAGACGAGGGCAAATTTTCAACACAACAAAAATGACCACGTATTGAGCAACTTTTCTTGGAACTCATTGCTAGAGAAGGAGGTGATGACATAGTTTAGAACCTTCTCCAAGAAGATTGTAGTTGGAGGAAGCTTCTTGAGAAGCTCGCCAAGCAATAGAAACTTCTAGAAGTTTCTGGAAGGACGTCCAAGCTAGAGGTAAGCTTCTTGAGAAGCTTTTCAAGTAGCAAAAGATTCTTAAAAGAACCTTCTAACTGGTAGTGTATATAAGAGTCGAGGCTGAGGTAGTACTTAGTCTCCACAACACCTCTTTTGGTCTTAGCTCTTGGCTCTAGCTCTAGCTCTAGCCTTGTACTTTTTGAACTCTAGCATCAAGTCTTGCTATCTAGAGACTCATTTTGTCTTATCTTGTGTCTTGTACGTTTGCTATACCATCTTGGCAACTTTGGCAAATTGTGAGGATGCTGGGGTTGGTTATCTTCTTCTAGCAGTGCACCGCCATCGCACAATAATAGACAGATTAGAGGAAGCCTAGAATTTGGGGGGACTAGGCCTTATGCCACATTTCATTTCATCTAGACCGATAGCCCACCGCCATATCTCTATACCATTTTTCATATATTGGCTTGGCAAGCTTGGACCAGTTGGTTAGTAGGCAATGATCAAGTTTTGTAGTATAAAAGTGAAGAGGGCATGAGTCTCCCCATGACTATCTACTGAGGTCAAAGACTAGGTCGGCTATAATGCCATGTATAGGAGAAAACCGGATTTTGGTTGCAATTCAAAGCTTTCACTTCTTAATCAAAAATAGAAGCCACCTTGAACTTTATAATAAACAGTGTATGTAGTGCATGGCAAGACCATGGTCTAACAGCCCTAGTTCTAATTTAGTTTGGATCTCTAGAATCATGTTGCAAGCCTTAACTCCTAAAGGTATTTGAGGCTTTTAGGCCAAAAATTCTTCAAAGTATTTAAACCCAAAGCAAGGCGAAAATCTTCATCTATATTTATTCATTAACAAATCCAACTATAGAATTCTTTAATTAACTTGTTAGAATATACACTTCTAAAATTTAAGAATAAAAACCTTACCAATTGCAAGATCAAGTCGCTTGAATTTCAAAAAGAAGTACCTTCAACTCTTTCTAAATGATTAGATTTCATCTTTTAAATTTTTTACACAAAAATGTGTAGATTATATAACTAGTTACTTTCTTTAATATGTTGAAGAAATAATTTGGGAATACATATAAAAAATTTCATATTTATGCTTGAAAAAAATAGTAAGTGGAAAGAATTATAGTAGGATTTAACCCCTAAAGCCCCGAGGCCTTTTCTCCATCAAAACACACTCAAAATTGCCACTTCTATTGCAAAGAGCAAAAAACTATAAAAATTGTTTTTTTTGCATATCTAACCGTAGGATCTTATACTAGACTAGTATGAGAATGTGTGCAAGAAATTTCAAAAACTTTGACCAAATAGATTGCAAGATATTTGCATTCAAAATGAAGAAAAAAAGTTTTTTTGCACCTTGCATGACTAGATTTTTGGGCTTTGAACCTATTTAACTTAAATTTTTTGTATTGTTGATTTTGATTTTCTAAGTTTATATGTTGAATACTTCAGTTGAGAATCTAGGAAAAAAAAAATTCAAGAAAAAAACACTAGCTTTTTACTCATTAAAAAATTGTTAAATAGAAGTAGGTTCAGGATTGAAGGAATAACTAAATTGTTAATAGCTCTAAGACAAAATTGAAATACCATAATCCCAACGGTGAGATTGTTTTAGCAAGAAAATTCAACCTTGTCCAACAATTTTTTTCTGAATATTGTAAAAATTGCATTCAAAAATGAGTCCTAAAAGTTATTTTTTGAAGAAGATGCTTAGATTGCCCGAAAAACTAAGGCTGTCCATAACTTTTTCATTATTAGTCCAAATAGAATGAATCAAAGCTTCAAATGTAGACAAAAAGACATAGATTTTGAAAAAAATATTTAAAAAATTTATTTTGACTTTCTGTGATTTTTTTGTGCTGCCCGCCAAACTCTATTTTTGGCATAACTTTTTCTCTCGGGCACCAATTGAAATAAAAATTATATATCCACAAAGCTCTCGCAAAACTGCACAACCTCAAAAAATCCCAAAAAATTTCTCTGCAAATTGAGGTCACAGGAACCTACCCGGACCCAAATTGTCCCCCGAGGGGACAAACGGGGCTTTAGGGGTTAAAATACTAAATTATTAAAAATTTAGTTATGGAATTGAAAAATGCCATTTCCAATGGTTGAAATGTTGTAATAAACAATCTTTACCTAATGTTTTTATTTTTTTCAATATTGAAAACTCACTAAAATAAAGGACTTCAAAGTTTACTAATAAGTAGAGATTCAATAACTACCCATGAACTGAAACTCCTCATTATTTACATTTCATTAATGAAAATGGAGTGATTCAAAGCTTTCTACATACATCCAAATTAAAAAACTAATTTCAAGTTTTTATTTATATAAATTTTTTAGCAGCTTAGGTTCAGGGTTGACGAATTCAACGTCCGGCTCAAAATTGCGTCCAAAAAATTGGACCTGCGGAACCTCAACATCGGGCGGATGACCTGGCAGACGATAAAGTCCCCTTGTCACAGGACATCCAAGGACCTTGTGTCCGCGAATGCTAGATGTCCGGACAACCCTACCTAGGTTGCCAATGGAGAAATGAAATTTGCAAATCATGCAATAACTTTTTAACCATGTAGTTCAAAGTTATGAAATTTTTTGTGCTTTTAAGCGACTCTTTGGACACATGTTGTGTGAAAATTTCAAAGAAAAAAAAGAATTTTTTTGTTTGTAGTGAGTTGCCAAAATCACTATGTTGCCAAAAAAAACAATGTTTGGACATGCATGGGTGAAAGGACCCAAGTGCTCAAAGACTTTGCTTGTGCCTTTTTGGCTCTTTGTTTGATTTTCAAATGCCTCTTTCCATTAGTGCATTGCAAACTGGGGTGTTTCTAAGCCATGGTGTTTGGACCATTGCATTGCAATGAAATTTAGTATTTTGAAAAAATAATATATTCAAAAAAAGATGAAAAATATCATTTATAATTTTTCTAAATATTCAAAGTAGTCAAAATGATTTCAAATTTCAAAATTTCAAACTACCAATAATTTATGCAATGAGGTTCAAGTTTATTTAATAAAGAATTATTTTTGAATTTTTTCACTTTTTTGGATTCATCAATAAAGAAGTTGCATTTCCTTAATGGAGTTGTCTGAAATACTGAAATACAGATATAAAATATTACTTTAATAATTACAAATAGAATACATTTGGATTTCTAATAGAGTGTGACATGCAAAAAAATGTAATGAGATTATAAAGAATGAAATCTTAGAAGAAGCTATAATTCTCTTCTTCCAAAGATATGTAAATGGACATGCTAAGTTTATGAAAATTGTAGTGATTTGAATTGGAGCAAAAGTCTAAAAATCATAAAAGTTGAAAAATTGGCAATGTTGTCACTTTTATGACAACATTTCTACTTTACCGTTGCTTGAAAACACCCACTTGTGCAATACAACGCCAATTCAAATCCTTGCATGGTTTTCTTACTACAATTGGTCTTTCAGACAATTTGATGTTGAAGGTTTAATGCGGTATATTTCTTAATAGTCTTGTTTCTATTTCAATAAAAGGATTAAAATGCATTGTATTACATAAATTATGCAATCTTAGAGGTTGCTCCATTATCTCATGATGAGTTCCTCTATCATTAATATATTCTATAATTACAAAACATGATTGGACAAGCCACAAAAAAATAAACCTTAGTCTGAAAATTTGACTATTTATGGTATTTTTGGGGGGTAATTTGGACATACAACATATAAGATATAAAAGGTTCAAATTGTGTAGTTCAAAGTCTAATGATCCCAAGTGGCTCTATTACCATAGCATGTCCATACAAAGTAACATAATGATACATTATGCATGTTATGTACTATCTTGGTGCTTGGAGGAAATTGAAGTAGGATCTTATTTAGAAACTAAGGTGACGGTGCTACAAGAGACAAAGCCTCTCCTAGAGTAACTTCTTGTTTTACTTAAAAAGATGCAAATATTATTTTACATCATTTTATATCAAAACAACAGTGTAGGAGGAAGGAAAGATTTATTTAATACCATGAATGATTTTTTTATTTTTTTTTTGAAACAAAAAGGGCAAGCCCATTGCAAACACCATGAATGATTAGAGCAACCACATTGGCACTTGCCAAATTTGATGCTCTAAAAGTTTACATCTATTTTTTAAAAACCCTCAAAATTCTTGTCCCCCACCCATGCTCACCAAATGTTCTCCATTAATAGTCAATTGATCAATCACCAAGTAAAATGTAGGATAAAGCTCATCAAACTTAGGGTGAATTGTAATTTCAAGGGCCATCTATTACTTGACTTGCTAAGATTTAGTGCCACGAGAAACATTTTGATGGGCCTAAAGTGTATATCGCATCTTAAGTACGAGTGGGGATGTTCTTCTGACGGCACTTGAATTTGCAGTGATTTCAAGGGCCATCTATTGCTTTACTTACTAGGATTCAAAAGAATATCGTGTGGGACCCAAAGCACTTCTCTCCAAGATAGACACATGTCAAAGTGTCAGATCCTTGGCAAGTACCGGTGGAGATGCTCTAATCATTAGAACGTCACTTCAATCCGGACTCTCAAATATCTTGGAATGAAATGAGTGGAGGAATTGTCGCCACTTTGGAGTCAACCCGACCATGTGCAAGTTGCGCAAAGTCCAAGAGAAAATCCGACTGATCAAATTTCCCAGGGCCCTCCCCCATCATGAGTTTACCATATTTCGCCCCCCCAACACACACACAAGGATCCGTCCCATATGGAATTATCTGGGGTGGCCAGGGCTGTCAAATTTTATCATATAACTCACCCATCAAATCTTCTCAGTTGCATCAAAAGTGTTTAAACTTTGGCAGAAACTATGGCTTCTCCCTTGTTCCTGAATGGCTAGAGAATGATTTTCTACTGTTTTCAGCACATGCGAAAAGCTTTGGCCCTGATGTGAATCACGGTTTCTTGTGGACATGAGGATCGGAGGCACGTTGAAATGTGGGACTTAAAGGTGCATTGGGCACATGGTCTTTCTTGCTGGCTACTCTCCAAACTCTGTGACCTGGCTTCTAAAGTGAAAGGGACCCCTGGGCCTGCACGTGGAAAAAGCTTTCATGGATCAAATTTTGAAACACCACTGCAAGGGAACTCAATATTTGATACCACGGGGAGGGTCATCTGCATTGACTTCTACAAGATGGAAAAAGCACTGAGTGCCATGAAATCGCCCGTTCATTTCTCGGGAAGGTTCTGGTCCGCAATCAGATCGTAATGCCCAATTACGTGGTTTTGCCTGCGCAATTGGGCATTACAACTTTTTCTTCCCAAATTCAATCTATTATGTGTAGAAATCTGGTTTCCAATAGTATAGTAGAACCACCCATTGTCAACCATTTAAGCGATCTATGCATGTTTTGGAGCAATATAAGGCACGTAAATTTTCTGCCATGTAGGAAGATAGAAATCAAGGGGATTGCAATTTTTTATGTAATTTTATGCCTTGGAATTGAAATTATTATGAATTTTGGAAGCCGTCAGATGGTCCAAACCTATAGCTGACATGTAGAGTCTTCCAATGCCAATCATTCAAGAACTATTTTCTGCTCACTGCCGTGGGACATGTGTCATGACTCGATTAGTTTTAAATTTGAAAAGGAGAAAAAATACTTCCAAAGCTTTGGTTGAAGATTTATTGCTACCTTGATTGGACACAGTACACCCTATAGGTTGGAGATGGGTCCCTGGTCGACAATGGATGGTTCTACCATAGTAGGTTACCCCATGCATTGCCTAACACATAATACTGTGTGTTTGCACCTTGTCATCAAAATGAAACCGATCATCAAAATGGAATGAGTACAAGTTAACTCTCTTTCATTGTAGAATTGGTCCTCTTGCCTTCCCCTGTCTTTTTTTGTGGAATGAAGTCTTGCAGCCTTGAGGTGCACCGCATGGATGTTCATGCATGTCTAGAATGTCAATTAATTTGGAGCATTATTTTTTGTTAGTTTAGAAGGCCATGACTGAAAGGAACATAGCAATGGCCAAAAGAGAAAAAAAAAAGACAACTAGTTCAAAATTAGCCGGTGGAATTGGGGGAAAAAAATGGTTGCATTTTGAAAACAAAGTGTGTAAGATTGGAAAGAATTTGGGACTGAATTCAACTGAAGGATACTTTAACCGCCTCTTTTCAACACTTTGGAAATTTTAGTTGCCATGAAATAATAATTAGTGGCTAATACCTAGGTGGGGCGAGATCCCCAAATGAGGTGAATAAGGTACTAATTTGGGAAGGCAACTATTGGCATAGGTAGCAAAGAACTTATCATTGGAGCTAAAGATCGACAAGAACAACACTTTACAATAGTCATTAAAGCAAAGTTTCAACAATTGAAAATTGCCGAAAGCAAGAAGGTCACTTTAGAGCTTCAAAAACATACCCTTTATATTCATTGACCAAATTGAGCATGTGTATTTAGACCATATATAGAGAGAGAAATTTCATCCTATGCGGGAAGGACCTTAGCCTTCACCTAAACCTTAACATCAAAGGGCTGCAAAAGAAGTTGCAAAATTCAAAGAGCACCATACAAAGTCAAATGAAAGGCTCTAGTCTTTGTATGAATTGGAGTAAAACACTAAGAAACGGATAAACTCGGCGAGTGGGGAAGAATTTTTTTTAAAAAAAGAAGCAAATATTGAACAATCATAAATTGTGACGAGCAAACAGAGGAGACACTGGAGCTTCAATATAGATAGATCCTTGACATCCACTGGCCAAACTGAAATTTGAATCCCAACCATGACTAAACACGTTGCAAAATCTCAGGGAGGACCTTTTGCCTAAACTAAGGATGCAACACTCATTAGTACTAACTGTTAGTTTGAAATTACCGTTTAAACGGTGTCAATTTAAGTTTGGAAGAAATTGACTAGTGAGGAATTGAGCACTGCAGGAAATTATTCAACAGATTTTGCAGTTGAGAGGATGCATTTGACCATAGGCCTTGCTCTACTGACCCCCTTGCTCGTCCCCCCAAGAAAACCCTGAATTTTTTTATTTTTCATGCGTGATTTTTTTTTGCAAATTCTGAATTCATATTTGCGATCAGAGGCCCTGAATGAGCTATGGGGGCTCTAGCCAGTCGATGTTACACAGCAAAAAATAGGGGGATTTTTTATTGTGCACCCCTGGATGGAATTTGGCAGGACGAGCAAGGGGGCCAGTTCACCCAGGCGCATTGAAAGCAGCCCTGGGTAGGGAATTTGCGGGTGCGCAAACCGCGGTCGGTGGGGTTGCACCAGGTTCATCTGTAGACGCCAGATGCGTCTGGATGAGGTAAGTACTATATGGAGAAGGTCACCATCAATGAATGGCCTGTCCATTACTCAAAATATCACGGGATTCAGTCCCAAAATGGAAGGGACAAGTGACGGAAAATGACAGATTTCACAGAAAGCAAGGCCTGCACAGTGCACAGTAGTCCTGTACTCCTGTGGAACCAGTAAATTTGCTGCCGTATGGGGCTCAATTTTGCATCCACTCATCCCGCTTGCGGGCTGTGGAGTGGACACCTGTACTCAGTGACCCTGACCAGCCAGCACGTTCGTCATAGATGACCCATCCCAGCATGTCCCAAGTTCCCAAGTTCCCAAAACTCCCCAACCACAGCTCAAAAAGGTCAAGGCAAATGACTTCTGTGTTATACTAATTGCCGAGCATGGCTATTTTTGAACACATGGGTGGAAACGAGCTCTTTGAGGGTGCATTGGCATTGTGTGACAAAAGTGTCACAATGCATCCAAAATCCAATTTTTTAAATTAATTCTCTGGTAACCCCCCAAATTTTCTTTAAATTAATTTTAAAATTAAATTTTTTTATACCCTCCCCCTTCCTCCTGTCCTCTTGTAATTTTCAGAAAGGAATGCAATTGACAAACAATATGGGATAAACAACATCCCGTATCTTGTACCTGTATCCATATCCGTATTTTTATTCATATCCAATATTGTACCATATCCATATCCATATTTATATTTAGTATTTACTCCATATTTGTATAACATACCATATCCATATTCAATATTCATTTGGGTATCCATTTTCGTATTGATATTTGGACGGCTCAAGTTAAATCTCACAAAATCAACGGCTTATGATTTTCTGAGAAATCAACGGTGATTTCGAAGATAAACATTTTTAAAAAACAAACAATCAATGGCCTTTAAATTTTTTGAGAAAGGAATACAAACCAGGGGTGACAACCTCTTTTCACTGGATTGTGGCGCTTGGGCCAGGAAACTTTGTTCACATGAGGTTGTAATTATTTAGCATAACCGATAGAATTTGGGAAGTTTGAGTGCATATTAAGAATTGGACCTCCGAGGTAATGAGGAGAAGCTACAAAATGCAAAAAATTAAGAAACTATCAGTCTAGGTTGTTAACCCGTAAAGTCCCATTGTCCCCTTGGGGAAGAAAATGGATTTGGACAAGTTCCTACAATCTCAATATTTGTTGGGATTTTCTGAATTTTTCTTTTGTGAAGATAGAAAAACAAATTCACTTTCTAGAAATATAATTTTTACATCAATTGGTGACTAGGAGCAAAAGTTATGGTACAAAAAGGCCTCTTTTTTGTTTTACGAAAAAAAAAATCTTCAAAATTAAATTTCCCCGAGATAGATTGTATTTTTGTCTACATAGGAAGCTTTGATTTATTTCATTTGATTTTTTGTGTGAAAGGTATGGGCAATCTTGTTTTGGGGGCACCTAAAGTATTTTCTTTAGAAACTAACTTATAAGATTCATTTTGAATTCAATTTTTACAATTAAAAAAAAAAAAATTCACAAGATTAAGATCTTTTGTTAGAACATTCTCATTGTTGAGATTAGTGTGTTTCAATTCCATCTTAGAGCTATAAATGGTTTGGTTTTCCCTTTAATCTTGAACCTACTTCTACTTGACAAATTTTCAGTGAGTAGAAAACTAAATTTGTTTTTTTGTTTTTTTAAATCCTAGACTTTCAATTCAATTCTTCATCATAAAAAATAAAATAAAAAAAATCAGTAGAGAATTTTTTTTAAGTTTATGAAGGTTCAAACTAAGCCAAAAAATGTAGTTGAGCAAGGTGCAAAAAAACTAGTTTCCTTCACTTTAAATGGAAATAGCTTGCAATCTACATGGTCAAAGTGTCTAAGATTTCTTCTACACATTCTTACTCTAGTCTGGCACAAGATCCTATGGTTAAATATGCACAAAAATATTTTAAAAATAATTTAGCTCTTTGCTATTGAAATGACAATTTTGAGTGTTTTTTGATGAAAAAAGGCCTTGGGACTTAAGGGCTGAAAAGAAGGCTTGGGCGATGACAAATATGTGTAATTATGTTCAATTTTGGTAACACCTACATTATTCACAGGCTTGTTTTTAGTATAAACATACACTTTGAACTGTCATTTTTATTGCAAAGTGCAAAAATATTTTCTTCCTCTTTTGGGAGGGTGTATGAACCATAGGATCTTGAACTAAACTAGAATGAAACTATGTGAAACTTTACAAACTTTGACGGTATAGAATGTAATATAATTTCAAAGTTTAATCCTCAAAAGACATTTTGTGCCCATTGCGCCTTTTGTTAAGAGAGTAATGGAAATTGCAAGAGCTACTAGACATGTCTCTTTTCAAAAATTGTTGTGTTTTTCTCTTCCTTCACATAGGCATCAAATGCAGGGTTTTTTTTTGTGAAGTTTTGATTGTTAGAGGGGATAGCAATTTTAATTGTAGATTGGACCCGTTGTTTGTTGAAGGTGCTTGAGCAAGGATCTTTGAGTTGAGAGCGAAATTGTTCATGAGTATTGTCAGAAATCACTGTGGCATGTCACTTGCTTGATCTCAAATCATTGTGGTAGATTCTTTGAGCTGCTTCTGAAAAATGAAAATGTCATTTAAGGGTTAAAGTGAACAATATAAAGTTTATTGTTTCTAATGTCATTAGGTTATAAGACTTTGAATCTTCATAACTAATAATCTTTGCATTACACATTTTGATTTAGAAAAAATTATATTGAAGAATTGAGTTGAGAGTCTTGGAATAAAAATTCAAAAAGACAAACTCAATTTTAATTCTTCAAATAATTATTTTAAGTACAAGTAGGTATGCAATGTATATAACAAAAAAATAAATTTTTAATAGTTATAAGATGAAATTAAAACACTCTAATTCCAACAGTGAGATTATTCTAGAAAATAAACTACATAATGTAGAATTTTCTTTTTGAAAAATTGTAAAAATTGAATTCAAATATGGAGAATTTCATTGAAATGGCATCATTCCGCAACTTTGGTAGTTTTTGTAGTTCAGACCAAGTGGTCTAAAATATACATTTGTTCTAAATGTCTGAAATCTACAGTTGTCCTAGATGGCATTTTTATAGTTCAGACTATACAGTCTTAAATCTATATTAGTAATAGATTTTTGAAATTTATACTGGTAAAAAATGGCACTTTAATGATTTGAACCGAGTGGTTTGAAAATGACACATGGAATACCACCATTTAATAAAATTCTCCATAAATATATATGCTAGATTGCTAGTAGTTATTTTTTTTAAAGAAGATGCTTTAATTGCCTCCAAACAAAACTCTATATAATTTTATCATTACAAGTCCAAATAGATACAATCAAATCTTTCCATATAGACAAAAATATTTTCTAATAAAACCAAATTTGAAATTGATTTTTTTTAATTTTTTTAATTTTTTTTTGTTGCTCAATGAACTTCATTTTGTTTTTACGGTGGCATAACTTCTGCTACCAGAAACCAATTGGAATAAAAATTATATTCCTATAAAGCTAATATATATTTTTATCTTCATAATAAGTTTCAAAAAAATTCACCAAAAATTTAGATTATAGGAGCCTTCTCAAACCTTAGCAAACTTCCTCTAAAAGACCATTTGGTCCTTTAGGAGTTAAAGTGCTATATTTTCATGACTTTTCACTTTTCAAAGCAATCTAAAACATTGATGTTTATCATTTCAAAGTTTTCAAGTTGTATGTTTGCATATGACTGTCACAAATTTGGAGTTTAGGATTGCACCAATTTAACCAAATACACAATGAATGTCTTTAGAATTTCAATTGTTTTTTGCTTTTAATAACTTGCATTCCATCATGTGTTCATTAGTAGGATAGCACTTGCTACCAATTCTAGTGTCTTCTATAACTTTTGTGCAAAACTTTGAAGGGCAATTTCGTTAAAATGGCGAAATTCCGTAACTTTGGCAGTTTTCACAGTTCAGAGCGGCCGCTCTGAAATGTTCAACTGTCCTAGATTTCTGAAATCTTAACCATTTATAGATTTCTGAAATCTACAATAGTCATAGATGTTTCTTTCAAAGTTCAAACCGCGCGATTTGAAATGTACATTTGTGCTAGATTTCAGAAATCTATAAATGGTTTAGATTTATGTAATCTATACCCCTCGTAGATGTCACTTTTGCAGTTCAAAGTGGCCGCTCTGAAAATGGCATACGGAATACCGCCATTTTAACGAAATTGCCGTTTTTGTTGGTGCAAAAGCATGAAATACTTGTAATATTATGTGTAATTTGTTGCTCATCCAACTCAAATGCAAGCACAATTTTTGGAGTATGGAGTCAATGCATTAGAAATTAATCTAAGAAGTATGATATACAATTTCAAATGTAGCTCATATTTCTTGAAATTTAAAAGAATCTTATATTATTTAAAATGTAATTTTTTTAATTTTGTAAAGAAGTTTTTTAGTTTTATGAAGTATCCAAAACTATTACTTTTAGAGTTAGAGAAGGTTCTTTACAAGGGTTATATCTATTTTTTTAGAGATTTCTAAAAAATGTAATTTCCTTGTTTAATTTCTACATAGGTGCAAAGAAGGTTCTCATGCAAGTGCATTTCTAGACACTCAAAAATAAATTTCTATTAATTTCATTGGTTTTGTTTCATCTCCATACAAATTTTAGAAATACCTTATTTTTGTTTTATTTTTTTGAGCGTTTTTGCTATTTTCTACAATTGAAACATTAAATCATGATTTTTTTGGATAAATTTTTTCATTTAACTTATTTTATGCATAACTTTGGGAGAGTATTTTTTGTAGCCCTAACATTTTGAGAATATTATATTTACAGAGTTCTTCTATTTATCTATATTTTAATTTATTTTAATTTTCAAATACTCCAGGTTTTCCAAAAACACTCATAGCACTCCCGGTACTACTTTCCAACATGGTCAAACGCAAACAAAATGAGCAAGTGTTTCGTGCTTTCACCCATCACGAGTACGAAAGCATGCAAGGCACAAAACAGCACACTTGTTTATTGTGGTTGATCTCCAATGATCTCCAATGATCTCCATGTAGATCATTGCTGCGTAATTTAGGCGATGAACCCACACTGGAAATCATGAAAGGCTACAATAGACTGTATGATGTCTTCCTAGATTTCGACCACGATGCTTGGTACGTAGGTGTGATGAAATCTTTGGCCATGTATCTACAGGAAATACGTCCAGTGTTTCCGTTGCTACGATCTCGCATGTTTTACGTTCAATTGCAAAAAGCTCCACGGCACTTAAGTCAGAACTGACTAGCCAGTGTCATGCTGAGTAATACGTGCCGTGTCCAGATATCAAAGGAATCAGATGCACCCATATAGACAAGTGAGTTACGACAAAAACAATTCCTATCCAGTAGGCTCACCGGAGTAGGGTCAGCCATAGGACCCCAGGACTCTGGCAAAGAAACCTAGCTTCGATTGCTTGATTACGTACCTTCTGGCACAAACATCGAAATATGCAACAACAAAACATTCCATCGCAACCACTCACAACCCAGAAAATCAGCATAATGATTATATGCACTGCTGACGGATCCATCCGATCCTCAGCCTGACCTTGAAGACAGAATTCCAAATTGGAATATCTCAGATTAAAGAATAATTATGAGTGATCGACAATGAAGTCTACATATCATAGCTTCGAAGTATAACGATTTCTACGATTTCTAGACCTTCAATCTCCTCAATGAGGTGGTCAGGGCGACACTATCAGGGTCCCTCGCTAAATTCCCAAATTGACCATCCGAAAAACAACTTAAGTATCCAGAGTGTCGAATCTGTTTCTCCGTCTTGTTTACTGAGTATCATTCCTTGCACTCCTGGATACCTGTGAAATGATAGAAACATACGAATGATTAGCGCACTGGCTACCCGTCTTTAAAAGTGTTGGGAGAAAGAATTGATAACCAGCATACCTGATCAGGTACAATTCTCTGAAAGTTTGTCCTTACGCCTGGAGTTGAACGTGTCAACGTTGACAACATAGCAGTCATTTTAACCGATGAGCAGGATGCAGTCAGTCCTGTCTTGTAAATCACTTGAATAAATACTAGCTAGTTACAGTTGCAAATAGTTCATGGGTTCCCACAATGCTCTAGCATGCATGAAGGCTATGCCCGGAACATTCACGATCTTCACATTCAGTCATTCCCTGGATAGTGCAGGAAAGGGGAATGGAGACATTGAAGATCCAGACATAGACTCCATGCAACGTCAGAGCGCCATGGGGACTCAAAAACTCTTGCAACATTTGAACTTCAGCGTTACTCCCGCAGCTGATGGAATCAATCTGCTCAGTGAGAAATATTAACCTTGTTTCCCTAGCCTTACGGGCAAAGGTTCCCCGACAATTAATTCTGCACTAGGAACGAGGAGAATCAGGGCACGCACAACTTTCCCCTGTAGGCAGCACGCACTGTGAAATCAGAGATAATCATATACATCGCCCTCCTGGGATTGTATCAGCCATGAGCCAGATACCGAAAAACCTCGATTCAATGGCGAGGGTGTCGTTTACCGACATTCAAGTACGAGATCCCTTACCACAACCAGCAACGTACCAGTTGTACCTCTATTCGAAATCACTCATGGAATTGGTTTCTATTCAGACCATGGTCCAATCCAACCTGACCAAGGCTAACGACTTAATTCTGCGTGATCTCCAACCGACCACTTCATCCTCAAATCGACAACCTCTGCAAGAATCGAGCCCTCTCAATGAATTTAAACAGTCTCGCAGTTCGCTCGCCATAAATCCGAGTGCCAAATAGTGAGTAACTCACTCATTGCAGCGCCAAGATAGAATTACCACAAACCAACGAAAGATCAGCGTATGAACCCAGTGACGATCACCGGAAAGCATAGACTCAATAGCACGTTCTACACAATCAGAGAATCGTCTGCACGGCTAACGAACTGCAAAGCGAAGTAGCCCAACTGAAGCAAGCAAGTACTCCAGCCGCCGATACCCCATCTCTCCGAGCGCCCGAAGAGGCGAGCTTGGGCGGGGCAACCGTGCACCACCGAACCGCTAGCGAGTAACGAAGCTGCAATGACCGCAATTGTCTCAAGACAAGCTAGCACTACAGGCGCACTGCACTGATGGGGCACCAAGAGTTACGCCAGGGACTGTCTGCTGGCTAGCTAGGTGAGGGTGGAAGAACGAGCAGTCGCGGAGGGAATATATACATAGAGAGCTACGTGCAGTAGCTAGCTAGGCGCTCGAGGATTGATGAATCCATGGATTGGGACCCAGGGAGCTTGCTTGCTCGCTCGCTCTGTTCAGCTTAATTAAGGTATCTGTGGCGGTTGGGGGCAGCAGGCCGGCACGACGGCCGAAAGGAGCACGGCCGTGCCTGGAGGCGGGGCCGGACGTGCCGGCCCCTGGAAATGGAAACGAACCGGCGGCTTCGGGCCGCGGCCCAGACCAGAATAGCAAGCGCATGCACCTGCCTGAGCCGGCCTGGCTAGCCTGGGCCAAATGCCAATCACGCAATTGGTTGCAAATTCCCTTCCACGGACCGACATCCGCCTGCGGCTTCGAAATGGCGAGCTTTCTCCAGTACGACCCACTTAAGAATTCCCCACTTAAGAATTCCCCACTTAAGTTAGCGAGGGTCGGGTTTGCTGATTCCGCTCCTGGCGCTCCGTCACCACGCACCCCAGGCAGGCAGGCAGGCCCATGGTACGGTGCACGGAGAGTTCTCGAATATCACACTGATGATGAAGCAGGGCCACTTTAGTTTAGAGCCTGGTCCCCATTCGAAGGCGGCTCCATTTAATAAAATCCATGGGGCCAACTCAAATTGGCCCGAGTGGGAAAAATGGGGTCAAGCAGGCTGGCCCAAGCAGCATAATGCTGTGCCGGTTTCAAGGAGCTTTTTTCCTCGCCCTGGTGGTAGTCTTTGATGAGATAGACTCAACAGAATTCTAGGAAACTATAATGGTCTAAAATTTCACAACCGTAGATTTTGTCTATTTAATCGACCTTGCATTTCACAATGTGGGATTTAATAATAAATAGATAAGAAGGGCCCGTACAAACTGTCATTACTATTTATGGTCTCAGTCTCTCGCTTCCCTTGGTTACATCTAAAAAGTGCGGCACCTTTGAGTGCTTGTGGTTCCTTGGTCGGCCTTGAATTGGTAAAAATTAGCTCAAAGCTAGACCAATGAATGTCCAAGGGAAAAATTTGAGCCAACCAACTAGTGAATTTTTTTATAGCTAAATTTTGTCAAAATCTCACCTTCATTTTACCTTGGTGAATTTATTTTATAAAAAATGAAGAATAACAACCGCTCATGAGCCTAAGAGCCTACGCACCTTCCATAGTTATAAGATAGCTATGTTATAGATACCTATATTGTAGGTACTTTCCATTATTATTGAGTACCTATGAATCAAGATTATTCTCTCTACCTATGTGCGTCACATTGCTGCTTGCCCTTCCCAATCTGAGCATTTAAAAAATAGAAATAAAAATTTCCTACTTTGTCAATTTAGGCTTACACTTTTGAGCTCACCATGGCAGCTGAGTTTGGTGGATTGATTCATGATCGGATTAGGGTATATTCACAAGGAAGCTTAATCACTTGCTCTGTATCTTGAGATTGAATTGTTTTTTGTTCTTGTATTTGAGTTTGTTGTTAACGGATTTAGGGTGCAAAGGGAGTAAGGGACCAATGACTCGTTGACATGACGAAATACTTGTACGAGGGACGGGCAGACAACAGAGTTAGTTGTTAAGAGTATGTACAGTGGGGTACAGTTTATTTACAAATTTTTCATTCAGTTTTCACTAGAAAGTTCAGCAACTTTAGAAAACTCTAGCATGCTAAAAAATGAACCAATTTTGAAACCACAAATTGCATTGGAATTGTAATGAAGTGCACTTCAACTTCACAACAAAGTGAAAAATTTAAAATTTAAAATTTTACAACAATTTGAATTCCTTTTATACACTATCTACCATTTCATAGAGAATAGTCAAAGATTATTTGCATTTGGGTGAAGAACAAGCAAGAAATCATACAAGCAATTCAAGTGGTATGGGAATAAGTATCTCTAAAGCAATTGTGGAGGTTCATTTTGTATATGTGCCATTGAATACAAGTTGTAATTTTCACAAATGTTTGCAACACTAGATAGTACATAGTGTATAGAAAACACCAAAATCTTTATATGATTTTCAATTACATATGTGTGTCTATAATGATGATAAAGTAGACTTCAAGGTGATTCCAATGCAATTTGCAATTTGCTATCCCATTCATTTTTGAGCCCACATGGGCCTCCCAAAGTTCTCCTAATCTTAGCAAGATCCAAAAATTCGTAAATGAATTGTAGTCCACTGTACAATGCGGGACCTTGAGCCAAAGTTCAAGAAAAACACGGGATGAAACTCCCCAGAGCACCAAAACTGAGGTCTGATGGAGTTTGGGACCGTGTATCTTTTGTACTACTCTTAATTATACCTTCCTCTTATACCCTTATTTCAAATTGGGGTTTCTTTTATGATTAATTCTAAGATAGGTGACTCAAAACACGACCCTCTTCTTCAAACAGTCTTGTAGATAGCTCTAAAATGGATTGCCAACATCTCTTAGTGCATGGTGTTGCATTGTTAAGGGTTGTCAATAAATGGCATAAGAATCAGGGAGAGTCCATTTCAAAGCCAAGATGTGTCCATTTAATTTTTCTAAATGGGAATTGATTGTCCAATCACCTTCTTACAAATGTTGAAAGAATGTAAGATCCATTTAAGTTTAGTAAGGGTTGCATTTAGGAACCTTGTGTATTACTTTTTTGAAAGTTGCAGTGTTTTGTTTTTGGTCAAGCCATATCTTTTTTCAGACTGCACATGAGTGACTTTTGCAAGGCTTAGGATCACAAATAGGTGCATGTGGTAGAATTCTTTGAAACTTCATAAATAATTCATAAATGCTCCAAAAAATATGAAACCACTTGTGTTAAATTCAACGTCAATTTTAGTGAAAAACAAGGGAAAATATTTTCAAGCATCTGAAAACCATTACAAAGCCCAGCAGCCCTTAAAGTGTTTCTTTTTTTAGCCACCAACCTTAATGGCAATTTTTTGGAGGCGCAAGTTGATTCAATTTTGCATTGGCTTCTGGCTTTCTCCAACACAACCGCCCAATAAGTAATTATGAAGAAGTTTGGGAGGGAGCTGATGAAGCAGCTCGAGGTGCTTGAGTGCCCACAGTGTCACTGGAGTGGATGGGAGATGACCGACAATATTCAGTCCATTGAATGATGTCTTTGGAGAGCATACGAAGAAACTGATATTACAGGCTCATTGTTTCCCTTTTGATGGGGTAACCACATCCGAGAAACAACCCTAGCTATCCTTGCATACATACGTTTCCATTGGCTTCAAGCATATTAACCCTTGAGCGCCCGAGCGACAGCACCCCGTCTCTCCAAATTTTAAAGATTTCCTTGTTTGACTACTCTAATCTTTTCAAAAGTATGGTTAAAGGACGTGTCCCTTTCTCTTGAGCTCCGGGCTTGTCTCCGCTATCACTTGGTACTGTCAATTTACATAGATCTCTTGTTAGGTGATAGTTTGATTGGAATTAGTTCACAAGGGTCTAGATTTTAGTAGACATGCACTGGGCGTTCAAGGGTTAAGGTAGAATTACCTATTTTTGATACCTCCCTATGATGGCTTTATAGGGTGACCGATTGTGGACAACAGGTGGATGCACTATTCATTGAAAAAGATTCTCTATTTGTACCTTCTTGTCCACTCATCTCTCTTCCCTCCTTGCTTAGGAAGAAATGACAGGGTTAACTGTAATAGGTGAGTCTATGAGACCGGGATGGTTTGACTCAAAAATCCACATTTATGTTGAATAAAATATTCATTCCTGGGATTTTTTTTTTTGCATTCTTCCTCATCCTTGTATTTGCACACATTGAACTCAACTTCTCAACGAATTTTCCATATCTTATTAGGTTGAAATGCTTAGGTTGTCGAAAGTAGGTACCTCTACCATAACTCCATTTTGTTGGCTCTCATACCTTTGGTTGATGGAAATGGGATTGATGTTGTTAGAGAAGTTATTATGGCCTTGGTCCAGTGACACATGTTTTTGTGTTAAAAATCTATATTATTTTTTAATGCAATTATGCACAAATTAGGACAAAACCATTTTAGACCATGGTCTTTTCAACGTGAATTTGTTCTAGTGTGAAGAACATTGAAGTGTCATACATCATTGGGATGTATTGTATGGCACAATGCATAAATCTTGTAATAGAGTTATTGTCTAACTATCTCTAGTGTCCAAATTGTAGGCTTTGTGCCAAGCTATGTATGCATATTTCCGCTACACCCAAAGAAACACCTATAATTCTACAAACTTGCCGAGATAGAAGAAACAAAGGGCTTATGTATTATCCGGAATGTGATTGCTCATCTAATCTATCTTCTTGAGCTATCAAGGAGGATAATGAGAAAATACAAGATCTTAATTGTGAAAATGTGAGGATGTAGTCATGATGGATCCTAATTTGAAGGCAAAACAAAGGTCTACAAATGATTCTATTAGGCACAACAATTCCATCTTGTGCAATTTTGGCAATTTATTTTCCCTATCATGTTTTGTGCCTTTGCTAGCAATTTTGATGTAATTTGTACAATGAAATCATATCTTCATGAATTATTATCAAGGTGCAATCAAAATTTGCCAAGTTGAGTTTTATGTGATGTATGTGAATCCCAATATTGCCTTCCAAATGCAACATTTTCCAGATTTTAGAATGGGTGACCTAGTGATCAAGTTTATAAAGTTCTCAGAAATTATTGTCTCTATTGTTCTTGGCAGCATTGAGAACAATTATACATTTTTGACTCTTAGATTAATGAAGTCTAAATTCCGCAACCATTTGGATAGATACCTTGATATATGTGTTAAGGATTTTACACAATAGTTTTATAACCAAGAAAATTTTTCATAGCAGCAACATGCCATCACTTTGTGGCGCAATGATTAGGAGAAACAAGGTGTTAATCAACAAGCCTTTCTTTCCATCAAGCTAGCAAGCATTTGGTTTTGAGCTTTTTTGTATTACAATTACTAAACTATTACTTGGAGCGGTGGGTGGAGGTTGGTAGCTCCAATAGGCACAATCTTCAAGGTAAGATTGAACTCCAACATTGCTAGTACGTGAATGGGGAGTGGTGAGCAAAGATTGTTGATTTTGGGCCAAAAAGGAAAAAAAGTGAATTAAAATGGATGAAAGTAGATAAAAATGGATGAAAGTGGATGGAAAAAATTCATGCAAAAGAGTCAAAATTGGAAAAAAATTCTACTCAATTGAAAAACGGGAAATTAAGTACTAGAAAGCCTATTCTTGTGGACGTAAATTGTCCTATTTTGTGGAAATGCATAGTTGTAATGACTTGCTTGTACATTGTATGAAAAAATGCCATTTACACCATATTTACTAAAAAAGAATACGGTGTTGCATTGCAAATGGAAACGTTCTATAATAGTGTATCACTAGAAAAAAAATTGTATTAAAGTCAATACAATCTATATAATGGTTTTTTATTTTCAACACAAAATTTCATGTTTTCATTGTAAAATTTTGCGTTAGAAACAAAAAACCTTTACATAGATTATGTTGGCTTCAACACAATTTCTTTTGGTGAGTGTTTATATGTTATATGATTGAATTTTGATTATAAGAATATAGTGAAAAATATAACATCATTTGAAGTAGCTTCAAGGTTTAGCCTTCTCATTAATATGATAGGCAAATTATAAAAAAGAGGAAACCACCCAAAAACTTCATTAATTTGATGTAGTTTTTCTTTGTGTTTCACTTTGAATTTTAGTATTTCAAATTAGAGAGTTTTTCTATGTCTTAAGACCAAGAACCTTAATTGGAGCATGGATTTGATTGTTTTTATCACAACTGCCGAATCAATCTCTTTTGCCACTATGGCTTGTGTAGTTGCATGAATGTCCCCAGAAGAAATTGGGCCTTTTTGACCACCAAACCAACCTCGAGTGGAGTAGTGATGGCACATGAACCTTCAGTATGACACTCGGGCATTGGTAATCTTATTACAAACTGGATGTGTTGAACTCGGTAGTAGAAAAGTAACATTTGAAGGATGGTTTGATGGTTTGAATGAACAATCAATATTATTGTATGGTTAAACCTATAAGAAAAAGTCGTGGTCACCAATGTTGGTTAAAAGGGGCAATTTATCCTTTAACTCATGCAAATTACGTTGTAGCCACTATTAAATGCATCCTCAAGTTCTTGTAGATGGAATCATATTTTCTTTGGAATTCTATTTTTTACTTCTAATAGACAAGTGATAGTATAATTTTAGTCTCTTTGTTTTTTATGTTTAAAGGTATTTTCAAATTTTAATTTGAGTATATAAAGTTAAAAGAGAGAAGGATAGAGATAGTTTATTATTTTGTTAATTTAAAAGGATTTATAGCTAAGATAAGGGGAGAGATAGGATTGTAGAAGGGTTAAAAAGAATAATCAATTAGAAAAAAGAGACCTTGTAGCTTGGACATGGATTAATGTGGCCTCTTAAGGTAGGATAAATAGTCGGGGTTTTCTTCTTCCTCCTTCATAGTTAGTTTGGAGAGTATCGTGTGTTTGAAGAGGTATATTGTGGTGTGTATTATAAGTTTTTGAATGAAATTTTATGAGGTTTTTATTTTTATTTTTGTGATTATGAAAAAATATGACTTGTTCTATTTGGAGCTTGGATGAAGAAATTATGTTTGATGGAGTGAGAAAAGGTCATCTGCCAACTAGTTTTGAGGGCAGTAGCTTTGAGGGCTTATAGAAGTGTGGATATAATGCTTTTGAATTTGAGATTTGGATGAAGTATGTATAAAGATTTTATCTTTTCATGAAAACTTAGAACTCTTGACACAAAGTTAGAAAGAAAAAGTTATGGACTTTGAAGTAGAGTGGTATTGGGTTGTGTTTGAATTGAAGAAACAAGACTTTGACCAAATATAAAAGTCTTACAAAGAAAGGTTTGATTTGAGACTTAGAGGGGTTATAGAATTTTGTGTTAGATTTCTAAGAAGATATTATAACTTCATTTTGGAGTTAAAATGCAAAAGTTATAGCTTTGAGAGTAAAGGGGTGTTGAGTTGCCATTGAATTGAAGAAAGGAGATTCTGACTAGATATAAAAGTTGGACAAGAGGAGATGTAAATTTGAGATTTGAAAGGCTTAGACGTTTGTATTAGCTTTTCAAAAAGCTAACACATTCTTTATTCAAAGTTTAAAGCCAAATTTGATACTTATTTGAATATCTCAAGTCTACTTTTAAAGAATTTTATGCAGCTTGTATTCAACATGTACAACTTTCATACAAGTTTATAGTATTTTATTTGACTTATACAACCCCATTTGCGGCATATAGACAAAATGTTATAGACAAAATATGCAATACACATGACATGAATGCCATAAATACTATAAGATTCTAAGTTGTTAAGCTTTTTATATCCTTTCCAGAATAATGAATTTTGCGTAAATTGGACTTTCCTATAGGGATTTTCCATAGATGAAGTTTGGCATCTACCCTTGAAGCCCCAAGGCCTTTTTCCCATCAAAAACCACTCAAAACCGCCATTTCTATTGCAAAGAGCAAAAAACTTTAAAACTTTTTTTTTTTTGCATATCTAATCATAGAATCTTGTACTAGACTAGTACAAGAATGCATGGATGAAATTTCAAAAACTTTGACAACATAGATTGCAAGATATTTTCATTTAAAGTAAAGAAAACAAATATTTTTTCAAGAAGATGCTTAGATTGCCCAAAAAACAAGATTGTCCATAAATTTCTCATCATTAGTCCAAATAGAATGATTCAAAGTTTCAGATGTAGACAAAAATGTAATATTTGAGAAAAAATTAAAAAGATTCAATTTTTTGTGATTTTTTTAAGGTTGCCCTTTAAGCTGCATTCTAGACTTAGAGTGGCATAACTTTTACTCTCAAGCACCAATTGAAATAAAAAATTATATTTTCATAAATTTAATCTGATTTTCTATCTTCAAAAAAAGTTTCAAAAAATCATGTCAAACATTGAAATTACAGCAACCTACCCAAAATCCCAAGAGTCCCCCGTAGGGAGTTTAGGGGCTAACTAAACTATAAAATTTCATCTATTGTTTTCTATTAGTCTAACTAAGAAATTAACTTTAAATTTTGAGATCGAATTTAGATTTACTTGTACGTCCTAAACTTTGATTTTGACTTAATTCCCTCTAGTATTGGAGACTTTCATCCAAATTGATTATAAACTAAGTCAAAGCTTCATCCTAAGCTATCTCCTTTAATATTGATCTAATTCTTAAATGCAAAATAGTTCTAGAAACCTTGGAATCTTTTCTAAATGATCCTAATTCTAACTTGTTACTTATTTGTCTCCAAAAGATTTAGTTTAAATTCTTGTTTGTTACTTACTACTTTGGACATATGTTTTCTAACTTATTAGTTTTGGGTTTTGAATATTTTTACTTATCTACTTTTATATTAGTTGGATTGAAAATCCTTTCATTAGTTTGGAATCTTGACAAACAAATTGCACCATTAGATACTAGCATGTTTTTTTCTTTGAAATACCTCATTTTTGTCTTTAGTTGCAACTTTCTTCAGACTACTTGAGTTTAGATCTTATTAGACTAATTTCTCACTTTTTACATGTTCTTTAGAATGGCCGACCAATAACTCTTATTTAATCTTAGGCAAACGTAGAAAGTGAGATTTTTTAAATCTAAAGAGGGCTTTACAACATATGGAATACTCAAATTCTTATTTTAGCCATGATTTTATATATGCACTATAAGTTTGGACTTGGTTGCAATTTGGAAGTGACAATTTGCTATCAATCAATCCTTTGTCTTATTATTGGATGGGCCTACGCTTCCTTTAGAACGACTAATTCACCAAAAATTGATATATAGAGTGATTTAGGTACTCCAAGAGTTCAAGCTTCTAAGGGACAAACATTGTATTGATATACTTTACCATTTGCAATCCAACACTCTTCCTAAAAAGGCTTGTTTTTAAATTCCAATAGTGTGGCCAAAAAATTAGAAAAAAACTTAGAGTCCAAAGTGACAACTAAGGGGCTCACAACATCTATAGAGCAAAGAACATGAAGAGACTTCATTGGAGTAATTATGTTGGTTAAAAGATTACTATTGTCCTATATGAGTGTGTGTTGTAAGCAACCATATGAAGTAGTTGAGTGTGCAAATGTCAACAAATGCCATGCTTGGTGTCTTGTGGAAGTTATGGAAGATTGAAAAACTTGTCACTAGTATTGGAATTTCAAGTTGTTAGTGAGTGGGATTTTCATTATTAAGAAATTGTGACTTTTGATATCACTAGAAGTCAAGTACTATAGAGGCACATTTTTAAAGCTTAATTAAATAAGTGAGTATCACTTAGGAACGTCATAGTAACTATGTCAAATTTTAGATTATCTTTGGAATTATAGGATTGAGATTTGGATAAATGAAAATTTGGGAATAAGCTTAGGATTATTTAGGGATTTCATGTATAAAAATATTTTATGCAAATTAGTTTTACAGCAAAGGCTCCATGCTATTTAGGACTTAATTGCACAACATTATAATACCGAGTTATGACAAGCTATATTTCTTGTAGTACAAGTCTTTGAGTTATAAATATTCTTTTGTTTGAATGCCCATCGGATTGTTTCAATGGTAGAATTCAGTTCAAACTCAAGCATGGTGAAGGAGTTTTTAGTAATTTAACAAATTGAAGGCGCTTATATGAATTTGGTAGTCATTAGGGTTTGTTTCAACAATCAAGATTTTAGGGATTTTATAAAGAATGGCTAGTGAGTCCTAAAATTGAGACAATCTTTAAAACCTTAAGAATTCAATATCATTTTTGTGAGAAGACGGTTACAATTCATGTGAGCAATTAGGACATGTGTCTATCCCCTATAATGATGTCTTGGGAGGTGCACTTAGTGCATTTTAAAAACTACGTGTAGCATAATATAAAAATATTTTATTCATATGGTATAAAATTTATAAAGGACTTACAAATAAATTAGAGAACAATCAAAGTAGTAAATCCATTATAGATCATTTAGATAGCCTAAAAATCTAGGACATTCAAAATTTGTACATGTAATAAAGGGGCTAAGGAATTGAATCCTATATATTATATTTAGTAGATTATATTTTGTACAACTGGCTTTAGGGTGGCTAGATGAAAAATTGGGTTGATCCTTGCTAGTTTTTGTTGGATGAGATCCCTTTGCTTATGATGGCTTTAGAGTTTGGTTGAACTTGCTCATTTTATTGAGTGATGTTGTCCCTTGTGTTTCAAATTTTGCTTGTTTGAAGTGCAAGTTGTGATTGATTTGATGTTTGTTCATTTAAGGTTAGGATGTGCTTGTAGCTAGAAAATTTGTCATAAGGGTTGCGGAGATCTGTTGTTGCGGTTTAGGGTGTTCATGTTCTTGTTTTGTTTCAAAATGACAACATTGAAATGTTCCTTGAATTCAGGCATGTGCTTCACCTGGAATCACAGTTAGGATCTAGGGCTCCAATTTTAGGGTGCGTTTTGGATGAGTTGATGTCAGTCATGGTTGTACTCTGCATTTTTGGGTGACACAATCTGTTCCTACTCTAATTGTGTGATTTCAACTTGATTGAAACAACATCAGACTTTGTCGTGGTGGTGGAAATGACAACAACTCTGCTATTTGGGTAACTCCGGCTTTGAGATTATGAGTTGCCTATTTGTAATTCTAGAGTTTTTTTTATTGTGAGTTACAACTTGTAAGACTGTAATTTTGGAGTTCGTCATTTTTTAGATTTCTCTACATGTGATCTTAAAAATGAACATCATAATGAACTAGCACATATCTTCACAAATAGCTTAAGCTCTATTTACATTATCATCAATCAAATCGAACATTCTACACTACAAAGAATGTAGAATTCTAAATCCTAACGATATCCTAATCAATGCAATAATACAATTATTAACAATAATGCACATCCATTTTAACTATACAATAATTTAAATCACATAAAAATATACAAAAAAATGAAGGAAAAAAAAATTAGTAGTAGTTAGAAACAATAAAAATCACAAATTCTCCAACTTAAAGTTGAAATTGCATGCTCTATATTCTTCTATCTTCTAAAAGATTCATGCCTATTCTAAGAAAACACCCTCATGCAAAAGGCCCATTAAATTCCTAAATGTTTACTTATTAGAAACAGAAAACACCAACAATCTCACTATCCTACCAATTTCCAAGCATCAATAAATGGACCAACAACATTAATATCAATAGCAAAATGGCAAATAAATTATAGTCCAACCCACACATGTATTACTACAGTGCACCAAACCATATATTAACCTCTAAGTGCCTCAGCGCCCATAATTTGGCCGCCCCCAATTTTTTCAAAACCAAATGGCTACTAGATCACAAAAAAGAAATACACGCCAAATTTTTTTTGTTGAGAGGGGATGTTGGAGTGATGTTGGAGAAAGGAAAATACGTTTTTTAGGGTTGTATGTTGGAGCAGGGGCAATAATTGCAACAAGTTGTACATTTTTTTTAAATTTCGGCAAGATTGCATCCGAACTAGTCATGGGAGCATTGGCTGCAAACAACTTCATGCGGTTGGGTAATTTAGCACGTTGTGGACAATGACTAGGGCCAAACTACAAGCTTGAACAACCTCATCTTTCTCAATATGTTGCGTGTGAGAAGAGATGTGAGGGTTCATACTATAAGTATAGGGTTTTACTTGCATTTTGATAGAATTCAATTATAATACATTGCAGTCATGCAAATCACTAGAGTAAGCAAGGGTGCTTGATTTCAACAAGTGGTTTAGGGTTCAAGGGTTGGAGGAGGGTGTGACAAAATTTACAAGTGAACTTGGTGATTGGCATAGGAACGCGGGAGCTCTAATATGGCATCAAGTATTTGGATGTACCACTGAAAGCCACTAGATTGAAGAAAATGAAGGGTTTTGCAACTATAAAGAATAATTGTTTTTGATTTGCATCAAATATTTGCGACTGGTGATAATCTGGAGGGTCCCAATTGCTATGGACAAGTTTTCTAGTCGTATTGTAGTTGCAAGGCGAAATGGTATTGTTTCTCATTCGGCAGTTAACTTATAACTTCATCAATGTGCTTTATGACGTGGTTGCTTATGTGGTATTTTCAAATTATGACTCGTCTGTGACTGGTTTGCGATTCATTTGCCACTTCATTGCAACTCATCTGTGGCTCATTTGAAACTCATTTGTAACTTCATTGCGACTTGTCTGTGACTTATTTGCAATTTGTTTGTGATTTGTAGAATTTGTAGGTTTCAAAATCTATAAAATCTACAAAATCTATAAATTGTAGAAATCTACAAAGTATAGAAGTCTACAAACTGCAGAAATCTTAGAATTCTATTAAAAAAATTTATTACAAAAGGATACAACTACTTACTAGTCTTATATGTCCAACCTAATGGTACTTTTGACAAGTGATATGGAACAAACAATCGGAAAATGATTTGAAAACAACTAAGAAAAAACTACTAAACATCTAGGAAATGACTACAAAACAACTAGGAAATGACTTTTGTCATTTTACAATTGCAAGTATTTTCTAATTATTTCCTAGTTGTAGACTACTTGTTTTCTAATCAAATTCTAGTTGTTTTCTAGTCGCAGTCCATTAATTTTCAAGTCAAATTGCAGTCAAATTTAGATAATGCAAATGCAGAGTTGTCCACATCGACAACTATGATAAATATTGGATATAGAATACCTCACAGTAATTCTAAATGACAATTCTATTACCCTCCCATAATCCTACACTTCATTCTACGACTACTTTGCAACTACAACAATATACATGTTAAAGTTGATGCAAATGGAGAGGTATTATAGTCGCAATACAATTGTATAAGACACTTAGTCGCAAAGTGGTTGTTGAATACCGATTGCGGTGGACACGTTTTTCTTCTAGTGAGCTCATTGAACATATGAGTAGCATTTGTAAACTACTTCTGTTCTATTTGTAGTCTATGGTGTTTGTCTCACAAATTCACGGCTATAGTAGTCATCATAAAATTGTAAAACATGGTAGGGTGTCACTGTACTCATGATCCTACCTGTTACCCGAAATTGAGAGCAAAAATCCACCTGCCTAAATTCAAGAAATTTTTGAAGCGCTGGACCTACACCCACATTTCTAGAGAGCTCAATTTCAATTTATGTTTGACAATTATAATCTTGTAAGCCATACCGCGAAAACTTCCCCCAATTTTTGTAGTAGTTGCCCTTGCTAACCCTCTCACAATTTTAGCAACCGCCTCTCATGGATCTTATTTTTAATTGGTAGGGCTAGCATGAGTTGCAACATGTCCACTATGGCTTGATTTTGGGATTCTTGAGTTTGGCGCTTAGGGTTAAAGGACTCCAAATATAAAAACATAATAAAATAGTCCAAGAAATTAGAAATTTATTACTATTGTACACTAAATCACGATGTTATATTCTCATGAAAGTTAGCATATTTGAAGATAAGCCATTTAATAGTATGGTACCTACATGGCAATATTCTTGCATATGCCCCATAAATGCAACCTACCATTGTAATGCAAAAATCTGTCCAAATTTGTTATGTGGCTGCAACATTCCATCCCACCCCTCTACTATACCTAACTATACACATCTAATCCAATATTTAGAATTTACTTTTTGTAGTGACAGATTTTGACAGTAGGCGCTACTATAGGAGCACTATACATAGTACATAGGCAGTGTGAATAAGCAGTTACTGCCTACTTACTGTGTATAGTGAGACTTTGTGCACACAATGAATTAATTTGTTATAATTAAATCACCTCCAGGTCCCTTCCTCCCCTTTAAAAAGATTTAAATTTTTTCATTTCCCCTCCCCCTCTCCCCCCCTTATATAATTTCAGAAACCAACATACTTGGCAAATAATATGGGGCAAACCTGTATCCAGTATCCATACCAGTTTCTGTATCCTGTACCTATATTCAAATCCGTATTTGTATCCAATATTGTATTCATACCCATATCCGCATTTTGTATTCACTTTGTATTTGTATACAATATGGTATCCATATCCAATATTTTTTCCGTGTCCGTATCCATATCCATATTTGGACGGCTTAGATTAAATTTCACAAGATCAATGGCTTGTGATTCATTAAGAAATCAACGGCGATTTTGAAGGTAAGCATTTTTTTTTTAAAAGAATTGACGGCCCAGGATTTTTCTCGCCCTGGGGGGATCAACTAATAGGGGTGACAAGCACTACACCCCAATAGTCCATCCTTCCAATAACTACAAGACATCTTCAAAATCCCCATACAATAATTTCTAACACACTCAAGAATATTAATAACATCCCCATTAGATACTCCACCTATTTACTACCAACTTCCACCCATAGTAAATGATCCGCCTCCATAATATCTAACAAGATTCACCATGAGAAATATACTTAGAAAATATCATTTTTAAATATAAAAGCAAATACCCTTTATAATATTGCATCAACCATCACAAAGCATATAACTATGCTTTTACATTATTAAGAATCATCTAACAATTTGTTGGAAAGAAAAATCAATGCATTCCAAATACTAGTGCCATCAAATGTTGAAACCAACAATTTCATTTTCATGCTTCTAATTGGCCCACAAAGTCTAAAGTAATATGAAGTATAAAAATAACTTGGTCCATGCATACCGAAGGACCTCATTTCCACTTGACCATCCATGTACAACCCAACATAAGTCTAGCGCTGCAATACATTTTTTTCTTCCATTGATACCTTATGAAACAAAACCACCAAGCTCTAAATAAAGACATTGACCTCAAAAGAAATACCTTCAAAACTATAGATGTTCAAAATGTGCACGAACTCCTCCAAATTACTAGTTACCTTTTATTTCATTCCATTCATTCACAAAATCCAATATAAACACATCAAAACAACTCATAAAACACCATCAAGACACCTGCACATAAACAACAAACATTAAACATATAATTAAGCCATCCGTCAAACCTTGCACTTGAATAATATTGTCGAAAGGCTATAGCTATTCTACTAATAGCTCATCTAGATAATGTTGACAATCCAAGTTTAGTGGTAGAATTCATAGCTAGTAGGTCATACAAAGTTTTGAACTTCAAACCTCACTACTATCAACGCTACAACATTGACCAACATGCCAACTATCACCCCCAATTTGGCTAAGGCAATCTTTAAATCCATCTAAAGCACTACATATATATCCAAATGTAAATGCACGCCTCACCTCAATATCATCTAAAATCACATTATAACTTTGAATTGCATAGCAATTAAACAATCATATTGTTTATACTAATATCAATACATATACAAATACTTATTGAAGACACATGCCACCTCCAATGTTGTCTTACATGCTTGAGGAGATCACTTAGAATATCCATTAGAAACTACATGTATTAAAATTTTAGACCCCCTATGTTATGTCCTAAAACTTAAATAAAAGAAAAGAAAAATATGAGTAAATTTTCCTACTTTGAAAGTTTATGTCTTGAATTATTGATATTTTTCTTTGTTAATTATAATTTAGTTATAAATTTGAAGTTAAAAAATACATTGTAGAGCTAAAAATAACTTTCACACCCCTATATTATATAAAATAGATTGCCTAAAAAATGAACAAAAAATTGCTAAAAATAACTCTCTTTGAAATTTTTTTTTTCTTGAATAATGATACAATGGTCATCTAAGTGCATTTGCTATAAATATTTGAGTTGAAAAACATATCATTTCAGGGGGGTTTTCAACCTATTCTAGAAATCATTTGATATGTTGTTTGAACTGGAAATTTTGGGCAATAGAAACCTACAATCATTATTAAACAAAGCTCAAAATTATAGGTTGAAATTATAGTTTATTGAAAAGTAAATAGGGGGCCAAAAACTCACTTGAACACATGTGGTTTGTTATAGATACACTAAGTGACCTCCTTGAGCCTAAATTTCATCTTCTCTTGGACACATTAGATGAGATTTTGGAGTTGTAAAGGATTGCGAGTTCTTGGATTGTTTAGAACGTGGGAATTACTGCCACATCAGATAATAATATTTAATTATTTTTTAAATATCTATTTATTAAAAAATTAAAAATTAAAAATTTTATTTTTATTTTTATTATGTTTAATTCCAGCTAGCATTGGATGATTTCCAGCATTAAGGATGGACGTGAAACGACCCTCCAATGGAGCTGAAAAACATCTAATGATAAATATGTAAAAGTCACATAGTATCTCCGTTTTGGCTAAGGTATGTAATCGATCTTAGAGTATACTTGACATAATCTTTGAAACATATTGCAAGACTCTCTCTATATATATATAATCAAAGTTCACTCATTTTTTACCTACTCACACAATTATGGACACCTTGACTATGAACTTGCTTATTGTTAAAAAGAACACAAACTACTCATTTTAAGTTACCCAGGTACATAAATGGCACTTGTTTGATGACTTCTTCTAATGGCTTCCTTTACTAACTAGTTACTGCACCTTCCATCTCCATACTATTATTTTACATGTAAATATTTAGACAGTGTTGATACAAACCTCATGATAAGCAATTCTTTTAAGTGTTTTCACCCATAAAGATCAAGGAAGGTGTACTTTCAAAATGAGCCAAAATTGCCAAGAACTTGAGCAATTTATTTGCTCATTTTTTATTTAGATAGGGTAGAATATAACCATAGGACCCTTGTAGTTCACATTGGAAGTGAGCATTGCAAAAAAATTCATATTATTTGACTGCAATATTTAGTAAATATTTAAGCTTGAAGTTTTATTTTGGGTCAAGGAAACATGGCATCACATTTTGGAGAAGCATATCTTAGTGGGAATATTTTAAAATGATGACCTTTTTGTGCTCATTGAAAGACAAGAAAGTTAAAAACACTCATCTAAATTTCACAACATTCTGGTCATTTTGCAATTTGGGTAGAGTTTGCAATGCACGTTAGTCATTGAAGTGAGAGTAGTGTTTGTAAGAAAATCAAAAATGGACACACTTGTCTTCTCCTTGAGCTCCTTGAATTTGCACTTTTGAGGCGAGCAATAATTGCAATTGTTGGCTATCTTTTCAATCCATATCCAAACTGAACCAAAAAATATAAGCTGTGAACTATACTACACCACTCAACTTAAAAAAATTCCATAAGGTGGAGTTTAACTAGCATGCAATTTTTGGCAACATAGAAATTTTGGGCACGTACATGTGAGTATGTAATTAGAGATTTCCATATTTTAGGCTAAAATTTTAATAGAAGGTAGTGACAAGGAATATCTTGCATATGCACTAAATTTCATGACATTGGAAAATATGAATCAAAAGTTACGGCCTAATATATTACCTTTTTTCCAATCTAGCAATCCAAGCAGATTAGAAGAAATCACTTTTTTTCAAAATGCTAAATTTGAAATTGGTTTTCTAGAGTTATATATGAATATAAAGCTTTGAATCATTCCATTTTGATCAATGAGTCAAAAGTTATGAGGAGTTTTAGTTTGCGGGCAATTACAAATTTTATATTCTAAAATAAACTTTGAAGTCCTTTATCTTACTCAATTTTCAATATTTTTTGAAAAAAATAAAAACATAGAATGCATATTGTTTATTAAAATATTGCAAACATTGGGATTGGCATTTTTCAATTCCATAACTAAATTCTTAACAATTTTGTATTTTGAATCATTATCTACTTCTTTCTACTTTCTTTTTTTTCCTATATGCTGTACAATTTTAAATGATGTGAAATTTTTTAAGCATGTAGCCAACTTGCATTGAATAATTAATCCAAAGAAGCACCACCATTTTGGACATTATTTCATAGAGAAGTGAGCTTATGAAGTGCGGCTGCCCTATTTTTTGGAGGGCCCCCCAAAAATGATTTTAGTGAATTTGAATGCTTATATATTGCAATCCACGCTATGGAAATTTACGAACTTTTTACCACATGTTCTCAAGTCAACATACTACAAGATCCTCCGGTTACATGTGTCAAAAAATGCTTTTTTCAAAAATTTGATACTTGTACTAGAAATGGCAGTTTTTGAGCGTTTTTGGTGATAACATAGTCAAGGAACTCAAGGGATTACCCATTGTAGAGCTTGACCAAAATATTTGTAAGGTAGGAGGCTCAAATGTTGGAAGGGCAATTACAATTGCGCAGTAGAACTGTCATGAATAGTACAGAGAGTTTCAAAAATAGATTACAGTTCTTTCAATGCACTTTTACTTTTTAATTGTGTTCCTAAATCCCTTTGAGTAAAATATACATTCATGTAAGGCTAAAATAAATGAAAGCATGATGTGGACCATTCTCTAAGAGCCAAAATTATAAAAACTTCCTAAGTTTGAAGTGCTCCAGTCAAAGACTAATTTTGATTAAGATTGGTCTAGTCTATGAGCACCAATAGCTACCCACCTTTCACTTTGAGAATTCATAGTTAATTCATTTCAAGTCAAAAAATTACGATTTAAATTTTCAATGAAATGTTTCTCTTTTCTCTTTCGACCAAAAATATGTGAAAAATGTTATACTCTATTGATTTGCCTAAGAGGTCCATTATCCTTTAGATGGTCGATTTAAGAGCCTCCTACCTTAGTAGGGAATGATGATATTTAGTCTAGTAATGAATGGTTGCGACCAAAGTTGTGTGTGGGGGTTATATTTTATACATGTGATTGGAAGTTATTGACAAGATGACAATTGACAAACCAAAGCTTCTAATAGAGCATTGCTATGGTAGAACCACCCATTGTCGACCACTTAAGCAATTTTGCATATGTTTTGGAGCAGTAGAAGGCAATGTGAATTTACAGCCCTATAGAAAGATAGAAATGATGGGCATTGCCAAGTTTTCATGATTTTTTTCCTTAAATTGAATTTACTATGAATTTTGAAAGCCAAAAGTTGACCTCAACCCATACCGAAGATATAGAGTCTTCCAATTTCGACCATTCCATAACTACTTTTCCATTCACTGCTTCCTACTTTCTTGCTCACTAAATCAAGACACGTGTCATGACTTTATAATGCCAACCTTGCAAAAGAGAAAAAATCACATTCCAAACTATGGTTGGAAATAGGTGCACCCTACAGGTTGGTTATTGATGTCCGGTTGGTAATGGGTGGTTGTACCATAATAGCTACAAATTTGAGATCATGACCCACATCCGTTTCCTGAGCATTGTAATTTGCATTACACTGTTGTCTGTTTGTCAAAATTCAGAAACGGAATGTCATGACATTCAAAGAATTCGAAGCTTCTCAATCGACACTTCGAAATTCTTTTGCAGGGTCGGGTTCACTTTAGAATACAATTTTTCTGTCAGAGTTTGAAAATAGAAAAGGAAAAAGCGTAGAATATAACTTCATTGCCGCACTCCTTCAGTTGCTACTGCAGAAAGAGAATGTTTCATGTTTCTGAGGGATTCAATCATTGCCACCATTACTCATTGTAGCACCCGTGGTGCCTCACTTGGAGTAGGGTTTTTTCCAATTCCGATTGAGACCCATGTTGTTTAATCATGAGAAAAAGCTGAGGTTGAAGTTTCTGGCGCTTCACACGATTCAATCCTCAAGGTGCACAGAAAAAAAAAAGGCGGTGGAGGAAGAGAAGGCGACAAGAAGAGATACGGAAATGATGTCAAAAACTCAAGAGGATTCTCAATACCTTGCCCCTTGGCTAGTTTTAAACAAAAGCCAGGCTCTGTTTTTCTAAAGTATTGGTTCTCCTCACAGGAAACGAGTGCTCGAAAAACCAAAATTCAGAAAATTTGAGTCAACATCATGTCTTGACACTCATTGGTGTGTCATTGTAATGATGGTGTGGTTATTGCCATGAAGTCAGTCAGAGCTTCTTTCCATGTATTCGAAGCTTTGTTCATATTCAAGGAGAATTGGAAGGTAGAGTAATTGAATTCTTGAATTGTTGAAAAAGATCAAGTTTGCAAGTTCGACAAAATATCATATTTATATTAGAAAATTTGATGAGGTAAAACTGAAATTGTCTTATGAGTAGTAATTCCATAACCAACTTGTAATGCAATAGAATTCTCAAGATTTAAGATTTAGAATTTTGGGAGAAGTTGAGGTGAAAATGAATCCAAATTTGCAAGTTAAGATTTGCTCTATGAGTTGAACTCAAAATGATTGAAATAATATTCAAGGTCATGGAGTCTATTTTGTAGTTTCAAGTGTTTCAAGTCATGCAACACTTGAAACTCCAAAAGAATCATCCAAATCATTTGAAAACTTATCACATGTATGTATAATGCATCAATGGTCACGTATCTATGACAGAAAATTTCACTCAAAATTTACTTTTTGCTATATTGCTGGCCCCCCTCACAGAATGGGGTTTCATGTAGAAAAATAACAAAATATGGTTGAAAGATCAATAAAGGATTTACCTTTGTCTTATATAATTCAGAGAATCTTGAAATGTAGAGAATCGTGAGAGAGCTTTTGTTTTTTTATTTCGGTCCACAGGTTGAGCAACCCACTCTCAAAATTTCTGGTGATTGATGATGGGCAGTGAAGGGAAGCTACTAACAGTGAAAACGCAAGGATCAGGCTTACATGTGGGCACTCAGTCAGCAACACTCTCATCAATAAAATTCTTAAATGGGAAGGCAAGGTTCCTTCACAAGAATATATTCGTGTTACAGTGGTACACAGTACATGGACAAGACTTGCATTCAACATTTCTGCAGTGAAAGGAGACTTGATTCATGGAAAGCAAAGGGCCCCTGCCTTGAAATTCAAGAATGTTATGATCACCTAAAAACCACTCTTAAAACTGCTTAAAGTGATGCAAGAAGTATCATCAACCTTACCCGCCATTGTGTCTCACGCATTTTTTCCCAGAGCTCTTGGTTCTCCAGTGCTAACCATGTTCAGTGCAGGAACTTCTTCATGTGATGATGACCGCCTTCGCAGCTGTCCTTAAATTTTCTCCCCCATTTCCAGATTCCAATCAAAACTGGAGATCTCTCACCAACTCTGCAGATTCCCTTTCAAGATGTCCCCTATTTCTTTTTCACTTGACTGACGACAAAGTTTCGGCTGCTGGTCATCTTGTACACGCCGTTTTCCATCCAGGCAAACTGGCGGTTGATGACCGTGTGCACATACTCGCAAGCTCTCAGTGGAATGAACAAGTATTTGTGGGAGAATATCGCTTCCCCCATCCCTATCAAGGATCCCACCAGGACATCACAAAGGAAGTGTCGCCCGAGTATGATCCGTGACGTGGTCGTGGCCAGCGCCCAGCAAGTGATGACACAAGTAATGCCACTGATCAGCAGACTCTCTCCCAAGTACATGGAGCCTTTGAGAACGATCACATGCTCCTTGAGCTCCTTCACCACGAACGGCATCCAAATCCTGCGAGCCTGGTCTCTCCACATGGGGAGGTAGAATCTGAACAGAGTTGTGGTGATCAAAGCCCTTGTGGAGTGGCCACTGGGAAACGACCAATGGTCCACTTGCAAGGCCAGGAAGTGACCCCGGTTGTAGGAAGGCCGCGGTCGTCTCACGATCTTCTTCAGAATGGACACGAAGATCAAGTCGAAAACGAACGTCATGAAGAGGTTGAAGAAGAACATGCGAGCCTCAGGGGTGAGCTTGTGCTTGGGAGCCAGGAATGTGGCAGCTGCGCAGGGTATGAGGAATATGCCATCGCCAGAAAACTCAAGGAGTCTGAGAAGGACGAAGAAGAAGATGCCGAGGCCTTGGGCATGGACCCAGGCTGAGACGGTGTGGTCCAAGTGCACTAAAGTCTCCAACCAAGTCCTCTTGCGATCTGGGCTAGAGTGGTGCTGGTGGAGCACATGGTCGTGATGCTCGATTACATCGTCGTGACAGTGGTAATGTCGTGCAGGAGACCTGCGCACATGAAAACCAACCACAAACACACTTACACAAAATAAAGTATACAGCACACAAACACCATACAAAAAAACAAAACCCATCCACATCACAACATAACATTCTTGAACAGAAATGGACCCTTTCTCTACAGTGCCTTGCGTTCCTGTAACTGATAGATGGCCATAAATTTCTTGGATTAATGGTCGTCCTTGATGGACAAACTACTGTGACACAAATATGCCTGTCACAGGGACCCAAGCCTTACCATTCACTACATTGATCACCATCTTCAACATAGGTAGCCCATAGAGATAATCTACGTCCCTCTAATCAGGTAAATCTTCACAAACAGAGTCTCCCTTCTAACGAAAGTATGTAGTTTTAGCGTCACTCAGAAATGACGTGGGACCTCAGATGAACAGACTCTTGATTTACGCCAATCTTCAAAATAGGTATATATACGCATATATGCATATGTGTGCAGGAAACCTTCGAGGGGTCCTTCTTCGTGGAGTGCTTCTTCGTGGGGTCCTTCTCCTGCTCCTGGACCTGCTGCGACGAGGAGAGGGTGTTGATGCTCGGGAGCTGCTGTATGGCTTTGCTGCATGCCTTCGATATGATATTGGTGCTGGTGATGAGTCCGTCATGACTCAAGCTTACAGAGGCCTAATCAGTTGTGGCAGCGCAGAAATTGGACTTGAGGACCCTCCAACCTTCTTTGGCATGAGCGCTGTGTCAATCCTGCAGCATCTGGAACCATGTGAATTAACACTAGTAACAACTGCTTTTAAGGCTAGTAAGTAAGCTCCACAGCCTAGAGCAGAAAAAATAAAATAAAATTTGCAACAAAATCCAGCTAGCGGGGGGTATTCCTGCATATGAGAACATGTAAGAGACAGAGTAATAGCTAAAATAGGATTAGTTTTGGATAAAGCACCTATATCTGCTATATACTTGAAACGGTTTTGACGTAATGCTAAAACTACGATGAATACATTGATATTCGGTAATACATAAGTAAAAACACCAATTAGTAGCGATTGAATCCCTTGCGGTACCTTGTCGTAACATTCTAGAAAACCCTTGTTGAGCATCCTCTAAAGGAATCCTAAATGCTTATTTAACGAAGTTGAGCTCAATTTGAACAAACGAGAGTTCCTCAAGTCAATGAGCCATTGGCTTCACATGTACGTTGAGGCTTTTATTTTGCTTAGGTTGCTCTAATTTGGTATGATTTTGCTCTGAATAACGATTGCTTGCTGGCATAGATCTCAAAAAAAGCCATGTCACTACTACTCAGGAATGTTATGTTTGTTACCAGAAAGACGTCATTACCAGAAAGATGTCAACTTCAGATAAAACTGCAAAGGGTGACAAACGTTCGATGGAGAGAAGCCAACATCCAGATTCAGAGATTTTTTTATTTATGAAATATTTCATATGACGAGAGAAGAGCTACTTATCCACATGCTCGCTTTTCCGCACATATCTGAAATAATTCACCTCTCGCGGCTTCATCTCTTCTTACATCCATAACGCTCGAATTGTTGATGCAATTCTTCAAATGGCGTGAGAGCTCTACAAATTTCAAGGGATTTGTAACTAGGCCAAGCTAAAAAATGCAGCCAAAAACAAGTTCAGCTACACACACGCATTGAATTTTAAGATTTTCACATAACAATCTGTGAGAAGCAACAGCAGTGCGTGAAAAAACTTGCCACACAGCATTGTGTGTATGGTAGAACACTCACTATATACGAAGTAATGCTCTGAATTCTTGTACCAACAAGCCTGCTTTCTTCACGAATTGCTGCCAACAAGTAACTCTATAATGTTCGCAGCACAGGTTTTTATAAGATTGTTGATGACTCCCTTGGATATCCACAAAGCTAAACCTAATTTTTTTATTGAGTCGCTCACCCGGCTCTGCGCTGTCAGAATTTGAAGCAAGCGTCTATTTCATATTCAATTCCTAATCCCGTTCTGTTTTGGCCTGTCGGCCACTCCATAGATTTCATCCTTTGATTCAAATTTCTCATGAACAATAGACCAAGCACGTGTGATTTCGACAAACCTCAAATTTACGTTGGCAATGAAGCGGAGATTGCTCATGCTGATCGACAACCCTCGCACGAAGTTCCGAAATTCAAGGCAGCATTCTCCACTCCGTTGACGAATCCATGAACCTGAGAATTTCTTGTATCTTTCAAGACATGTGATCACAGCATCCAGCTCACTGTCCAGAAATTGGCGGGTGTAAAGGTGGGCATGCTCAACATTTACGTCTTCCACAAGTCTCAGATCCCGAATATGCCCAGCGCAGAAAATAGAGTATTCTTCTCAGCGTCCGTAATCAAACCCTAAAGTAAACAACAAAACCTTTCCATCTTGGGATATATCAGAACATGAATCCATAAATGATCGCGTTTGCAGGAGAAAGGATCGCCCTCCCAAGCAAATGCAGAATGGCGACACCATAATCCCCGGGAGGTCTATTTGCTCATAACCCTAATTTAGTTCGAACACGCAGCATAAGCACCTTTGATCGCGCCATACCCCTGCCGTTCATGCTCCCTCAGGGCGATCTGCTTTCCTTTCGTAACTTCGCTTCCCTTTCGCTTGGCATCTCCGGCCTCGATGTGCTATATGACTGGGTGTCACCTCTCTTTTTCAGGCCTTGGAATACTGGTCAGGTCTCAAAATAGACCAGAAACCCTAAGTTTTTGCGAAAGGTGTTAGTGTGTGTGTTTGTTCAGAGTAAGTTATCCATCTAGAGATTCGACTGCTCAATCTTTCGTGTACTGAATCTAGGACTTAGAAATTTGTGAAGTGATGGGACTACATTTGTGTGGGAAACATCGACGTTGCGAACGGACGCAGCTGATGCTGCATTGTTAATTTTAGGGTTCGGTGAATCTGACCGACGTGAGAGACAGTGGGGTGACAGTCAATGCGTTGACAAACTTTGGCAGGTACTATTGCGCACATGATTCCATCCCTCTGCTTAACCATAGTTTTCGAAATTTTCCTTGCAATTTGTCTGGAACTCGATCCTGTGCCAACGTCGAGAATAGCTTAACTTCGATGCCTTGAATAAGAGGTTATGCTTCAGCTCTGTTATTTCGTAAGGGTACATTACGAACTCCGTATGCTCTTTCTTCATAATTTGTTACTTTCAATCTGCCTTCTGAGTCCTATTCATTGTCTTTCTCATTCGAGGAGTGTCAGAGTGCGCAACTTCAATTGCTGGATTCTCCTCATTCTTTCCATTTTAGATTCCTGCGCAATTCTGAGCCTCAAATTTTGGGAAATAATACTAGCCCTCAGGTAGAGTCTTCAGTCGCGTTTGCGAATTGCCACTTATTGCAGAACGCAAATCTTGCACTCTGACACTCGTATTGGTGTTCATTTTTCTGAGCTCAATTTCTGATTTACCATTCTGGAAGTCTGCTTGGACTGTGAATTTGTAAGCATTCTGCAGCCAGCTTATGATGTGCATTTGCTTGCAGATTGTTGACAGATCACGGAACGGGAAGAGTGAAAGTTTCTGTCGGATCAGAGAATGGCAAGATGTGAGGAGGAGCTGGTCAAGAGTCCAAGGGTGCGTTCTAGGAACCAAACCCCAGTACCACGTGAAGCCGAGACTCCTAGACCTCTGCCTGAAGCCCCAGTCCCGGCCACAAAATTGTTAGCATTTGACACACGATTTTCAAAGTGGGTGTACGAGCACTGTCTCACAGACTTCACCTACTCTTTCCTGCGATTTTTTGAATACTCAGGTAAAGTGGTACTCTTGGTCCCCTTATCTTTGGTCCTCTATTAAAATTGCAGACTCATAATACGGTAGAGGATACTTTGTAAGCATTTTAACCAATACGTAGGTGTGTGATTTTGGTAGATTATGGAGCTGTGGATAGATCACTCTGGGTACAGGAGCCAAACTCTCTCGAGATCAAATTTTTAGCACTCAATGGATGATGATTTCTTATGCAGTCATTCAAAGTGGGAGGTTGTGGAGACCACTAGCAGTGACAGTAGAAAATCCCATTTTCCACCAAAAGATCATTGACCATAGATTTTTTGCCAAGTCATGCTCACACCCTTCTTGCTAATTGAAGGCCAACCAGTGTATGAATATATGAGTTGATGTGGCACAAGGGTTAGCATATGAGACGGGATCAGGTCCCGAACGGTTTTCACATCCTCTAGCTTACACCACTCCAAAAATCATGACGAGCTTACTGTACTCTTGATAATTCTGCCGAGTTTTCATTTCAGCTTGAAATCATGTTCTGCCTCTTGGAAGAAGAGGAAAGCTATCATTCTATGTTTTTCTATACCTCTAGGTCGGGCAGGCTACTTCTGTATTGTTCTCGTTTTTGAGCTGAGTCATATCCTTTTCTGGTTTCAGGGGATGGACTCTTTTGGCTTCCAGCCTCCGCAATATTCTGGTTATCTCCATCAGCAGGGCGCCCCGAAACTCGTATGTTTGCTCTCAATCTTTTCGTCTGCTTGCTGTTGGATCTCGTCGTGGTTGGAACTATCAAATCCGCTGTGCGCAGGAAGCGACCCCAATACAACCGAGGCCACTTGGTGATTGTCGCCATGGACCACTGGTCTTTTCCCAGTGGCCACTCGACGCGTGCTGTGATGGTGCTGACGCTCCTCTGGCTTTACACCCCACTATGGCACACCATGATCAACCAGTACTGGAACCCGAACCTTAGATCGAAGTCCAGTTCTTTCACGAGAGATTGGGTGCTGCCTCATGTCGAGAATCACTGGCTCACAATTGGGAAGTGTGCATCTGCGTTGTGGATGTTGGCCACAGTTTGTTCTCGTGTGATTCTCGGACGACATTATGTGTTGGATGTCGTGGGAGGGGTCGTCATTGGTGTGCTGGAGGCTCTGGTGGCCCATTTTGCGTTGCATGTGCCGATGAAAGTCTCGGAGTTGCAGCATGCTTACCTGTTTTCCTTGTTCGGGTTATATGAGGAGGCCTTCTGGAGATTCTTTCATGAGCGCTGGTTTATTACGAGCCATGACTTTAGAGAGATGAATAGACAGATAATTGAGGCGGACCTGGGGCCTTTGTGACTGCGATTTTCCTTGGCCCTCAGATTGGGCTCTTGTAAGGCTATTGCTCTACTTCAAATGAGTCACCCATTTCTTTTTAATACCTTTCTTTTGCCTTAAAATGAATTTCTAAAGTTAATTCTTTCTTCTTTTTTCCTTTCTGGTGACACCTATGCTGTGAGTCAGGATTGTTCTGGAGTAAATGGCTCCTGAAATTGTTGATTTGGAAATGAGTAATTTTTGAAAATCTGTTGTGGAGCAGTGATGTTCTTTTGAGAATTTTTTTGCCAGATCCTTACCTGGTGTTGGTGCTGGCTATCTTGGAAATTTAAAAAAAGAAAAAGGGATGAAAATTGATAAAAAATATTTCTAAGAAATATAAGGCTTGCCAAATTTTAAATGGCATTTACTATTTCTATATGATATCATGGATGAAAGTGTGTAAGTGATGGATGGATGGATATACAAAGATGAATGATTTTTCTTACCTCTGTAGTGTTGTAGGGTGTGTTGTCCTACCAACAAGGAAAAAACAAAATAAAACAGACACCATTGTAGAGTTTGTATTAAGGAAAAAGTCATCATGGGTTGTATGAATATATTAAGGTTGAATACAAATTTTGGGAAGAAACTCAAAAAAATATATTTCACAATAAATCATGGGCATAACAAATATAAAAAATGTTGTATTTTATAAACTACTTTGATAGATATTAACTATAATTTCAGGACAATGCCAACTAGAATGTTAAAAATGGATGGTACCTCTATTTTATTAAAAAAATGTGGAACCAAAAATAAATAAAAAATTGGGCAACCAATACATAATTCATGTAGCTTGTGTAGCCAATGTAGCCATATTTGCAATTATTGCAAGACATTGGGATGAATTGAACCTTTTCAAGTCTCTTGTAAGTCATATATCACACAAATCTCTTCTCTACTCTACACTTATGACAATCATTGTAAGGCTTAGAGTGAATTTTTGAAATGTATTACAGTAAAAGGGTACAGATTGAGCCTCAAGAATAGGCAGAGGGATGAGTATATTGATTAGAGGTATCAAGGTGTGATATTGAATAGAAAATACATAAATAGTAATCCCCTTATGGTGCATGATCTAAGTACTTAAATTGTGGTATATTCCATCTTCACTTATTAATAAACTTGATATGTAGATACTTTAAGCACTGAAATTATTTTGTCTTCTATGACCTATGTGGTGAATTGGTGTCTGATTGTTGTGACCTTCATTTAGATATTCTTGAAGCTTCACATGTCCCTGTAAGTTGTTGAAGATATAAGACAATAAATTACATTGAATAAAATATAATAATTTTATAATGTCTTTATTATATTTTAAAAGTAAAAAAAATACCAAAAAAATTCAAGCATCAAACCATGAATTTATTATTATCATTATGAACATCATTATTGTAATTTTGGATTCTAAATTTAATTTTTAGGTTACTCATTGAATATGCCTAGTGTGTTTCTGCAATGTGTTTCCAACAACATGTTATTAAAAAAAATTATAAATTTCATCAAGGATGTATCTTACATAGAAAGTGTGAATTATTTTCAATATTACCTTACACCATTTTTAAAAATTGTTTATGGCTAAATGTTTTACAGAATTTGTATCATATAAAGTATTTTGCTAACAATCTTAATGTCAACTCTTGATTCCTATGAATGGTTTTTATAACTTTCTTTTCTTCACATGCAATTCCAATAAATGTTTTGTGGAAGGTTCATGAGATTTTATTCCCAATGACATAATTCAAAGATTCATATCTATCCACATTGTTTTAACCCTAGAACACCGAGTTCTTCACCTTGGAAATCATCCTATTTGGTAACATGTGAATCATTTGCTCAAAAAAAAAAAAAAAGACTCAAAACTCAAAGAGCACTTAGTGGAGGTCAAACTACTCTACAATACCTCTTCTTTTCACACAAACTTCCAAAAATGAACATCTACACTTGCATCTTCCATAGAAGGATTCCCTTTCATCCATCGCACATTTAATGTCCACAATGACATTACGTGGTTAATTATCTTCTATCACTTTCAACAAATCACTAGTAGAAATCCACACAACCATTCCAAATGATGACTTTGTGTTAAATCTAGACTAAAACTAACACAATTGTCTTCAAAATAATGCAAATTTAACACAACTATACTTAAAATATTTGTAGGTGATGATTTTGTGTGTTAAACTTGGACTGAAACTAACAAACTTGTGTTTGAAATCATCTAGATTTATGTTCAAAATAACTCTAAAACCAATACAACTGTGTTTTAAATAATGCAGATTAAACACATTCAAACTAAACCTGCATTTGGAATGGATTTTTTCAGCGTGGATTTCTACTAATGAATAGAATCTTCAATCTACTCTACCACCATCCTTCTCACGCTACTTGCATTGGAGTCTTCCCCGTACGTTGTTGTCGAGCTCTATTTTTCCCATGAAGAAGCTCCAGAGAGCTCCTTTTTTTCCGAGGCTTGGGGCAGCATTCCAACTCCGGATTTTCGGCATGAACTTTTCTGATGGCTTCCATTTGACTCGCCCTTGCTGCTTCAACTCTTTGATCCCAAGTCGGCCAATCTCCTTCCGGCTCTTCCGGTGGCCTCCCACCCAAATCCGTAAACTGAAACTGATTTTCTTCTTGTAACAAGGAAGGATTCCGCCCTGGTTGTGATGGAAGAGGACTAACAGGAAGCGTCAACTTGCCAGCGTTCGTTTCTTCTACCAAACAATCTTCAATGTACTTCAATTCTCTCAACCTGGATCTGTATCGAGCATACAGCCCTTTCATTCTCCGGTTTTCCAGTTTGTAGGGAACTGCACAACAGTTTCTAGCAAATGGGACGATGAACCTCTTGAGGTCCATGGGCTCCAATTGCTCTTCGTACGGTTGTTTTTCTAATGGGCGAAACGAGGAACGCTGAAACTCCAGGTTTTGCTGCCATGTCGGTGGATCATAGCCAGGTGTGGGAGGATCATGCCGGGCTTCCATGATTTTAACTAACAGGAGTTGAATTTCTATTTTAGAATAAAATAGAATAAATGTTGGTTTATAGATTAAAAAAAAGAAGCAAACCACATTGAAGTTAATTGTAAGAGTCGTCCCCAGTTGTAAGAGTGGTGTCACTCAGAGGAAGGTTTAACTAAGCATAAGGTAACAGGTCCAGAAATCGCTGACCTAAGTGTTGAAGCTGAATTTTGGGATATTTTTCAGTAAATTTTCCTTGAAAGAGAAGTGGATTTGGCATCTATCCAAAGTCGTTTCATATTTTTTGGAGCTTTTTGAAATTAGTTATGAAATTTTGAAGTTGAACTAGCATAGGGCTCTAAAATTGTCCACCCCTGAAATGTACAATGTTTGTACATCATTGAAGGCTATGAAAAAAAAGCATGTACACATTGTGTATATTTTACATGTGGGCGGTTCTTAATGCCCGAACTATTCTCGAGCCTTCTACCTTAGTACAAAAGAAACAAAGCATCAAACTCCATTAGCTCGTCCATTAGACCCCAGTTTTGGTGCTCTAAGGAATTTTGTCTTGTGTTTTCTCAGACTCCGGCTCCAAATCCTACATTGCACACACTTTACGATTAGCTCTATTATATTCTGATCATTGATTGATTTAAAAGTATCAAAATTGAAACTTGAGCAATACAAAAAAAAAGATAGGTATTGAAATGTAAGGAAATTTTTTAGTTTGTTTTCACTTGTAGATGTATAAACATCACTTCAATTGATTGAAAAAAAATAAAAATAGAATGGATTAATTACACATGAATTGAATATTTGGATACAATTTATTTGTGAAGTATGCAAATGAATGTAAATGACATTTGATGACATTGAATATCATTTTGTCATAAAATCTTCTCACCTCCTTATAATCTCCTTGGACCTATGTAATTCAAAAAATCAATTTTGTACACCCACATTTTTCTTAATATAGATAGTTGAAAGAAAAAATTAGTTACTTTTGCTGTTGCTTAAATATTTGAAAAGTTGTAGAAATAATTCAAATTTTTGAAGTGACGACCTTTAGGTTGGAACTAGTTTAGACAATTTTGGAAGTGACCTTTGGAATTTCTATATTAATATATATAGGGTCCACCTCGCAACCATTAGGTGCCTTTAAAGCCATGTTTCAAACTGAAGCCATGACAAAAATGGCGGAATGAAGCTAGGACAAAATGAAGCCAAGATGAAAAAAAACTCTAGGACAAAAATAAAAGAATGAAGACAAAACAAAAATAATTTTTTTAAAGCCATGTGACTAAATTAATGAAATCAAATCAAAACAAAAATAACTAAATTTTAAAACTACATGACTAAAACTGAAACCAATGTCTTTTCAATTGAGGAAGTTGAAAAGTTTTTCTAGGGAACTAATGGGAACCCTTCCAATATTTGTGACTAAAACCTATATCTAATATACATCTTTAACCAAAATCAACATATATATCTTGAATATACAACCACCATTGAATATGTAGAATATGCACTTGTGAAAAAAAATCTGAAAAATCTACAATACCTTTAATCCCTAAACGACTAAGGATATTTGAACTTAGCTCTTGTTTTCTTGACAAGTTTCTTGACCACTTCTTGTAACATGCATAATCCTCAATTGTGTGGAATAATTTTGATGATCGCCACCATTGAAATGAAAGAAGACTTATGTAACTTTTGTATGAAAAAAAGATCAACAAAATCACATAATTTTTGAGAAAATGCCATTGTTGACAAGATTGATGAAAGATGTTTGGTTAGGCAATATTTCATGCTACTAATACAATTGGGAAGATCCTATAGGTGGTGGAATTGGGTGGATGGTGGTATTCAACAATTCTACCATATAATTTTTATCAAATCATTTTGAGGTATGGAAAAAAGGATACAAGAATGTGAAGTGACAACCTACAACACATTTCTTGATCAAATGACACCAACAAATTCAATGGAAAATATCATCTAGGGTCTCTTTGTTGTTCTCGGACTATTATTTAAGTTAACATTTCAAATTTTCTACAAATGTAGTTGTAGAAGTGGTGACCTTATGGTCCTTTAGGGTTTAACCGACAGTTTCCAACACTTAGAGAAAATTTGAAGACCTCACCTGACAGGTATGTCAAAATTGACCATACGCATACAACACTGGATATTACCCACTTGCAATCCAATACAGTTCAGGGAAGTCCTCCCAGAAATTCTCAATCAGACATTAACCACTTAAGGTCCAAACATCCATAATTGAGTTGCTTTTACTAAAGAATTACTTAAAGGTTAATGATATGCTGCAAGACCAGAGCTAGAGCAAAAACTAGACAAAACTAATAGATGGAAAGGGACAAATTGGTTGGGGACTTACGGCAAATCTCATCGCCACAAGTCAATGTCAAATTCATAATCCGAAAAATATATTCTCTAGCTGTTGGAAGAAAAAACAGTACAATGCATACTTTTGCTTTCTTCCAAAGGTTACAAAATGTCACGATTAGCTTGAAATAGCAACGGCTGTTTCAGATGGCACCGCAGTGACGTTCGCTGTATTTGCCTCATCAATGAGTGCATATAAAGTTCGCAGCACGTCCTTCCTGTTTTCCTCTCTCAAATCAAACCTACACAAGAAGAGCAAATCCACGTTAAGAGCAGTCCTATATCAGACACACATACCAACAGATTGGCAAGTAAGTACTAGAGGACAAGGAGGAAACCCAGCCTATTATACGGGTTTCATCTCCAGGTCTAATGTTTTGAAGATTGCAGACGAAGATCCAATTCTGGCTTCTAAGTGCTCTTCAAAGATAACTCATACAAACCCTACGGAGCAGATCAAGTAGTGTTTGTGAAAAGGTTGGAAGAGCTAGTCAAAAAAATGGCATAAATGGTCAGTCAAAGAACGGAAGGATCTGAATAGGAAATACCTTTCACTTGTGATGGTCAGCTCATCATTATTTGGGTTGTACCGTTTGCCTACGATCAGGAGTAGTCTCTCCTTTTCTTTCTTACTGAGTTGCAACTCCTTCAAAAAGACGGCAAGTTTCACTTTCCGGTTAGCTGGGTGCCATGCATTTCCACCAGGTCCCAATACTACTCGAGTCGTCCATCGCAAAATTGGGCCTTCACCTGGTGGATCAATGTTTGGCGACGCTCCTTTCGCATAGAGGTCCTTATCTGCATTCAAAAGCCAACACACAGGCTCTCCAGTAAAGTTCACAAGTGCAGGCAAATATAAAGCAATTAAATGATGCAAGAGCAATTAAACGATCTCTGCTCTTGCAGGCGATTCTCAAATTCCATGCAAGTACAACTATTTCTGAGTTTCTGAGGCGAGATTCTAAGACTCAAAATTGCACACTCAAATCTTGCACTAGAAGTTGAGAGTCTTGACAAACCCTATTAGCAGACGTCGAAGAGCGAGCTTTCTGTCCCACTGGAAGAGGTCGATTAATTAATGTAATTTGAAAACTCTGAGCAGGGGCAGACGTGCTGGGAAGAATTTCTGAGGTTCAGAATTGCACAGAGTCCAAACTAGAAGAAAATAGTGAAATCTTGCACTAGAAGCCGAGAGCTTTGACACAGCCTGTTGGGAACTTGTACCATCTTCCACCCCAACCCTTAAACCCTAATAAAACCCTAGTACTAGATTCCACGTCTACAAGAAGCTCTGAAATGTCGCGAAGAAAGAACCAAACCTGGGAATATGGAGTCAAGCGTGGGATGCCCCAGCCACTTGTCGACGATACCACGAGTGTTGTACAGATGAGTGATGCCTTCCTCCAGCGGCACCATGTCTAGCTCATCTTCAAATGACTTATCATATGTTCCAAACCGTTCTTTTTTCTTCATCTTCTTCGGCCGAGGCGGCTTCTCGCCATCTTTGGGTGGTTCACCTGCAGAACCAAACTTGACGATCTAAGTCATCGATTCTACAATGTATGAACCAACCCGAATTCCGACGATTCCGTACTGCTGGGTTGGCCACTGCCATCGATTTTTTCTTTAAACCCTAAACATAAACTGACGATAAACCCAGCAGCATTACAAATCCGAGCACTTGCTGAAGGCAAATCTCTAATCAACCGCAACGTACGAAACCCAGGATTGAGGAACGAGAGAAAAAACTAAATAAAATTTGATGATCGAGAGATGAAATTAGTGCGGACTGGCGCGAACCTTCAGAAGAGGTACTGAATGGGATGGAAGAGAGTGTGCTGCGTTTCCACAACGGGAAAGAGCATGGCGATGACCTCGTGGTTGAATCTGATAAACGCAATGCTTGCTCTACCTGTCGCCAGGTAGCCCACCGAACCTTTTGCATATTTTCTCCCTTTCGCTTCTACGACTATGATAACCTAAACTGCGATTCTGAAAGCACACCGAATTCCCACAGAAGCATGACAACCAACTGATTCTCACTGCAACCCTAAAGTTAAGAGGTGACCCATCTCCACCCCTCGGCACTAAGTCCTCATAAGTGTTTCATGTGAGGGACCAAGCCATCTGAGAGTCTGGTCTACGCCATTTGGTTTCGGCGTTTGGTTGAGGCTTATACTATTTATCAATGTGGTCCCCAAATCAGTCTTTCCTGAAATTTTTGCTCATTTTAGTTTATATTTTTGAATATCAACATTATTTACCTGAATTTCATCCAATTGGTCATACTGAGGTTTCATTTGAAGTTTGAAATATTCTTTTGGATGAACGACTGAGAAGTTATTTGAATGAAATACAACCTTGAAGCACCCAAGAGATGCACCAAAATATTGACCTCAAAGCTTTGTGTTTTTGTTGGTACTTCCTCCGTCCCATAATGATTTTCTTATTGGCCTTAATTTTTTGTCCCAAAATGATTTTCTTGTTGCATTTTGTGACATGGAATAGGTCAAATTTGGCTTTCCATTGCTTTTTTGAACTAGCAAAACAACTTTGGAGTAGTAGTTTTCCCTCCATCCATACAATCATCGACCAAAAAGACAAATGAAATGATTGGAGGGATCAATAAACATTGTTTGTTCATATTTTTTGCATCTCTTTGAGTATTTCCCAATTGAAGAAGATGAAGCTTTGGGAGGCAAAATAGAGGTCCAAACCAGGGCTTTTTTTTGGGACTTGTGTTCCCCCTGCTGGCTTCACTAGAGAGGCCAATTTTGGGAGGGACAAAGCTAGAGAGGTCAATTTTCTGACAGTTTGGCAAAATTTCGCCCCAAAAAATAGCCCTAGTCCAAACATAGTCTTAGGCATGTATTAAATGCCCATAAAATGAAAACTTTACACTCAACAATTAAATGTCTAATGGTGCTCTTTGAAAATACCCTCCAAATTTCACTTTTCAATGCTCCAAAACTAGACTTCAAAAAGGGCTTTGAAGCTCAAAGTTTCTTGGATACTAAAAATGCACTGAACTTTACTTACAATGCAAAATATGTCTTTAAAGTATTATTCTTAGCCTTAATTTGGAATAATTTGTCTAACAAGAAGATCATTTTGGGATGGAGGTAGTACATGCTTTGAAATTGGATATATATATATATTTTCCAAGTTTGAGAAAATATATAAATTATGTTCGTAAAGCATAATATAATGTTTTTTCATAAAAAATCAAAAGCATGGTAAAAAATATATATTTTCAAGCAAAATTAAGTTCTTTATTAGCCCCCTTGATTAATAAGGGAATAAAATATGATATTTTTGTTTACATTCAATTTTCACATGTTTGATATTTACATCAATTTTGACCTTGCAATAAGAAAACTTCTCAGGCACCTAAACTTAAGGTTTATATCATCTTCGGTATTGGGAAATCTTAAGTGTTAGAAATTGTTTGTATGCTTAAAATAATTTGTTTGGTCCTTGAGCTTCTTGGATAGTGATTGAAAAAAAATTTAAGCCGCTTTTCACTTACTCGCACCTTGAAAGAATTTTTGTAGTGTCAATTTTGGAGACTTGAGTATAGTCACATTTTCTTTTTACTTGTACTTCTTTGCATGATTTAGGGTTTAGGGCATGTTTGAAGATAATGATTTTTTTTTTTGGGAAGTGACACAACTTACATGAGAACCACTCATATTCCTTTGAATTAGAAAGAATTCTTTAATAGGTTCTAGGATGGGTTTGCAAGAAAATCCCTTCTATGAAACACAAATTATATATAGATGAATAATATCCTACGAGAGGGTCAAATTTGACGCTAATTCATTACTTTTGTCAAAAAAGTGCCACTTGTCATCTTATGATTAGTTTGGAATGATGTAGAGGATTCAAAATCTAATATGAAAATTCAATTTGTCAATCTTTTTATGAATCTAATCCTCACAATTGGTATCATAATCCATCCAAGTATTGGATGAAATTTTGTAGAAAATCTTTGTATTAGATGAAGAATGTTTCATCCCCAAAACTCCTCTGCATATATTCTTCATACTATACAAAAAAAAAGTTGTGCACTCTGGTACAAAGGCATTGCACCTTGTACACCAGATGTTAACTCCTAAATGCCCGAGGCATCAAATTTTGGTGTCGACAACACTTTAAAGTTAAATAAAACCTAATCAAGTTGCTATTTTTTAATAGTTTATATTTTTTAAATTCTTTTTGAAGTCTAATTTTAGCATCAAAAATCCAATTTTGAAAATGATTGGTTATGATTTTTCTATTTAAGATTTTGTGTAAGGATGTCCATTGCAATCTTGATGGTTTGTAGTGTTGAGGGCTCTTGGAAATGAGCCTCCAATACACTAGATCTTGGAGAAAAAATCACATTTGAAATTAATTAAAAAAAATTGTAGAGTTGATTTTGAAAAGCCCAAAATTGATTGAAGTAATGCATGTTAGGCCCTTTATCCTCATATTTTTTTTGGTGACCAACTTTTTAGATTTGACATGTGAAAAGAGGATTGAAAGACTTCAAATCACTTTTGCAATTTTAACACCCTCATGATCAAACATTATAATCTTTCAATCTATAAGTGATATTGTTGTGTTTTCTTTTCCTATAAAACCTCTAACATGTCTAGTTTGAATTTTTACAGTTACAATTTAAAAAACTGATACAACTTATCAAAATGTGGCTTTTTGTTCAATTTAGAGCAAATTCCTAGAAGCCCCAAAGAGGCCTTGGGCATTTAGGGGTTAAATGACTCTGTGCCGTGGAAAAGCCGGTACACAAAGACCTCTATTGTAGAGGCCCCGGCATTCTCCGGTGGGCATGCCGCCTTCAGAAAAAGCAAGCCTTTCTCCCGATACTCCGACTTGCCGTGGGGTAATCTCTTTGTGTATGTTGCTTCTTTGGAGACGTAGTTGTGAAGCTTTTAGGACATGATTTTGAAGCGACGAAAGCCCACAAGCGGAAGTCTTTGATTGTCGTCGTCGGCAGGTAGCGATGGCGCGATATGGCGACGCGCTGCTCATCGTGTGCATCTCCATCGTGTCCGCCATCGTGTGCGAGGGCATCAGCTGGCTTCTCATCTATCGCACCGCCAAGTACAAGTCGCTCCGCTCCACCATCGACCGCACGTCCAAGAAGATCGAGGCTATGAAGACCACGGCATCTCCGGCGTCCAGCAACAAGGCCAAGTCCAAGAAGGTGGACCGCTACGAGCTTTCACTCAAGGATTCCAGCCGCGATCTCTCCCTGTCCAAGTTCAAGTCCGGCGCCGTGGTGGCGCTCGTGCTCATCGTCGTCTTCGGCCTCTTGTCGTCGCTTTTCGAGGGGAAGTCTATCGCCAAGCTGCCCTTCCATCCCATCCCACTAGTTCAGAAAATGTCGCACCGTGGATTGCCCGGCGACGATCCCACGGACTGCTCCATGGTGTTCCTCTACTTCCTCTGCTCGGTGAGCATTCGATCCAACTTGCAGAAGTTTCTCGGGTTTTCTCCGCCCCGGGGGGCCGCGGGGCAGGGTTTGTTTGCGATCCCTGAACAGAAGTTGAAGTAGAGAGGTGAGGGGTTTAGTTGTTTATTTTGTGAATTTTTCTTTATAGAAAGATATAGAAGGGATAGGGTTAGGAAATAGAAGTAGGCTGAATCTTGTGTACTTGTAAGGTGCGCTTTGTTGAAGAGTTCGAGGTTGAGCATGTCTGCGTTTCGCAGTCAGATTCAAGGCTTGGATGTACTCTTATTTGAAACGATGCTGACATTGCTCCAGGTATTTGTAAAACAATTGAGGGTTTTACATACTGAAGAGTTTCCAATTGCAGTAGTTTCTAGGGTTTTCTCCGCCCCAGGGACTGCGGGTCTGGCCTTGTTTGCGATCCCGGAACAGACGAGATTCTTTTTAATAATTTTATGAATCTTAGGTTCTTAGAAGAGAATAGAGGCGCCGGAGTCTGGCGATAGCATTTAAGTCGAATGTTGGGTATTTGTAAGGTGCGCTTCGTTGAATGGTGACAGGCCGACCATGATTTCGTTGAACACAGCTTCAAGACTTGGATGCTCTTAGGTTTAATTAATCCTAATTTTAGGGTCTCTCTTATCGGTTCGTTTACTGTCTCTCCACCATCTGGATTCGTTGAGGCCCATTTGGTTGATTTGCTGAGAATCAAATTTGATTCCGAAATTGGTTCTGGTGACGGTTGCACCAACCTACTGCAATGCCGCGATGTCAGATCACCGTAATACTGCTCATTAGCAAATTCCGGAATTGGCCTTCCTGTCTCCCAACCGAAGATCGAAACGTTTCCAGAAACAGGGTGTAAGCAAACCAAACACGCAGTTTTACATTTTTTTTCCCTTTCAGATTAATCCAATGTTTTCATTGCTGGTTGTGGAGAATTGGAGATCCTAGAATTTAGGAGAAGGATGGTCACTGCACCTGCTGGTGTGTGGAAGTCCGAAATTGACTATGATTGTTACAATTCGGTATGTACGAGAGATTGACAATCTACCTCAGAAAGTCAGACTAGAACTTCGTTTGTAGAAGCTTTATGTGCTCGAGTTATTCTGTTACTTGGCAGGGAAGTTGGAAGGTGAGCTCAAGTGAGCATTTCCTTTAGAAATTGGACTCAATCTGAACTGCACTCTGTGTATTCCCAGTATGGCTGATCATGACTTCAAACCGACGAAATGCCTGTGCTGCTCTTATCGATGCGAAAGTGCTCTTACGTTGAAAAAATAGGGTATACAAAGTAATTGAAAATACGTATGAGACAAATAAATATCCTTTCACTTAGCTTGGGCTACAGGACATGTTGGAGCCGCGCCTTTGCACATGAGCTGAATGAGCTGAATTCAGTCGTGATTGAAAGCTAAGTCATGTCAGTCTGTGATGTATATAATTTCTTGCTCTCTTAGTCTTCAAGTGAGGTAGTGATGGTGGATGGAACTGAGGTAAGCTGCTCAAGGTAATCCGGGTATTTTTAGGTGTAATTGTTGACTTTGTTTTGATCTATCGATGATATTTTGATATTGAAGAAATCCAATCCTGTTGCGAATCTGAATGCAATGAGCGTGGTAAGCTCACCAGTTCGACAGGCGATACGATAGGTCTCACTCCATGGTGTGAAACGCTCCTCCCGCAACGCTGGTTCAAGCTTCATGTTGAAGTCGACTGTTTCCAAACATGTCGATGCAATCGATTTCTTGAAACTGCCTTGCAGAACGAATCCCCGAACGAATCTCGGTCATCGTTGCCTTTCGTTCAAAACGTGACCACGGCCGCTGCTCAGAAGCGACGACTACTCCAGTTCGTCTCAGGACAACGTGATATTCAGGCATACTTGAGAACCCCACTTAAGGCTCCAGTAAAGGTATGAGGTCCTGAAAGCGCTGTTCCTAGAGTCTCCTATGCTCAAATTTCATTTTGCTTTAATTTTTTAGAGAGGCTATTGGCAACCTACACAGGTATCCAATCCAAGTCGTTTTGTAATTTTTTGATACTCTTGGTAATATTTTGTGAATATTCAAAGTTGGAAACATAGGATACCTACATGTTTTCTTAAAAGGACATTGTGGAAGCACGAAATGCTTCAACCCAGAATGGTGCTATCATGGGAGATGTGACGGTGACACAGGTGGGAGCAGGCTCCAGCAACGGCCCTGTTTTGACGACATTATTAAAAAAAATCTGTCATGTGCAGGATATTCATGCGGAAGGAAAGGAGTTGCGAGAATCACCTGCTCCCATCGGTAATCACTAGAGCATTGCTAGTTGAGTGATTACATACAGAAGTATTACCATGAAAATTCCTCTTACATGAAAGGTTCAGGAGGCAATTTAGTTCAAATTTCCAAAATCTCACCCAATCATGATATGCACCAAAACCCGAACCTCAATAAACGATTATCGCATCAGGTGAACTGGTGACCTAAATTAATAATTTTGGTTACAATTTACAAAGTGGTGGCAGTATCTTCCCCCTGATCACACCTCCAGTGAATTGATCAAACTGTCAAGAGTTTAGCTTCGAAGGTCACCGACAGGGCGGAATAAGGTAAGATTGAAGAATCTGTACAGTTCCATCACTGGGAAAAGAATTCAACAAGCTGGCTCCACGCAATCTTCTCGCCCTCCGAGAATGCAGAAACCTCCGAGGATTCACACTCCCGCAGAGAATTATCCTCACGACTTCTATGGGACTTCTGAATCTCAGCTCAACGTCTTTGGAGACTATACAGTACAGTACAATCCTCCAGTGCATTTCACGGGATGTCGAGCTTCTTCTGAATCTCACTCAACGTCTCCGCAGACTGCTGCAACTGCACCGTCTCCTCCTCCGTCAAGGGGTTATCCATAACGCCAATAATCCCCGCCCGCCCAATCTCCGCAGGCAAGCTCAGAAAAACCTCGTCCTGAATCCCATGAAACCCCTGCGCGCACACTGAAACTGGATGAATCCGCCGCTGATCCCGCAACAAGCTCTTCACCAGACTCGCCACGGAGTACCCAATTGCCCACGACGTGTAGCCTTTCAGCTTGATCACTTCATACGCACCCTCCACCACCATGCGATGAAGCTCCTGCAGCGTTTCCGTGCTGTACTTGATCTGCTTCTGCTTCAAATAGGCGATGAGCGGCACTCCCCCGATGCTGACGCTCGACCAGAGCGGGACGGAGCTGTCGCCGTGCTCGCCTACGATGTAGCCGTGCACGTTCTGCGTGTTCACAGCAAGTCTGTCCGCCAACAGGAAGCGGAAGCGGGAGCTGTCGAGGTTGGTGCCTGAGCCGATGACGCGGTTGGGCGGGAGGCCGGAAAGCTTGTAAGCTACGTACGTGAGCGCATCCACAGGATTGGAAATCACGAGAAGGGTAGTCTCGGGGGAATGTTCCACGAGCTGCGGGATGATGGTTTTGAACAGCGTCACGTTCTTCTCCACGAGCGCGAGACGAGACTCGCCTTCGCGCTGACGGGCGCCCGCCGTGACGATGCAAATGTCGGAGCCGGCGGTGATGCTGTAATCCGTGTCGGCCAGAATGGTAGCCCGGGGAAGAAAAGCCGCTGCGTGCTGAAGGTCCAGCATCTCGCCTTTCAGCTTGTCCTCCACGACGTCCACGAGTGCGATCTCGTCGCAGAGGTCTTGGGTTAAGATCGTCTGCGCGCACGCCATGCCCACGTTGCCCACACCGACAACAGTCACTTTGTACGTTCGTTTCACCAAGCTCGGGGGACTCGATCCGGGAATGGGCTTGAACAAGGAGCTCGCCACTTGCTCCGTGACGCCGATGGCTGATTCCGGGGCGTGCTCACTCGTGACGCGAAGCACGTGGACCGCGTTGCCCATAACCATGGCGCCTCCTTGCCGCTGGAGCTTCACATGATTTCGCGGCGTGAAGAATGCACTCCGAAATCTACTCCCAGCGCTCTTTACCGCATTTGAGGTTGCTGTAGAGTGCACCACACCTCCGGAAGCGGCGAAACTCCTCATCCTGGACAAAACGTCCTACCCTGTCTCACTCAGCAATCTGCTCACCACGTCATTTACAAAACGAATTAATCGGAGGCTCATCTACTGATTCTCAATGCAATTAACAAGAATTGACAGGAATTGACACAAAGCACCTTCTTTACCTAAAGCTGAGCGCACTGGGCGGTATAAGTACCGAATTCTCTCTAAAACCTCACTCTGTCAATCACCCTCTCCTTCACTCGCAATTGCTAGCACACAATCTACAGTCGAACTAAGTCGATAAGAATCACAGACGTTACTTCTAACTCCAGCTCTCAGATCAGAAACACCCAACAAACCTAAGAGACCGTGCGCACGAAGTTGATCTTTTGCGAGCAAATGCACACACCCCTCCAGTGCGATCGATCGAATGGCAAGGCCTAAAAATGTTAGAGATCAAACTGAGGGCTTGACTACCTGAAATCTAGAGTAGATTGCACTGCGTGAGCTCGGAGAGCTTAGTGCGTGATCAATGGCGCAGGAATTCTGATAAGAATATAAGACTACTGCCAAAGAAGAAGAAGCTCGATGCAAGAAACAGGGGAGGCCAGTTACATGCAGTGCAGCAGCAGAGCATTTGGCGATGCGAATGCCAAATGCCAAATGGCCTGGACAAGGAGGACTTCCAGCTCGACGAAGGTGGCGAGCATTCGTCCTATTTTGAAGGAGCCTCCCAACGCTGAGTAGGTCTGGCTGCATGAAGGACTAGGTCCCCGAGAGAGCATCAGCAATGTTGCGCTGTAAGAGCATCGCCTCCCCCAAAACAGGGCTGGGGAAACGGGCTGGCACGAGCCCTGCAGCCCTCGGGCTGCTTCCGTCCCCCACTCATCCCCGTCCTCAACAACACGTCAATCTCATGCATTGATAGATTTGCATTGACTTGGTAGATTCAAAAGCCAACCAAGTGATCAATATGCCAATTGATTAAGAAAATGTAAGAAATGTGTTGCGGCCCACAAATCAACGAATTGGCAAAATCGATCAAGAGTCAACAAGCGTGATGGGGATGCTCTCTTAGTGTTTGGAGAGAGAAATTTGGTATAACCCGGCTCCTTCCATCCCTGGTCAAGTCCGCGGTGGACCATTTGTTCTTCACCGGCCATGCCCAAGCCCGGGCTAGGGAGCCTCCCATGAATGAATGGCGATGCTCCAAAGGAGCCAACCATTTCCGACCATTTAACCCTTAAACGATGTTGCGGCCGTTTTTTCGGCCAAAGAATGACAAAGAATCTTTTTGTGTAGGATAGAAGTGCAATTGTTCATCCTTGGAATTTTGTACAAAAAGGGAAAATCATGCACAGTAGATTGACCTCCAATGAACACTTTTTATTTGTTTTTTAAGTAGATAATGTCTTACAATGCCAAAAGGGATGATTTCTATGGTCAATAGCCAAGCATTCAAGGGTTAAGCAATTGAACATATCTAGAGCAAAGGTATGTTGAGTAGAAAAAAAAATCCATGTGAAAAAATAGATTTTAGAAGGATTCTATAAATTTTCATAATTTTATTTTCCAAAACAAAATTACTATGAATTTTCTAGTTGAAAGTTATATTCATCCTATAGTGGTCATACAGGTTATACTATTTCTGAACAGAGTTTGCTTGCAAAATTGAGAGCCCTGTAGCCCAATCATAATGCACCATTCGTGATCACTAACTCATCTTGTACTTGTACAGACATACACTATCTTACGTTGTTAAAATGGGAGGGTGGGTGATCAAGAATAGATTGGCTCTCCTCGTTGTTGTTGCACTAACAAAATATTGTGTTGGACCACTGATTAGCACAAAAATTCAAATTCAATGTTAGAACATTTAACAAGAAGACTATCTATACTATTAACCTTTTAGCACTACAATGTACAAATTCTGGACAATGAGTATAGAGGTTTCAAGGGCTTTTGTGTTAGTAAAATTGTAGGGTAGTGCCGATTCAGCAATATGGTGAGGTTATATGAGCTTGCCAGTTGGCCAAACCATATTGTTGAATCATCACTACCTTGCAACTTTTCTAGCATTAAAGTATTATGTGTTTAGTTCAATCTATGGTCTACAAGACTATAAGATGTACTATATGTGGAATATAGTCACCAATTTGGCAGCCTAGTCAATTATGACCACTAGAATTGGTAGTGTACCTTAGATGTCACTCTACCCTCCAATATGGCTCAAAAATGAGCAAAATCAAACATATGGTACTATCTCCTATGATTATAGAATCCTCCTATTAACCAACTCCCCCCACCTTTTGAAAAAATGAAAGTTGTTGATACCCCGTTGAGAAAATCCTTCCCCCTCCCTCCCTTTTTGATCTACTGTTGATCTAGGAAAATAATAAATATAGATATGGATATACATCCAAGATACAAATTCGGTACATATATGGGATACGAGATATGATCAAATGAACATATTCCATATTGTTTAGAATTGTGAAGTGCTTCCTCAAATTCAAATAGGAGGAGGGGGGTGGGAGGATAATAAAAAAAAATTTAATCACGAAATGGAGAGGTAATAAACTTAAGTTTTGATCACAAAAATGGGGTAGGGGGGGGTTTAAATTTTTTTTTAATGGGTCTTTTGAGTGGATGGAAGGGGGTGCATTAATTGAAATGCACCTCATCTTCACTATCGACTCAAAAGACAACCCACTATGTGACGAGATAACTTCTCATTCATCCAAACCAATGCTTGACTTCTTTTTTCAAAAAAATTTGTATGATGAATATGATGAAATTGAAGTAAACGATATATGTTTATGAATATATATGCAAAAATATGCAAAAATTCTTAAGAGGATTAAGACACTAAGTAGTTAAAACAAATAATTGTTTGTTTGCTTGTTTTATTTTGTGATGTATATTAGCATCTCCTAGACCGTTAGGCCAATCAGTGTTGGGGCCATCAGAAAGCCTTTGCTGAGGTGATGTTTACAAATCTAGTTTTGCAATGTTCTGACAAACTAGGCAATAATCATTGAATTTCCAAGTTTTAACCCCTCAATGTAGGAAGCATATTTGGGGCAGAAATTGTGACAAACTGCCATTTTTTAGGGCAGTGAGGAATCATGAAGTTTTTATTTTTTTCAAAATTTGACTATAAAAATTTGTACTAAACTACTATGGGAATGTGTGGAAATTTTTTAGAAACTTTGATTGCATGGATTGAAAGATTATAATGTTTGAAGTTAGAAAAAAAAATTTGCACTTGCTCAACAATGCCAACTAACTTTAACCCCTCCTAGAGTGAACTTTTTACACTACATAAGGTTATTTTTTTGACATTTGCATCTTGTGTCATATAAGTTATATACCAGCCAAATTTCAAAAATAAAAGAGAAATTTTGTACATGCTTCCCAATCAGAAATAAAATTTCATGGCAACATAACTTTTGATCTTCGCACCCAATTGGAAAAAAAATATTCTTTCTAAGAACAATTAGTCGTTAGAGGTTAATTGCAACGGAAATTATAAAATTGGACAAAAATTAGAAACTATTTTGTAGAAAGTCATAAAGTAGTCAAACCATTGGGCCTATAGATTGATGAGTTAGAACACTACGGCCATTGCGACAATATACCAATATTTTTATTTTTATTTTTTCATAGAATTCAATATTAAATTTAAGTCTTTAAGCTTCATACTTGATACCTACTCTAGATTCTACATGAATGGACATGGATAGAAGATAAGTAAGAATAATTAATTTGGACAAATAGCAAGGACAAAAGTTGTCATTAGGAACCAATCTATGACTAAACATTTAATGATTGATTCCCACCCTCCCAAATACTGTAGAAAAAGAGGGATTTTGATGATCTAGTGGATCTTGAGGCCAATTTGCTTAAATGCCTTTCTTAATTCACCATTTGCCAATGTGACTTATTTTCATGTTGAAAATTTTGATGATCGCTAAAAATGTTTTAGAAAGTAGTTCAACCATGCAATTAAAACTTGGAGTTTGAAATGGACATCTGTGTTAACTTAGCTACTTGTAGCACAAGTATTGGAAATAGATCGTTTTCTCAAAGTAAGGTAGTCTGTTGTAAAATCAATCGTCCTCTTGAAATGAACACTATAAAAGCTATTGAATGGATATGAGATGGTCCTTAAATGGACTACTTTAGCCATTGATTGAATCGAGAAAAAAAATTCTTAATTGCAAGAGCCAATCATTGGCCTTGATGTCCTCAAATCACTTTAGAAGTTGCAAGTAGACACATTTGGGGAGACCAAGGATCAAAAATAGGCATCTACAATAGAAAAATTTGAAAATTCAAAATTAATTCAAAAATACTTCAAAAAATATGAAACTACTTGTGTTACGTTCAGCATCTATTTTTTTTTTCTCATAAAAATGTGTTAAGAATATTTTTGTTCTTGAAAATTTATGAAAAAGGCGGACCAACCCTTAAATGGTCACTTTTAGAGCATACTACCTTAGAAGCAAGCCATTTCTTGATCTGAAAACAAACGCAAAGTTCAAATTAACTAAAACAAGATGTGTGAATCTTTGTTATCAGAGATTGTCTAGTTTCTATATTGTAGTGCAATGCAAATTTTTTTGGAGGGGTGAAAGAATGCTAGATTGCAACAAAAAAAAATTTGGTTAAAAAAATGGCAACAAAAGATGGATTATTAGTAAGATTGTAAATGAAAACCAAGTTATAGACATGTGCTAATGTGATATTTTCTATCCAATACGTGGATGAATGTTGACATTTGAAGCACCACTATAACATTTTATATCGCCACTTTGGCAATTTATACAAAATGGAAAAAAAGCGCCACGGTGCAATGACTGAAGGCTGAATCACTTGTCAATTGATTTTGTCAAGTGCTGCGAGTAACTTGTTGTGTGTTCATAAAATTAAAGAGCTGTGAGAGCAGCTGCCTTCCCTCTGACGGAATGATGTGGTATATTTCACATCATTTCATCCAAAGGATGAAATGGTGTGGAATATTCCACATCCAACATTAGCTAATAAGCCACGCGTCAATAATGTCAGACTTCTGCTCGGTGCCAAGGTCATGACTGCACAATCGGGTTACTGGGGTGGTAGGAGGTAGAACAAAATATACAAACAAATAATTATAAAGATAGATGGTCTGTCAAAACCCAAAAGAATTCATTGAGTATTATACCAACGAACTCTGACCATTTGCCATCAGTAACTTGTTTTGAGTTTTTATAGAAAAGAGAAGCTCTTTATGTACACTTGGGGTGGTAGGAGATAGAACAACCCATTGGGATATGTAATTTAGAGTTTGTAATTTCTCAACCGCTCATAGTTAAGTCTAAAGTAGGAATTGTGTTAAAACTATAATTTTAGACCTCATTTAGGCATAATAAAATAACTTTTTACAAAATACTTTGAACTAAAATAAGTTGGAGAATCAAGTCAAATTTCATTTCCAAAAATCCGTTTGAGATTTTAATCTTCCCCTCAAAAGTTATAGACAAATTTCATAGAAGGGTTTGAAAGGAATTTTTTTTGACATTTTCATACATCCTCTCTGAAATTTGTCCATAACTTTTGAGTGGAAGATCTAAATCTAAAAAGGATTTTTGGAGATGAAGCTTAGCTTGATTCCACAACTTTTTTTAGTTAAATTTTTTTTGAGAAAAGGTATTCCACTATGACTAAATGAGGTCTGAAATTATAATTTTAACACAATTCCTACTTTAGACTTAACTATGAGCGGTTGAGAAATTACAAACTCTAATTACATATCCCACATGGGTTGTTCTATCTCCTACCACCCCAAGTGTACATAAAGAGCTTCTCTTTTCTATAAAAACTCAAAGCAAGTTATTGATGGCAAACGGTCAGAGTTCGTTGGTATAATACTCAAAAAATTCTTTAGATTTTGATAGACCATCTATCTCTATGATTATTTGTTTGTATATTTTGTCCTAAAACTAGCCAAAAAATAGATCGCACCATAAATGTACTGCCATTGTCTCGGTCCTGAAGCTTACATTAATAATATGTGGATGCATTTCGTGGATGAAGACTTCAGAGAGCCAGCCTCTCTGAAGGCTCTTGAATGTTATGTTTGTTGGGCTCCACTTGGTTTGAACTGCAGTTTTGGATATTATTGTTCCTTGGCTGTAAAAAATTGGACAACACTAGTCACATGCACTTGTAGCTACATTGACCACTGGGAACAAAATTATGGCTTCTTCTTCACAATGTCCTTCTTGCATTCAGATTTACAGATGAGCTTAACTCTAAAAGGACAAGGGTGACTTTGGAAATCATCTCTTTTCATTCCTATGTGAATCATTGGCTTAAGAAATAGAAAAAAAAAACATTCATTGGAAGTCAAACTACTATAGAAGATCTCCCCTTTTCACAACAAACTTTCAAGGATGAATAGTTGCACTTCTGTCTTACTACAATAATTCCATGTCATCCATCGGATGTTTGGCATCCGTGGCGACGTTCAAGGGTTAAGTTGTAGATTAACAAGTTTTGTTTGGATTTTTAGTCTTTGTGAAAGCAATAACAAATTTATGTGGGTTAAAGACACCTGTTGCATCATCACTAACATCACAATGTGTTGTCTTCTTTTCGAGATGGACAAAGGTGAGGTGTACTACTTTTTTTTGTAGTGTTTCTAAGGAAAACTTCAAAAAAAATTTACACCAAACTCTCATGCTTTTCTTTGCAAGTTTTAAGTCCTTCCACACTTGAATAGAGAAGATGGTGATCATTTGTTTTTTTCAAACTTGGGATGTCTTTACTCTTGTCTTGAATACAAATTGGACATATTGGTGGTTATATATATATATAACACCACCAATATGATTTTTTTTAGCATGCAATGGCCCATGCATATAACAAAACTTTGGTTTGGATAAATCATATAGCATGCATTTTTTGGTTGTATACAAATTTTGGGCAAGTATGCGTGATTGGAGATTTTTATATTTTAGGCTGAAATTTTAAAAGAAGGTGGGGACAAGAAATATCTTTTGTACGCACTAAATTTCATGATATTTGGAAATATGAATCAAAAGATATAACCTAGTATGTTATTTTTTTATCGTAAATGGACAGCCTCGGCAGATCAGAAAAAATCAATTTTTTGAAAAAACAAAAATTTGAAATTGATTTTCTAAAGTTATATATACATGTGGAAAGCTTTGAATAATTCTATTTTAATCAATGAGTCAAAAGTTATGAGGAATTTTAGTTTGCGGGCATTTATGGATTTTCTACTCCAAAATAAATTTTGAAGTCCTTTATTTGACTCAATTTTCAATATTTTTTGAAAAAGACAAAACTGTAGGATGTAGATTATTTTTTTATGATATTTCAATCATTGGTATTGGCATTTTTCAATTCCATAAATAAATGGTTAATATTTTAGTATTTTAATCATTCTCTACTTCTTTCTACTCATGATTTTTTTCCTATGAGTTATACAATTCCAAATGATCTAAAAAATTTCAAGCATGTAGAAAAATTGACTTGAAGAATGAATCCAAAGAGTTACAACTATTTGGGAGATTTTTTCATAATGATCTGACATTGTGAAGAGCAATTGCCCGATTTTTTGCAAGGCCAAAAAAAGGATTTCTGTGAATTCAAAAGCTCATATCTTGCAATCCACTCGGTGAAATTTTTTGAATTTTTTCCCACATGTTCTCAAGTCAGCATACTACAAGATCATACGGTTACACGTGTCCATAAATGTATGTTTTTTCCAATATTTGGTACTTGTACTAGAAATGACAGTTTTGGAGCATTTTGGGTGAAAACATAGGCACGGTCCTTTAGAGGTTAAAGCTCAAAAATAATATGGATACAAGGTAGGCGGCCTAAATCTACTTATGATTTAGGTTTTGTATTCAATAAGTATAGACTAAACCATATAAACTAGTGCATGTTTCAAGGATGTTACTTTTACAATTAAAATTTGTTTGCCATATTATTTTTGTATGCCAAACAATTTTCTTAAAAATATAATTAAAAGCTTGATATCAAATGCAATATTAAATATTAGTACTATAAATGATTTAAAGAAAAAAATGGATATGATACTTTTACTTTTATTTTTAATGTTACACAATGTTACGCAATCCCAATCAAATATACCAAATTTTAGTTTCAAAAAAATAAAACTCCATTGTACTGTATTGCTTCAAATGTATTGCAATTACAATGGAGTTTTGCCTCAACATTGAAATATTTATAGACAAGATTTTGAAACTTATTCACAGATGCTTCACTACAAAAAAACGGATATTTTATGACTGCAAAAATATGACTGAGGATGACTGACGACTAGTTGCAGTCATATTCTTGAAGGCCAACACCTTGAGGAAAAATATGATTGCAAAATATGACTGTCAGTCATTTTTGGGCCTTTTACTTCACAAGTATACACTATACGACCATTAGGAACACCAAAGTACTTCATAGGGAACGTAGGGAACATGTTTGGGGAACCCTAAGTCATATTGTCAGTCATATTTCCATGGTAGTGTCATTTTTTTTGTTTTAGGCAACCCAAAAAAAATACGGGCAATTCAAAAAAAATTGGACAAGCCATTGTTTAAGATTTTGAAATCCTACTCACCTATTTTTTAAGATTTTAAAACCTAGTCACCACTTTTTTAGGGTTTTGAAATCCTAGCCGCCACTTTTTTAGGGTTTTGAAGCCCTAGCCGCCACTTTTTTAGGGATTTGAAACCCTAGCCGCCACTTTTTAGGGTTTTGAAATCCTAGCCGCCATTTCTTTGGGCCCTTCTTCCTTGCCTTTCATTGTCTCTTAGTTCATACTTGTTATTGCTTCTTAGTTGTTGTCTTTTGTTGCATCTTAACTCTTCTTTCTTGTTGCTTTTTAGCTCTAATCATACTTCTTGTTTCTTGTTGTTGCATCTAAACTCTTTCTTTCTCTAACATTTTAATTATTTCTTCTTCTTAGTTCTTGTTTCTTGTTGTTTCTTGTTGTGTCTTAGTTGTTGCTTCTTGTTTTTTTTTGTTGCATCTTAACTCTTGTTTCTTGTTGTGTCTTAGTTGTTGCTTCTTGTTTCTTTTTGTTGCATCTTAACTCTTGTTTCTTGTTGTGTCTTAGTTGTTGCTTCTTGTTTCTTTTTGTTGCATTTTAACTCTTGATTTTTGTTGTGTCTTAGTTGTTGCTTCTTGTTTCTTGTTTCTTGTTGTGTCCTAGTTGTTGCTTCTTATTTCTTATTGTATCTTAGTTGTTGCTTCTTGTTTTGTGTGGCATTTTAACTCTTGCTTGTTGTTAATTGTTAATAGTACTTGTCTATTTTTCTTCTTGTTTTCTCCATCACCATTCTTATTTTTCCTACCCTAAACTTGAGCTACATATTTTGTATTGTTGTAAGCCTTTGAAGGTTGAGCTTTGTTGTTCATTCACTAAAAATTAACCTCCCATTTCTTTAATTGTTTATGTAGGCACCAAAAATTGAAACAAAGTCATTGGAAGCTACTTGCAATCCAATAGAGCCATCTTCACATTATTGTAAGAAATATAGGCCTTATTGGATTTTGTGAAATGATTCATTGTGAAATGATTCATTGTGGTATATATGTTTTGTATTGGTGACTAATAAATGTCAATGAAGAGAGTTGATTTCCTTCTTACATTCTCCCTTTCTAATATGATTATCTCTTGTATATCTCTAAAATCATATATATTCATTTTTAACTACATGGAGTCTTTTCCAAAATATGACTTTGTATTTTCCAAAATATGACTGCAATTAGTCATAAACTATCAATGACATCCATATGAACTACTACATCAACCAAAATATGACTCATAAGAGTCATATTTCACATTAGTAAAATATGACTCACAAGAGTCATATTCCACATCATTCAAAAATATGACTGTACATAGTCATATGCCACATTAGCCAAAATATGACTAACCGCAGTCATATGCCACATTAACCAAAATATGACTGACCGTAGTCATATGCTACATTAGCCAAAATATGACTGACTGCAGTCATATTCCACGTCAGCCAAAAAAATGATTACATGGAATCACATGCCACGTAGGATTTATTTTTGTTTGCCCGGGCAACTCAAAAAAAAATCAAGCCCTCAAAGATAGTCAAAGTATACGCCTTGTTGGCAAAATACAGCTAATTATGGATAATTATACCCCCCAAAAATATAACTGCCAATATAACTGATGTCCGAAGCGACTCGTTGGTAATGACTCATGTCAGTCATGTTGCAGTCATCTATAGTGATTTCTGCGGCCAGTCATATTTTTTGATTTTACGACTCATTGCAGTCATATTTTGCAGTCATAAAACATTGGTTTTGTTGTAGTGCTTGTTGAAAGAAAAATGTGCTTATGGACGTCTCATTACATGTTATTTAGCCCCTCGGAGGGCTGTGAGTTCTTTAGGGTTCCCAGACTCTGAAACTGTCTAGAACTGCGCCACAGGAGCTGTGTGACGTGGCCAAGCAACTGCCACGTCATACAAAAAAAATAAAAAAAATTGTTCATCTTGTTTTTTCATTTTAAGATTTTAAGATTTTTTTTAATTTTTTTTTGATAGCGTCCGATTTTTTGCTGTCGGGGGAACAGCGCTGGGAATAGGCCCAAAATGGCCCTCCAGACACCCCCCAAATCATCTAATGCCTACATATCTATGCAATCAAATTAAAATAAATTCATCATCAATGTTTTTCAGTCAGTTATTAAGCAAAATCATAAATATTGAATGAAATAATTTATCAAAATGGAATTTTGATATTTTGAATTAAAATCTAAGGTACTTAATTGGAATTGTATAAGAATTGAATGTTAATTAGGTTTAGGATTAAAAAATGCCAACTGTATTCTATATTTTGCAATATTATTTGAATGGCATAATAGGCAATTTATAAGTTTATTGAATCCAGTTGTAAATTCATTTAAGTTTACAATAACAACAAAGTAAGCATAGCAAGAATTACAAAATCTTCATGGTCAAGGTACAAAACATGTCTCATGTCACCATTTATTGAAGAGCAAGAGTAGTATTCTAGATCATCAAAATGAGTAGCAAAGTTTCATTTCAAAAATCCACACATCTTGCCAACCATACTAGTTTTCAAATTTAATGAAAACAAGGTTAAATAATGCAATTGTACAAAGATATAAGCAAACATGTCCAAAAATTCAAAAATGATTATTGGGTTTAAAGGATTAATGAATGAAAAAAAATCTATACCTTAAATAAGATTGTTTGTTTTGATTATTATGGTGAGATCTCCGGAATTGTGCCTCCTCTAATTGTGTTTTTGTTACTGTCAACAACTTCTTTGTGAAAAAGGGTGCACGGCTTTGTTTCGTGATGTCTGGACAATCACAAGGTGTGAAAGTTATTGAATTTCAAAAAAATTATGAATTAAAAATTAGAAAATACTTTTTATCTTTGTTTGTTTGTGGCTCCAGAACAAGGCACAATAGTCAATAGTTACAGTATTCCTAAAATGCACAGGGAAGCCTGCTGCCACCCAAATTCCAATTCCGCCCTCATGTACCTAAGGTCTACATTTTTGTTCTGAAATGTACCTTAAAGGGTACATATGGGCTAAATGGGTTACACGGCACGTTATGCTGCCAAATGGGAATTGCCACGTCAATTTTCAACAGGGTTGAACCAATTTCGTGACGAATCTCTGAAAAATTGCAAGGCTTGCCTGCGGTCACTCTCGTTACTAGCGGGATGGGATTAGGGTTAGGTCAACGCATCTCGCAGAACGAGAGAATCCGAGCATCACCTCCCTCACTTGTGAGTTCCGATTACCGATCAATCGTGATTGACACTCAATCTGCACCACGCAAGCCGAATCATCCCGTGGATTTGACTTACTGGGAAAATTTCGATACGAGTAATGAATCTCCTTTTTTTTCCCTCTTCTTTTTCCTTTGGGAATCTGTTCGGAAGATGAGGCTGTGGTGAGGGGAACGAGAGGGCAGAGCGGAGCTATGAGGTCGTGGAATGTGGATGCTTCAGAGCATTCCGCGGAGAGTTCAGTGCCTTGTGGAATTGGGGAGCCACGTCCGAGCAGACACAGCTCCACTTGTGGTACGATGATTTCTTGGATTTCTGGATTGGGTTCTAGGCATTTTGACGAATATTGTATCTTCGAGCTTGGGGGAGTCGTTTTGCTAACTAGTTTTGCGTACTTGTCTATTCTTTTCCACTTCCTATGTTCGTGAGTTGTGAGGTCTTATAGATGTAAGTGAAAAAGTTGTAAAAATGTTCAGGTTGACGCTGAGCTAGAAATTGAGAATGTTCCCGAACGATGTTATCGTAGCTTTGATGTAGGGTATAGCGCTCTTTCGTCTCTGTGGGCGCTCGACTTCGTCGTACTTTCGGGCGAAATTGTCGGGAACGGGAACGGGGAACTCCAGTGAGAGCTTGCGGACCCGGCCGTGACGGCCAAGGTTGCAAGTCTGATGAGTGGCTATTTTGTTAATACCATTTGCAGTCTCTTCCTTGGTGCACTGGCGTTACTAATACCGTTTTGCCCGTCCTGGACTTCATTTTAGGGTTATATTTTGTTTCTCGCATTGGCCTTCGTCGGCTTATACATGAGTCGTTTTATCAAGTCAATGCTAGGGCGTTTGTTTTGATTCAATTCTCAGTGTTATGTATCTGCATTCTTTTAGAGGAGGTAATTGGCCTGCTGGAGGTCATGTAGTTTCTTATTGTAAAGTTTGGAACCGGACTTGGGAGATTTTGGCCGTTGGATTTTCCTAGAATTTTGCCTAGAATGTGATTTAGAGTTTTTTCGGTTGCTTCTTTTAATCTTCTTGGACGGCCGACTTCCGCTTCAATAGAGAGCTTCATCACCTATGCTGCGAGAATAAAAGATTATTCGTGTCTTGGTTAAGCGCACCTGCATCATCGATGTGGGCATTTGAAATACCTGAAAGAAGCTGCTAGGTTGTGAATTTCAGCTGGAATGCTAGCAGTTATCGCAGGTTGAAAAATATTATGGAGCCGGGGGTGTACTCGACAATCTTGATTGTCTATCTAGGGATTATCGATTGCCTTTGGCTCAGGTTGAAGGCTTGAGGTGCTGAATCTGCTTGTGCTTTCATTAATCAGAAACTGCTTGATTGCAAACAAGGATTATGAACCTGAGCTGCGTTTTTTCAAGGAATTTGGGGAGTAGTTCGTATCAGCTGATCTTGGGCGGTTTGATGAATTGGTTGTAGGGTTTTGACGTCCGAGTTTAGACGTCCCGGTCTGGGAACTCTCTACAATATCTCATGGTGGAGGAAAATGTTTGGAGCTCACGGCTCCAGACATCAACGACACCCACGACATCGGCAAAGGGTTTCTTCTGTAAGTTCTGAATTCAAGTGAACTTGGTTAAGTTTCTGGGTTGAGACTTCTTTTTGTGTACGTGGTTTATGTACAATGTCCTTTATGCTTCTTACAAGTGAAAAGAAGTTATGTGCAAAGTATGTGCAAAGTTACGTAATCGAGCATGACATTGTTGTGAGGTTCCTTTGCAATGTCAACAGCATGGAGAGAGTTTGCTTGGGGTGCTCTGGCCAGTGGGTTCGGAGAGACATTAATGCATCCAGTGGACACTTTGAAAACACGTATTCAAGGTGGTCAATCTGGAGTTATCTTGCAGGTATCGTGGTATTTTGATACTCTCTACGAATACATACGTCCTTGTTTCTCTAACTCCCTAGCTCACGTAAAAGAGCACAAGGTCATGTCTACAGAATCTACCGTAGTACATGCTTGTTAACGTAGCTATCGTAATTCCCGATCGAATATCAGTTGCTTGACATTCTGAAGTACTCCTGTAAAATATCTCCGTCGTACTGCATTGAGCCATTTATCCTCCAGTGTTTCGTTCTCACATGTATTGATGTTCTAGTCGTTCTGCAAGTTTTCAGTTCAATTCAATAGCTCTGCTATATTGACATGTGGCCGGATTCGGATGTGCTCGGGCTTTTGCAGAAGCAGAGCGACATTGGGCATGCCCTCAAGAATATTTTGGCCATGGACGGAGTTCGAGGTGAGTGTATTTAGTGCTTCATTTCAGTACGTTGACTTTTTGCGTGCTAATTGTATTTCGCAAGCACAGCTCTATTAAATGTTCCTTTCGTGGGCTTGGCTTTTGCAAGTTCCTTCCTTATATACTTCAAAGTTTTAAATACTTTATCCTTGCTCTAGGGAGTTCTATTTGATATGTTGGAAATAGTCAAGTAGAAGGTGTGTTATAGCTGGGAGTGAACGTATTAGTATTTGCATCGGTTCAACTATCCATGTTAGTGGTTGTATCTATCTGGTAATGCTTATATTATAATGAGTGGTAGTGTTTAAAGAGCTTTCAAATGGTGTAGTGCATGTGTATGTTTTAATAAATCATTAACGTGTTAATTATGTCTATAAGCTGGAACGCTATGGCTTATAATTTCTGCTGGTTATGTTCAGCTCTATACAGGGGTGTAGTACCAGGTATAAGTGGCTCAATGATAACAGGAGCCACATACTTCGGGTTTATTGAGTCTACGAAAGACTGGCTGGAGGATGAGCGTCCCAATCTGACTGGCCCGTGGGCGCACTTTTGTGCTGGTGCTATTGGTACGGTCTTGAAACACTGCACCTTTCATTGTTCTCATTGCTTCTTCGCAAATATGATGATTATGTTTTTGCGTGAAAAAAATCGCAGCCCTGCTTTTGGCTCAAGAGATTGTGAGAGTGAGTAGTTTGTTGTCTGTCAGTGCTGATCTTTGCCGTTGCTTTACGAAATCATTTAGCTTGTATTGTTTTCTTTTGTTCAGGCGATACGCTAGGTTCAGTGGTATACGTTCCATGTGAAGTGCTCAAGCAACGGATGCAGGTGCTTTGGATGTGCAGTGGCTTCAATTTACTATTGCTTATAGAGTTTATTCATGATTGTTTGTTTAGATTGCATCCACCACTAGGGGAGTTCTTCCTCGTGTTTTGTTCAATATTTATCTTTGGCTAGTAGTGCAAGCACATATACAGTTGAAGCATACGTTTAAGCTTTCGTTTGGTCGTTTGATTGGAAGACTTAAGAACTTTTAGGGTTGTGATAATGGAACCTGATTTCGTGGCCTTAACATCTGCCTTTCTCCCCTTGCATCGATTTCAGAACAAAGGTACACCATGTCCCATGTAGATGAATTGAATTTTTCTTTGAGCGGATGAAATCAAATCCTCTTATCTTAACTTGTATGGCATGGCAGATTCAAGGCAGTAGCAAAGGTTGGCATCAGAGACATGCACTTTCTTCTAGATTATCGACACCAAGCTTGCAATACTACACTGGAATACTACACGCAGGACGAGTGGTATTAAAATATGAAGGTCTTCGGGGTCTATATGCTGGGTACTTATTCATACATCTCTATTACTGTAGATAGAGGCCATGCTATTAGCACAAAATTCTGCAACCAATATGTTGATCTACATGAGACTTTCATTTATATTATCTATCTGACTCATTTTTATTCTGCTCTAAATTTGTAGATTTTATAGAGTCTGTTTTGTTATTTCTTGTCTGAAATGGCACACGTCGGTGAGTAATAAGTTTTGCTTCCGTGAACTCATTGTGCATTGTGGGGTTCATCACTGTGACGCATGGTGGTTTTAATGACATTTTGGCTTCATTAATTGCCTCTACAGGTACTTGCCTACCCTTGCTAGGGACGTTCCGTTTGCTGGGTTGCAGGTGAGGCAATTTCCTCCCTGAGATACTGAATGGTACTGTTTTTTAATCTGTCCTCCGTAGTGGTTCCTATAGCTTCTTTCAGTTCGGGAAGATGTTGAAATAATTATGCAGTCATTTTCATATGCCTGAGGGTTGTCAGCAGTACCGAAGCAGTTGTCAATTTTTATTTCACATTTTGGTCTTACCGCATTATTGCTTGTGCTTTAGATTATGTTCTATGAGGGCATGAGAGCAGCGATAACTTATGGACGAAGAGAGTGGTCTGTGCTTCCAGCTGAGGCTCAGAAGCACGAATTTACTTCATTTGAAGAGCTGGTGATGGGGGGAACTGCAGGAGGTAGTTCTCTCAATTCTCTCTTGTTTCATGTTAATTGTGTACCTGGCTTGAGCTCAGGACTTCTGTAGTGATTTGTTTAGGAAGGATCTTTACAATATTTTATTCAGAATTATACTCGAACATGAGCTGCAAGAGTGAAAAACATCATTTCAAGTCAGCGCTACCTTACATGCCTGTCACTTTTGTATATAATTAATTCAAACTGGTAAACCTAAATTTCTATGCGCCACGTGGCATGTTGTCAATGGCAGAGAATGTTATTAATTTCTATGTGACACCTTTGAGAAGAAAAATTCTGTCACCTGAGTAACTGAAACTGACAGGCAGTTACGGTATTAGTGATCATTTTTAAGAGTTTTGCAATGGTAAAAGAAGATTCAGAAATAAAATCCTGGAGCAAGATACAATTGTCTAAACGGAATTCCACTAATTGGGCAGCTCATATTGATGTGATTGATCTGATGCTTGTCGTTTCTAGGAATCTCGGAATCTAACAATCCCAGGGATCGCCTATGGAGTTGTGATCAGAGTTAAGCTTAGTGGAGATGTCACTAGATTTGAGCTTCTATTTTCGTCCGATAGGCTACCAAGGTTGTCATTTCCACTCTGTATTATGCTACTTGTGCAGGGCTGAGTGCTTTTCTTACAATGCCCATGGACGTGTTGAAGACCAGGCTTCAAATACAAGGCTCTAACATAAGGTTTGTGCTGGTTAGTTCGTGCAAATTTATTTATTTAAGGAATTTAGGACATTCACAACTACAGGCATAGCAATAAATGTATGCAGTGTGGGGATTACTTAGTCTTAAACTTGCAGTATCGAACTTGTCATATAGATTTCATTACATCAGTGGATGCAAATAGGATCAACCTTTCAAGTATATTCTTTGCACTGAACTAGTTGATTTACGAGCGTTCAATTTCCGTCCTTGCTCACTGCTGAGTTACTTTTAAAGAATGTGTTCGTTTTATCAGATACGAGGGTTGGTTTGATGCATGGCAACAAATCTGGATACACGAAGGAGTTCGAGGGTTTTTCCGAGGAGCCTTACCGCGAGTTCTATGGTTTGTTCCTGCGTCAGCCGTTAGTTTCATGGCAGTGGAGTGGTTGAGAAAGGAGTTTAATACCCCAGCAACTGTGCATATCGACTCTCAACCTATCCAATCGAATGATAGCCTGTCGGGTTTATCCTCCCAATCACAAATAGAATCAATTAGAGTTAATCCTGCACAAAAACAGAAGGCTTTTGAGCCTTGATGCAGAACAAATGGTGGTTCTAGAGATTTAGCTTATTTCTTCATTCAATTTGTTCCACATGAAGTCTCAGAAAAGCATAAAGGAATCACCAGCGGGATCTACAGTTCATTTTGCACTATCCAACAACCTGTTGGTCCTTTGGTCGTCTTTCAGTTTCCCATCTACCGATACTCACCCCATTTTATTCCTTATCTGAGTTTTAAAGGTCTGTGATTTTATATTGCAATTCATGTGGATAGTCGCTCATGTGCTCCAAACCACCACCCAAAGTTTGATGATTTTTTCTTACACTATCGTCAATTTAAAAAAAAATACAGGGATGGTGTACTTATAATCGTATGCAATTGTAACAAATGATATGGGATATGCAATTGTATGTTTACATACCTATCTCTATATGTATATATCATTGAATATACATACCTACATCTGTAATTTGTATTTGTATTTGTCTATCCATATTTATATATCTACCATGGATTTCAAATGATTTATTTTTTCAATAAATAAGATCCCTAAATTTTTAGGGCGGAGGGGTGGCTAGTATTCTTGAGGGAATAGTTGCATTGTAATACAATAATTTTATTCCTTAATTCTAAGAACATAGTATCCTTACCTTGTACAAAAAATTTCCCAAAATACATCATTCAAAGTCAAGTATATTGCCCTTGTTAGGTTCCTACGTGATTATGGTGAATCGCACTTTCATTTGCAAGTAAAACAAGTATATGGAATATCTAAAATTGACACGCAATCCAAATGATGGTTTTCTATGCTTAATGGGTGTAGAATTTTAAACTTTTGTATTTTAAACTCCACCAAAAGGTTCCTTTGCATGATTCACTTCTTGATTTGAAGTTTTTGTGAAGATGTGTTTCACAACAACTTTGCCTAAAAATTTAGCATTGATTTGTAAAATAAATTATGAAGAACTATATAACATCTTAAACATAAGGGGGGGGGATTCTTCCTTGCCTCATTGTCCATGCTTTTTGCTTTAGGTGGCTAAAGCTCGATGATGACATTTTTTAGTAAAAGATTTTCCTTAATTTGCTTACTAATTTAGCACATATATGCTTTCTCTAATGCATTATAGAAGGAAGATCTTGCGCTTTCTATTTAATAAAACTATGAAAATATACTATATCTCAAGGGATTCTAAAGCGTCATTTAATAAAGACAAAGAATTTAGGAAGAATAATTATCTTTTGTAAATCAAAAAAGTTTGGCCACCTTATCTTTTTGAAGAGCATTCATTCCTAGATACTTGGGTTCAATTCTAATTGGTTATTGATTTTACATCATTTATGTAAATTACATCTATATGATTCAATTTACAATTCCTATCACCAATATTTGTAAATATAATTTGAAACCTAAAACAAAATTTTCTTCAACAATTAATTTCACCCTAAATATAAGAAAAATTAAACTAATATTTCATAAAATGAATTTGTAATTGTAAAATTATAAAACAAATATTTCCTTCGCAAACCAAGGGGCATGATCTATATGTCTTGGGGAGGTCATTCTCTATATTCTGGGGACATACACATGTGTAATTAAGGTATTTTGTTAGGGGTCTTGTTTTAGGTCTCTTGAATTTTACACCCTTCAATTATGTAAATTTGAAATTTGTGGTATTACTGAAGACCTTTTTTAGTAATTTACAAAAGATGTAGTTAGAACATTTCAAAGACCCTTTTTATTTACAAAATGTACATTTAGTTTGCAAATCCAAACACATGTTTACATATTATAAAAATGTGCAAATAATTAAAAAAATCACTTGGGAAATGACTCTACACCTAACAAATACTAAGTATATTTTCTTAACACACACTTAAGTATAAACAACTTGGGAAGCTAAAAATCACAAGTAAACAAAACAATGCTTTCAAACCAAAGCACATCTTCTTTGATCAAAGTGAACCATGGAGCAATGCAATGTGTTTCCAATAGAAAATGACAGGAAACTAGAAGAAAAAAATTAGACCTAGAAGAGACCCAACATCGTGGAAACCCCGGAACAAAAGAGAGTGGCTCAATGACCTAAACCAAAATGGAAAAAGAGAAGGACCAAAACCCTAGTTGGCTTGCCATGAGTCCTTGCATTGGTGAGGAAAAGATTGAAAACAATAAACCACATGAGAATGCAATGGTTTGTCCTCATTTTAGCAAAGAAAACAAGACTTTATATTGTGATTTCCTTTTGATATATTAAACCACATCCTTTTTAAGTTTGTACAATAATAGAGGCACTTCTATGAATTGTATATTCATCCTAATATCAAGAAAAATTCAAACTTATTAAAATCCATACTAAAATTTGAAAAAAATGAAAATGAAATTGGTCATAAAATGTGTTCTATTTTAATTTTATACGTACAATATAAAATTAAAAAACACATATTTGATCATTTACTTATTTGAAATATTTTACCAAACTACTAATAGCGTAAATACTTTCTACAATAGGGAGTTGGATAACTTGACTAGTTAGATCATGTGGGAAGAAGAACAAATTGCTTTCCCTTAACACAAAGTTGATTTTAATTAGACTATAGTTACAACCCCACGTGTTTCGGTGAGGGAGTCCTTGTCTCTTCACTCAGTTTCTTTTCTTTTGAAACTGGTAGCCTTTCCTCCCTCCTGTCTCTTCCCTAGCCCCTTTGCCTTCTCACTCCCTTGTTTTTCTCACATCTCCTTGGCTTTTTTCATCATGTGAATAGGTACAGTCATTCAATCACACTAACCCTTCTACTCTCAAATTCAATTGGCTTCAAATGACATTTTTATAATATTTTTTTCAATTGGTGACCTTATGCTTTTGCTTGATAAAGTCTTACACTTTTCTATTTTAAGCTTCAAGGCATTTCAATTCAAGAGGTGAATCAATATTAATTTCATCGTCTATCTATGTCTATTCATCATAATTTCCTTCCTACTTTCTTTGTGAAGGATACATTGTTGGATTGTTTTTCCAATTACTTAAGAATTATGTGTATTCGATTTAATCAATGGATGATTATTTTTGTGATTTGTTGTTGTGCATTTTAAATTCATCTTATTGTTGTTGAGGCTCTCATTCACTACACATTCATGGTCAACAAAATTTAGACATTTTCAATATTTATCTATCAAGAACCATTTAATTCTCAAATGTATTCAATGTAAGTTGATTTCTAGACTAGATTGCTTACGGTCTAAGTATAGCACATTTTGGCTTTGTGCTTCAATTGAAATAATTTCTAATAGCTCTATTTATAGAGTAACAATTCCATTTATAGAAAAAATATGCAACAATGTTTTGTAGTGTCATTGAATGTTATTATTGTAGATAGCATTTCAAGAAACTTGTAGCTACAGTATTATAATACAATTAATTTAGAATTTTTCTTAGATGCTTGAAAGAGTATGCCACATCTTAATAAATTGAAATGATTGCCCATCACAGTACTTGATAAGACTTATATCAGATAAATGAAAATAATGATAGAAACATTTAAGTGTTCAACCTTGACATTTACTAACTAAGGTAAGTGATTCCATTGTTGTGGGCAAAATTGTAATGGTGGTGTACATTCAAGTTCTAAAATGTACACCACTAATATAATTTTGCCCGCAACAGGTTCACTTACCTTATAATTTGTCAAAGTTTTTATTATGATTATTTTTGTCTATATGTTCAATCATAGATTCACTATATTGTCCATGTAGGAGAGATACATAACATAAATAAGAGACTTTGGTATATGACCTTGAAGGCGCATATCAACTTTAAGAGTCCCAATTGCTAAAAATATGTTTGGACAATGTCCTTTTGCAGAAGCTGGTGGATCTCAATGTCAATAAGGAAATGGATTCCACTTCTATTCCTTTCTATTTTGGACAATGTAATGATATGCAACAAAACTTAAGTATCTAGGATGTGATTTCTGCTCTTACGAGAAGCTCTTGCTTTGTTGCTATTGAATATATATGAATTGACTTCATTTTTGGTGACAATAGGGCAATGTATGAATGGTTCATGACTTCTTGATACAAAGTCCATCATTATTAAGTACTATTTATTTCTATGAAGATGACTTGTTTGTTGAATAACTAATTTTTGGGGCTACAAAAACAAACCAAGAATAGCAAGACAAGGAAGAAAAGTGATGACACCATGAACTTGTGATGGAGATCTTATCAAATGGTACTTGCTAAAATATAGTGCAGAGTTTGGGTATCCGTATTTTGTAGGACTTCTCTTGAAAGAGGATTTTGATGATAATGCCTTTTGTAACACATTTGTACATCTCAAAAGAAGTGTTAGGTGAATGTCAAACATTCCCGATGAAGTGGAGGCGGAAGAAGAAACATAATTTGGACTCTATATATGATTTGTAATATATGGCATCCTTGGAGGAAACACATTAATTTAGAGGAATCCTTGACTAAGTCAAAAAAGAGGTCATGGACATAAACAAAGTATGCAAGAGAAGGATGGCATGTGAAGGATAACACAAAATAGTGGGTTTTTTTAATTGTATAAGAGAGTGAACATCCAATAGTATATGACATCCGAAAAGTGACAAGTGTCTTTTTTTCCGTAGTATATTCTTGGTAATTATCCACCACCCGATCTAAAACTTACCAACAAACATGTTTGATTGCTTGCATAGCGAAAATGAACACGAAATCCCCGATTGGCAAAGGTGGTCAACTGCAAGACGAGTATTGGTTTACTGATTTAACCTCTTCCTATTCTCAAACATCAATTCTGTTACCATGTAGAAAGAAACTGAGTGGTTTGGAAACTCCTTCCAAAATCATTCCAAAATTCAACTTTTTTATATTTTTGTTTTGAACTCATTCAAGATTTCCACTGAAGAATGGGTGACACTCGCAGCCCGCCCAGCCCTCCTCCACATGTTCCACCTTCCCACTTCACCACTGTCGCAAACTCTGCCCGGGATCTCATCTACAAGGGCTTCGTGGGAGGTCAAATGCTAACTGTTTCATGTCTGGGACCTTGTGGGATTCGCCTTACCTCTTCAACAACAGTAGCTCACGATTTCACAGTTGGAGCCATGAGCGCCACCTTACTTGACGGCAGTCAACGAAAGCACGAGCTCACTTTCAGTACTCTTAGCAACCAGGTCCTCCTTAATCGGTGCTTTCTCATTACTGTCATCTTGTTCGGAATGGAGTTTGTTGCTTCTCAGTTGTCATATATGATAACATTCTTCGCTTGCCTGGTTACAGACTTGATTTCCAACACATCTGTAAATGATTGAGTCGTTTTGTTCCAGTCAGTCATTTTCACTTGGTTTTCTCAATTTTGTTTTCCTTTCATGTTACTTGTGAGGCTATAAATTGAGCTGTCTTTTGCAGAGTAGTTGGACAACGACCTTCTTGAATGCTTGGTGCCCAGGCATGACAATAGCCGTGTCGACTGCAATGAAGGAAGGGTCCAGCGATGGGGCTGTCAATGTATGACATCCTGTACTATTCTTTGTAACATAATCTCAATGCAGGAGAGAGTTTTGACGTCGTGGCATGTTTCGATTGGTTAAGGAGAGGTAGATTAAGACTAGTAATGCTCACTGTTTGCCTTGTGCAAATTTTCAAGAAGGTGGGTGTGTGAAAGTAGAAATTTCGTTGGTCTGGTAGTCGGAGAGAAATCTGAGAGAAATTCCTACTACTAAGTTACCAGCTGGTATTAACTTAGGAGAGTTTTGACTTTCTGGCATGTTTTGATTGGTTAAGCAATCAAAGAAGTCAAACGGTTCAACTCTCCTACACTGAGATTATGTCCAATAATTGCAAAGTAGTCCAAGTCATCAAAAATAATCGCAAACCAATACCAACTTTGCCACTCGTGGCTCGGTAGGTCCTAACTGGCGATTACTTTTTATACTTTTTATAGCTTGGCCTGCTTTGCAATGACTTAGTCCTTTTGTGATGTCACTTGTTACATATGAAATCTCCCTGAAAAATCAGTAATGTTTTTAGTACTAAGCTTATATAAGGAAACTGCTGTTGCAAATCTTTGAAATCAGCTGAACTTTTAGTTAATATTAATCATGAACATTAATATCTAGCTAGCAATGGGAAATATGGTTCTAAATTGCCTTACAATATGACGTATATGCAGCTTGAATGCATGATTGTTATACAGGTGCAATATGTGCATCCATTTGCTGCAATGAGCGCGAGGGTTTTTGGCCCCAAAACCAGACCTGAAGCTGAGGTGGCTGTCAACATGGGCTCACCAAATGCATTTGCGGGCGGAAGATTCTGCGTGGACGCGTGCAACAGACATCTTGATGTTTCTCAAATTGGTAGTTCTTTTGTGACTGCGTGAAATGCTAACTCATCCCAGCAATTTGAAATTCCTAAAAAATATATATACTCCCTCCGTCCCACTATTAAAAAACCCTCTAAATCAAACATAATGCGTGTATCACTAAACCACTCCATTTATTGATTTTGATCGTTGAGCAAACAATGCGAAATTCAAATCAATTTTTCCACTCAATCAACTCCAGAAATTCTACATGCTTGTTCATCAATCAACAATAAAAATCAATAAATGGAGCCATTTTAGTGGTATAATCATGCACTATGTCCCGATTCAGAGGTTTTTAATGGGATGGGAAGGAATAATGAATTTTGTTGTAGATCAGTGATAATACTATTTCCTTTTAATTGTCTGCAATTCCTTAATTGATTGTTTTTTTGTAAACTTGACTCAAATTGTTCACATCTACCATTGAGGTGTAGTAAGTTTCATGTCAATCATTTGGATTGATTCAGATGTCATGACAATCACATTTGCTTTTGGGGTTGTCACACCCGCTTCTTCTCCCCATTTTCAATCTTCAAAGAATGAGGACATGGGAACTCTCTCCTTTAATTACGGAGGGCCCATTCTCTAAAGATTGAGAATTTTCTTTTCTTTTCCTCTAGAAGTGAAAGCATGAACATGAAGATTGAGAAACCATGAAGATTGAGAAGCCGTGGAGAAGATGAACAAGCCATATCCCATTCTCATTCTTCACACAGTGAAAAGGCAAGAGCCGCACCTTCTTCATGAAGAAGGACTCCTCTTTTCACTCCACACCTTTTTATTCTTCATAGAAATATTCATTCTTAGGGAGAAGGTGTGACAAACCCCGTATTAATTATGATATTAATGTGCATATGGGGTTCCAAGCCGGTGAAGATTTGTACGTGTCCTTCTAACTTTGGCTCCTAAATTGAGTGCGTGTATGTACCAACCAACCTCGTGTTCAGGTTGTGGCTACCGAGGCGGGGACTTGACAGCTACATTGTTGTGTGATCCATTCATCGACAAAAGCATTGACGGGTACTTCACGCGTTTCATCCAACCCCAAACGCAAGTGGGCGCTCACGTCACGTTCCGGCTGGAGAGCAAGCTGAAGTCCGTCCGAATTGCCGGATCTCACGTGCTGGACTCCCAAACGATGGTGAAGGGGAAATTGGATGGTTGTGGGGTAGCTTCGGCTCTCCTCCAATACTCTCCCAACCCTCAAGTCACGTGTGGCCTCGCTGCTGCAGTTAATTTCAGGAATTTGAGGCAAGCGCCGAGTGTGGGATTGAGCTTACAAGTGCTCCCATCTTGATGGAAAATGTATGTCCGGGAAGGATTTTGCGTGTACAGTACAGTACAGTAGAACAGTAGAACAGTAGACTGAGTGAGTGTGTTGTCAAGAATTGGATTGATCTTCACATTCTAGAATAGATCTACAATTAAATGCCTGAAAATGGCCTTGTCGTGTAGTCTTAACTAAGGTGGGTGCACACAAAAAACCGCCACTTTTTTCTACTGAGCCTAGTTACTATTACTAGACTGGCCAAATTTTCATATTTTCTTGTTGGCAAGTGAAAGAAGGTTCCAATGCACCAGAGAACGTGGCATTTGGATACCGTATGCAAAAGTTATTAAGGAACAAAGTTTGGTTCTAAAATGGTTTCTCCTTCGTAGGTACAGAATTGATTTTGGAGATGTACACAGAGTAAAGATGGCGGTTTAAGGTCAGTGGCACATTTGGGTGTACCTACCTTATAGGGTGTTGGAGGGCTTATTAAGAGCGATTTCATGTTTTCGCTATAAAATATTGAGATGAATTCATTTGGAGTCATTAACAACAAACTGATAATTAGACTGAGAAGGACTCTACACTGAATAGGGGGTTTAACCCCTAAAGTTTCATGACTATGCTTTCACCGAAAACACTCAAGAACTGCCATTTTTAGTACAAGTACCAAATTTTTGAAAAAATAACTTTTTTTGATACATGTGACCGTAGGAACTTGTAGTATGCTGACTTGAGAACATGTGGTAAAAATTTCAGAAATTTCTACCATGTGGATTGCAAGAATACAAGCATTAAAATTAAGGAAATCGTTTTTTTTATCCTGCGAAAAACCGAGCAGCTGCACTTCACAAGTTCACTTTTCTATGAAAAAATGTCCAAAATGGTGGTGCTTCTTTGGATTCATTCTCGTAAACAAGTTGGCTATATGCTTAAAAAAATTCACATCATTTAGAATTATATAACATATAGGAAAAAAATAATAAGTAGAACAAAGTAGAGAATGATTCAAAATACAAAATTGTTAAGATTTTAGGCATGGATTGGAAAATACCAATCCCAGTGGTCGAGATGTTGTAATGAACAATCTACATCGTATGATTTTATTTTTTTCAAAAAATATTGAGAATTGAGTAAGATAAAGAACTTCAAAGTTTATTTTAGAGTAGAGAATCCACAACTACCCCCAAACTACAACTCCTCATAACTTTTGACTCATTGGTCAAAATGGAATGATTAAAAGCTTTCCACATATATATAACTCTAGAAAAAAGTAGCATATTAGGCCATAACTTTTGACTTGTATTTCCGAATGTCATGAAATTTAAGTGCATATGAAAGACATTCCACGCGCACAACTTGTACTGAAATTTCAACCAAAAACATGAAAATCTCCAATCATAGGTACCTACCCAAAATTTCTATACTACCAAAAAACGCATGCTGGTCCTTTAGGGGTTAAGGGGACTCATACTAACTAATTGACATTACATGTATGTCAATATTTACTAAAGTGTCCGGGGTGTACATCATGTTTCAAACATCTATACATTCTCCAATAAGTCCCTTTAATTTTTTGGTACCCTTAACCCCGAAAGGCCCAAGGCCTTTCTTCTGCCAAAAAACACTCAGAACTGCCATTTCTATAGCAAAGAGTAAAAAAATTTGAAAAATGTTTTTTTTCACATTGAATCATAGGATCTTATACCTAACTTGTATAAAAATGTGTGGAATTTGTTTTAGAATTTTTGACCGCACAGATTGCAAGATATTTGCATTTAAAGTGAAAAAAACAAGTTTTTCAGCACATTGCCGGATTAGATTTTTTGACTTCAAACATTTTTAACTTAAAATTTTTGCACTACAAAATTTTGAGCTTTAAATCTTTACAGGGAATTGAGTTGAGAGTCTAGGAAAAAAAAAGTTCAAAAAATCTTAATTATCATTCTTAAAAAAATTGCTAAGTAGAAATAGTTACAAGACAGAAGGAAAATCTAAAATATTCATATATTTTAGATGGAATTAAAATGCACTACTCCCAATGGTGAGATTGTTCTAGCAAGTAAACTAAACCATGCAAAAAATAAAATTTGAAAAATTTGAAAAATTGCATTAAAAAATGAATCCTAAATTTTTTTCCAAGAAGCCATGCTCTAACTGCCCAAAAAACAAGAATGTCCATCACCTTCTCATAACAAATCCAAATGAAATGAATAAAAGCTTTCCAGATAGACAAAAATATATTCTATGAGAAAAAAATATTTGGAAAAAAAATTCAAATTTTTGCAATTTTTGTTTTGGCTGCTTAGGCTGCCCCTCGTCCCATGTTTTGAACTTATTTGGTCATAACTGTTGTTCCCGGGCACCGATTGTGAAAAAAATTATATTCCCACAAAGCTTATCATTTTTTCTATCTTCAAAAAAAGTTTCAAAAAATCAAGACAAAAATTCAGCCCGAGGTACCTGCCCATAATCCCATTTGTCCCCCGAAGGGACAATGGTCTTTTAGGGGTTAATATCCCTACTCAGTCTAGTACAAATATTTTCTACACTTGATTCTATATGTTTCCTCTCATTGAAGTTGTTGTGCATTGAAATTCAATGAGTTTTAAATCTCCGATAGTATTATCAAATAAGAAGGTGTGGCTCAAGGTTAGAACTTTATTCTTTTCGCATATTTCTAAGTCATGATAGACATTGATTTATATGTTTATGTGACACTTACGTGCTCACATCAGGAAAGTCAAGGCATGCCCGTATGGTGCAACAAAAGACTATCAAGATAATTTGGTGCCAAACTCTATGCATACTCAATATCAAACCTAGCATGAAGGTTGGTACCAAATTAGCTTGATAGCGTTTCAATGCACCATATTGGCATGCCTTGAACTTTGTGATGCAATTGCAATCTTCATTCTATAAAATTTTCACTTCAAATTTCAAGGCGTGATGTAACCGGTGAGTCTAATTACTAATTTTTTTTTATCTTTTAGAGTATATAATGAATAATAATAAATTTAAAAAATTTGGTAGTTGTTTGAAGGGCTAATTAGCTATTATATCTCTTAAGCATTCATTGGGTAGATGATAAATGTTTTGAAAGCACTAAACATCCTAATACTATGATTTTAAGAGGTTCAAGAAGTTTTGTGCAAAGTATTAATAGAAAGAAGAATGTATGTACCAAGTGAATAAATGATATAGATATTTTGAAAGAATTTCAATTATTTATTATGATTTAAAGATCTAATTATCCTTAGGGGTTAAAAAATTAGAATCTTAATTCATACTTATTCACCTTATTGTCAATTCTTTCATTTTTAGAATATTTTTGTCAATTCTAAATGCATCTAAATTTTAAATGGATTGAATTTGGTGTCATCAAAAAGATGGTGAAATTTCCACCAGGTCAAGGACAAATACCTGTAGAAATGGATAAAATTCCATTTAGGAATGACAACTAAAAATCATCTATACTTTTTCTTGGTTGATCAATCCATAAACGTAATTGCACCTAATTGGGGCATATTTGCAAAATCCTTATGTCTAGATACTTGCTAAAATCTAAGTTTTATAAACACAAGAGCATAGGGGCGGTTTTGGATACATTCAATTTTGACACTTTAAAAAATCTAAGTTAATTTGTATGTTGTCTGAAAACTTTATATGAAGGAAATCTCACATTCTCTTTTGAGTTCCTACAATATCTAACAAAATTCTAGACAATTCAAGAATTGGAACCATACTTTAATACTTATTTTGATGATTTTAAGTGGACTTATTGTAGAGACTAGGATTTTTTTGGAGGGATGTATACCAATTTTTTTGAGAAAATATTTGGTGGTATATTCTTTTTTTTGCAATGGATAAAATCACTAATTTGCTACAAAATTTGCAATGATTACTACTACATTTTCAATGAATGTATGTATATTTGGATGAATAAATGAATTTTAATCCACAAATTGTATGCTTCATCCATATTTATAGATGCAAAGAGCTTTGTGAATCCAATGAAGACTGCCCTCCACATGGACTAGGTGATGTAAGAGTAGAGTCTCATTATGAGAATAACATCCCTCACACTTTGTAGCTTGGCATGTTATTTTTCATGACAAGATTCTACTTCCAGATTACTAGACATAACAATAGTTGAATCTTGGTCAACCATGCTCGACCAAGGGTTTAAAAAGAAGATCTTCATAACACCAAAACAACCCTACGTTATGAAAACCAATATGCCTTTCTTCATCCAATGAAAGATTGTTCTGAACTCAAGATGATGTTCCAAGCAGCTACCTTATTATCTCCTAAATGCTTGAGGCACCAAATTCTAGTGTTGACAAAACTTTGAAGTTAAAGAAAACCTCATCAAATTATTATTTTTAGTAGTTTGTATATTTGAGAAATTCTTTTTGAAGTCTAGTTTTAGCATTTAAAATCCAATTTTGAAAATGAATGATTATGACTTTTCTATTCAAGATTTTGTGCAAGGGTGTCCATTGCAAATCTCAACTTCTTGGTGTTGAGGGCTCTTGGAAATGACCTTCCAATACACTAGATCTTAGAGAAAAAATCACAATAAAAATTCATTTAAAAAAATTGTAGAGTAGATTTTTAGAAGTTATAAATTGATTGGAGTTATGCATGTTATACCCTTCAACCTCATATTTTCTTTGAAGACCTCAATTTCAGATTTGACATGTAAAAGAGGATTGGAAGACTTTAAATCACTTTCACAATTTTAACACCCTCATGATCAAACATTATAAATTTGTACCTTTCAATCCATAAGTGATATCATTGTATGTTCTTCTCTCATGGGATCTCCAACATGTCTAGTTTGAATTTGAGTGGTTATAATTTTCTTAAACTGATAAAACTTATCAAAATGTTGACTCTTTGTTCAATTTAGAGCAAACTCCAAGAAGTTCAAAAAAGCCTTGGGCATTTAGGTGTTAAAATCTCTCTCTTCTTACAATATTAGCTTGTTTTCATGAATATGATAGCTAAGCTTACTCCAACTTTCAAAGTGCGTTTGATGCAACCCCTCCTCATCTTTTGTATTAGATAACTGGTGAGTTGCACTAGCGACAAATATGTTATTGTACATAGGTTATTGTAAATAGGTTATAACCAGTTGTACATTTTTCAATCACATACCCCTTTGATCTTCATGATCCAAAAGTGTAGGAAGCAAGTTGAAAGGAAAGAAGATTATGAGTTGCAACTTGTAATGGCAATGGTGACAGATTGCCAATGGGAAAGTACCACACTAGCGTTGAAAAGTCAACAACCGGTTATGGATTAGGTAACCTGTCCCGCGAGCGGAAAAGCATCTGGATTACCGATTCAGTCGGTTTAGGGTTTCATGATTTCCAAGCTATTCACTACGCTCGCTATAATGGTCGAGAGCATTTTTTCGCTCCCGTAGAAGAAGAATTCGAGCTTGCAGTTACACTTCCCTGCAATTGCTCATGAAGAAGAGAGCTGATGTGGGACCAGCGCAAGAGCGTTAGAAGTCGCAAGTGATATCGTGAGCTCGTTAGAAGCTCGTCTCGTTAGAAGCACTTCGTCCATGGCGAGAACGAGGTCTGCAACGTGGAGTTTGTTCGCTGATTCGAGTCCAAATGCTATTGATGTTGATCAATCCAGGTGCTAATCGCATGCTCGTTAACGTTCTTGAGTTAGGATTGAGTTGATCAGATTTTCCAACCACTTGTCAAGATTTAGGGTAGGAAATAAAATTGTGTGTTGCAAACTCGTTGTTCGTGAGAGTCCGATGACTCTGTCATCGATAGTTGCGTGACTGTAAGGATAAGAATTCAGGAATATGTAGAGAAGCAGTGTTCAATGTGCTTGCTACCTTGAACTCAAGGCCATACTATACACACCATGAAACAACCGTGAACTAAGAACTAGCTCTAAAACCCTGAAACCGTGAACAAGCTAGACAGGTTTGTAGCAAAGGCTACGTACATGTTTCTTCAAAATCCCAAGGTTTGATGAGAGAGGATTTTCGATGGGCATCTCTGCAACAAAAAAACGACAGTACTGCATTATCCCCACCAAGCCTTTCAAACGAGATGTAGAGACCAGCAATTCTTTGAAGGCCACTTCAGCATCAGAGCTTACTACCGTCCTTCAAAGAGTCTAATATTATTACTAATTTTTTGCACATATTGCGCCCTCAAGCAGGTTCCGTAATTGACGACAAAAACTGTACACTCCTCGAACTCCATCAATTTCTTAGTGGAGATTCTGTACTGATTGCAGGCTGGCAAGTGCCGCAGATCAACAAGGTAAGTAGATGGACATACTCAATCATCAATTTCTACCAGTGGCCTAACATTTCTTTGCTATGGCTTCGCATGGTTATGCATTTCAGAGATTCATGAATGATATGATCTGTTGCCTAGGAAAGGGGAATGTACTCTAAAAACTAATCGCTAGGCTGTAAGAATGTCTGACTCTAGCACCCATGTTAACACATGTTATCACCGAGATCCTACTGCACTAACGCTCCAATTGAATCGAGAGCTTTGAGAGAGTTGACAGAACGCCAAGTGATGTACTATCAGAAGTTGATGATTAGGAGATGATCTTTTTAAAACTGCAGTTGGTGGATGTGGAAACGTTGCAATACATGTGTAAATTCAACACCCTAAAAACTTGCAGATGAGTAAATTGATCATGAGAATGGGCACCATGTTGGTTCTAAGTTATCTTCCAATAAAACTTTAAAGCCTCCTAACTTTTGCACACAGTATCTTAACATAATTTGGAGCACTTGACTCCCCTTGCAATGATAATATGCCTTGATATGCCTTGTGCATTGTCCGATTTTGTTGCAACTCTGGAGGAGTCCTTCAGCACTCTCCAAAGCAAGGTGACCTTCAACGGCATGAACTACGTGAATTTGAATTTAGTTTACTGGTTTGGCGGGGTTTTGTGGCGCATTGTCTACGTGTCAAGTTGTAAGTCATCCGATTCTGCGATCTTTTCTGAACCATTAAATTGATTGAATCTCTATCGTTCATTCCAACTAGGGTTTCAAGGGTATATACTTCGTCTCTCCCGCTCTTGGTCATTCATTTGCTTGTGTTCTCCTGGCTTGGTAGCTCCCTTCCGTGTTTGCTCTCTTTTCAGCAAACGTAAGCTTAATATCAAGCTTAGTATCAACGCCTCTGGCGTTCTCGTTTAGCTATTTCAGGTTTCGTGCCATTGTGCGCATCAGAGGATACGCTCTTGCCCCAGATCAAGCCAATCAGTTTTATCTTGTTGTTTTTGATTGTGAGGGATTTGATAGCATATAGTAGCTATAGTTGGTGGTTGATCAACCGGCAAGGTTGGGAATTTACTGTTAGGCGAGTGATTGTGAAGAGAGAGGAAGGGGCTTAATTAGAGGGATTTTGGACGCACACCCCTATAGGTTTTTAGCGCAAGCACTTGCCATGCCTGATTCATTTGCCGTGTTGTCCGTCTTGCTACCATTTTGCATTTGCCACTGGTTTCCTGGAGCGTTATTCGACCTGTGATTGTGGTAATGTTTTCCTTGCGCTCTGACGATGTTGCAGTTTGTTGTTCAGTTTTGATAGATGCTAGGTTTTTTTCTTTCGCCTTGTTTTGCACTTTTTGGTAATGCAAGTTTGCTATCATCTCTAATGCGTGTTTTTTTGCAGGATGCGAATGAGGATTTTGTAACATTTAGGAGAGCTTGTTGATTTTGTAACTTTCAAGAATATAGTCAAATTTTCAACAAATAAGGAGTTGTTGAATCTTTGACTGTATTCTTGAATTCTTGAAAGAAATTGTACACAATTTTTGATAGAAAACGAATAGATGACAGAAGTGAGAAAGTCTGTGAGGCTTAGGAGCAAATGCATTAGAGAGATTTGTGTCAATAGTCCTGCTGCACTGACTCCTATTACAGGATGTTCATTTGAATTGATTCAAGGATTGTCGCAGGAGTCATCGCCTCTAGTCGGATCTCCTCTGTGGAAGAAGAAGAGTCATAGAAAGTCTAGGAAGAATCTTTGTCGCCAGTTTGCTGAGAGTTCTCCTTACGTCGAAACAGTAATTGATCTTATCGACGCATCTTCTCTTCGTGAGTCTGCTGTTACTTTTTTGCGTGGTCCTTCTTTAATAGAAAATTCTTCAGATTCCTCTGTTGTGGTAGATCCAATGCAAGAGCGTGTGGTTCCTGTGAATTTGTTGCAGCAACCTTTTGTTACAGTTGTAGATAATTTGCAACCGGATTTGGAGATGCAACGTTTGGTAGATACAGTTCGGCCTGATCCTGTGATGCAAAATCCTGGTTCAATAGACTCTACACTGGTGTCCAATCCTGAGAGTTTGAATGTCATTCAACCAGATCTCACTACTGTAATGAAAGCTGGTTTACAACGTGATCTTGAGTGTCATCTTGATTTCATAGCTCCTTTGTGGACGTCCAACGTTGCTGATGACGTTGTAATTTCAGCAGATGGTTTTGATTCTGATGATTGTTCCAATGTGGCTAGTCAACCCGATATAGATACTCTTGAGAGAGACTTCAGCATTAGTCCTCGTGTGGAAGCTGCTCTAGTAGAGGTTGCTGTAAGTCCTTGTGATCCGTCTGTTGACGTTCTTCTTCGTACTCGAATCTTCAAAGAAGTAGATCGAAATTTACTTGAGAAATGCATGAATGATGGAGATAATCCGAGTGTCAGAAATGATAAGTGGCTCAGAAATCGTTTTGATTTGTGGAAGCGCGATACAAATCGTCCAGACTTGAAGTCTATAGAGGACTACAATATTGAGGAGTTGGCAGATTTGATGACGCATTTTTTTCTAGCCTTGTGCAAAGACTCTGGCGATCGGTATCCATCGGTATCCATAGGCAATCTGTACAATTCTTTGAACCGAATCTTGCGGAGAGCTCAGAAAAAACGACTTAGATTGACCAAAGTGAACGAGGTTGAGTTCAAGCTTCGACAGTGTGTTTTCTTTGATACTGTTACTCGAGCAGTTGAAGAGGCTATGAAGCTGTCAATAGACGTTGGTGCTAATAAACCTCGTAGAAAGGTAAAGGTGATCTCCTTCTCAGAGGAATATACTATTCTTGGTCATGAGTCCCACCAGATGCATCACCCGAGGGGCTTGCAGAAGTGTATCGCTTGGTACTGTACCGTTGTTTTTCTTGTTCGAGGCTGTCAGGAGCTACGGGATTTGGAATACCAGGATTTCAAAATCAAAGTCAATCTTCTTTCTAGCAAGAAGTTTGTTCAGTAAGTACCTTCCTTTGTTTTTGTTTTTTCTTAGTCTCTATTTTGTAACTATTGGTTTCATGATGTAGTTGTAAGTATAAGTTTATAATAGTTTTCTTGTTTCTTTTTAGGTATACAGAACGGACGTCTAAAAACCACAAGGCAACTGTTACTAAATGCCAACAAGAGCACTTTAGAAGGCCTGTTAATTCATACGATGAGGATGTTGTAGCATGTTGGGAGAAATATGACAGCCATCTGGCTAGTGATATGAAGTCTGGTGCGTTTTTTTTGGGTCCTTTAGATGAGCCCAGGACAAGTGTGTGGTACAAACGTACAAATGTTGGCCTTGGCACTGTTCGAAGGTGGGTGAAGCAAATGGCAGAGATAGCTGGTGTTACTGGTGACATAACAAACAAGTCAGGGCGAGCAACTGCTATCACCATAATGAGTTTAGTTGGTGTTCCTAAGAATGTAATTTGTGGAGTTACTGGACACAAGAATCCTAACATGCTTGACAGATTTGATGCAACGTTAGATCTGGAACATGAGGTGAGATTATTTATTAAATGCACCATGTTTTTGTTTCACTGATTAAATTTGTTTGATAATAGTATGTGAGTTAGTTTTGTAATGTTAATTACTAATTATTTTTAGTTTTTTCCTATTTGCAAGCAGCGCAGAGGGCTAGCAGAGAATCTTATCTCGGTAGTTCATCTATGTCGTACACTCAATGTCGTGAGTCTACAGTTTCAGAGTACCGTGAGCTTCAGATTGCACCAGTTCAAGTTCAGCCTATTGCAAATGTATTATTACCTATAACAGACGTGTCCAATCGTAGTGTTTGCCCTATTATCCCAGCTAGACTTGATTGTTGCACCCCACTCTCTGCCATTTGCCATATCACCTGGTCTGAACCAGTAGTTGATCCAATGCTAGACTTGCTATCGCCAGTCGTGAGACCTGAGCCAGTGACTAATCACAATGGCCTTTCCCATCCTGAGATTAATCCTGAAACTCCTCTACGTGACTTGTTTCAAGCCGCCTCAGGTCGTCATCAAATTCAAAATTCTAATTCTAGTAGTCAATACAGACAGGCGTGTGTTCCTGAAGTTTCTGTTCCACGCTCCTCTGTCCCAGAGAACTTGCCAGTTAACCACCGCAATTTTAATAGATTGCCCATTCGACCATATGGACAACACCGTCGAAGTCCTCCACAATTTGTAAATCAATGGAGTAGAGTTATGGACCGTCCTAATCCATATTCTCGTTCCTTTGCCCCTTGGACATCTCCGGTGATGCCTGCTTCAACTTTGTTACAAAGTACTCCTGGAAGAGGTAAGTAACAATAATTTCTGCTTTCCTTGTAAACTAGGTGGGACTTTAGCTACATTAGGTTTTTGAGGAGCTGCTATAGGCAGACCTGCAGTCTTTGTGACTTGGAAGACTTGAGATAATATGTTCTTGAAATTAAGAAAACAACACATAGGCCCAAGTTGTTTATAGGTTCAAGTTACTTTAGTCATGTTGTCTCCAGTAACAACAGAAATTAGACTCAAATTACGAAGTGATATATTACACTAGATTGTGAGACTAAAGTGAGAAGTAGCAAATGGAAGAGTTCAAAATTTGAGGATTGACAAGCACCAGTCTTGGGGATTTTACCTCTCTTGATGATAACTATGCATTCTTAATGATAATGTAGTTTTTAAAAACCGTTATGTTGTTGTGCAGGTTCTAATCCTCATGTGAATGAGGAAGTGACAGTGCCATATAGAAATAACCTAGGAAGTCAAATGCAGAACCATGTCCCTGTAGTGTACCAAGAGGTGAAGCTAGATAATGTGCAAATAGACAGTTACAATTTTACTCCTGATGAAGAATTATTGGATCTTGATTTGGATGCTAACTCTCTAAGCAGAAGGGCTACAAGTTCCTCTAGTTCCTTGAGTGTTGCTGTACAAGACCATTTTTCTGAACCGCCATGTTCAATCTCCGTTCCTGCTCCACGAGCTGTTACTTCTGTTCCAGTGACGAAACCTGTTGGTGTCACGTCTAAAGTTACTACGCCATCCAATCAAGGTAATAAACATTTTCAAATGGTCTTTATGTGATTTGAAATTTTTGTTGAAAGTCTTGAAATTTGAGGATGCCAATTGGAGTGCGTTTGTAGGTTACTGTAGTCTAAGTTTTGCCTATCCCGCAAAAACCCAGGACTATAGTATAGAGGTTCAAAATCTAGGGAATGGTCAAATCGTCTATCGTATTTGTAGCTAAAGTCACATGTAATTCAGAATAGAATGGGATTTAAATACAATTATCATACAATTCCACAAACAACAAGTACAATTTGTTTACACTCTTATTCCCAAGGCAAAATTTGGTTGGCAGTCCTTAATAATGCTATTGACGGATGAATGCTGTCGCAGTCCTGTCTAGTGTACTAGGGGCGTTTATAGGCAATTTGTCGTGATAAACCACAATTTGTCAATGCATGCACTATCAGACTTAATCAAAATGCCAAGGTAGTATTTTATAATAATATATATATATATATATATATATATATATATATATATAGTTTTGCACAATTTTTTAATTACTCTTATTTTTATATTGGTGGCAATTTGTCGGGCAGTCACTAATTACTAGCCTAATCACTAGTTTAATATGAGTATGAAATCCGTCCCAGTCCTACGACAATTTGTCACTAACTAAATGCAAGGGAATGAGTGTGTAAATGCAAGTTCCATTTATCGCCTTGGACTGCACAATTCTTCAGCCAATTTGTCAATAACACCAATTCACAATCACACATAATTCAAGCAAAACACAATGTCCCATTTGCTCATACACAATGCTTATCCCACATTATAAATCCAAGACAAATTGTCACAGTATCCGTCTATTAGTCAACAAGTGCTAATATACCTACAGACTACTCGTCAGTCACTGCATATCACTATACCAAGGCAAATTGTCTCTAATACCTCTGCTACAATTTATTCATACCGCAACAATACAGTCAATTTATCAACCTCAGAACTTCCACAGTTCCAGTGCTGGAAACCACTTTTACAATCAGTGAACAATATCAGACGAATTGTCACAGTAATCTCTCCTTGGTACACTGTCACCTACTTGGCAGATTGTCTTTCACTCACAGTCCTATTACTTCCATTAATTTTAGACAATTAGACATAAAAACCATGCTAATGTAAAGACAATTTGTCGACTATAAGAAATTATACTTTATAAATTTATACAATTCACATTTCCATGTACGATAAATTAATTCCACAATTTAATCAGCCATTTGTCTTATACCCAGTATTTCAGTCTACACTTTTATTACAAACTCAGACAAATTGTTGTTCTAAGTACACTAAGAACAACATTGAATTGTCGACAATTAGTCATCAAAATTATCGACAACTTTATAAATTCACAAGTTTAAACGTGAGATAAACTTACCTGAAAATTCGTTGAAGATCTGCATCCGATCTTGAGTCTCCCGTTGATGTGCAGGAACTCACTGCTTCGCGACAATTTGTTCTTCCACAGCATCCGCACCGCACCATCTCGATCCGGTTTCGGCAATTTAACACATGCTCCAAATGGTACTTGGACAAATTGACTTGAAGTATAACTAAAGACTCATCTCATTACATAGATAGACAAATTGCTTCAATCACAAATACAATCAAGTACAAAATTATAGACTCATAGAATAACACAGGCCGACAAATTGATCCAACAAACACCGCACCAGTACAATCGATTAAGTATACACAAGAAATTCACACAGCACATTCGTCAAATTGCACAATAACTGAATCCAATCACCAGACGATACACCAACAATAATATTCAATCATTGGGATTTGCAATTACAAACGATAACAACAATTTGCCTCACACTGTACTCACAAATTGACACAGACAATTCGTCACAACATACTCACAAATAGTTAATCCAATCACTGGATATTAACTCACACAAACAACTTAACAATTAGCTTCAAATTAACATACACAAATTAAATTCCAATCACTGGAATATACACAAAGACAATTTGTTTCAAATAACTACACACAAAGAATAATCCCAATCACTGAGAAACACAATCACAATATAAAAATCCAATCACCGAACAAAAACAAACTGAATACACAACAATTGAAAAGACGAATTGTATTAAACAGACAACTCGATTTACAAAAGAAAACCGAGAGAGTGGGGGGAAAGAAAGACAAATCGTCTTGCCTATATACTTCAAAGGAGACAACTTGCTGATACGAACAGACTCGTAGACAACTTGCTGCCTTTCAAATCTGGTCAAATTGTGATGTTTTAAACCTAATTCCTTTTCACTACGTCAATTTGCCGATTTTACTATACCAGTATGAACTTGACTCGTCAAATTGTCTCGATTCTCACTGCATGAGCCAAGCAGCCAAAATTTGGAAAAAGAACTAACTACAGTTACCTTGTGAACTTGTATGCTCAATGAACAATTGAACACCGGTTGTGAATTGGCTTCACAATCTTACTTGTGAGAAAATGTCTTAAGTTTGTCAAGGTCCCGTTTGGATCAGATTAGAGCAATGCATTTATAAATCTTGACCTCTTGAGTTTGAATGTAAGTACGGTGAGCATCAGAGTGAGCTGAATTTAAATTCTATTTGTGCTAATGTAGTTTTCAAGGTCCTACCTGTAGCAGATAAAAAATAATCTAGTTGGTCCATTTTGATAGCTTTTAATTATTGTTGTGTTATGAAGTGCTGGTAGTGACTATGCTGATGCTGATGCGTTGAAAATTTACATTTTCAAGCTATGGCATGGGTAGCTGTCGAGTATCAGGGTCTTGGAACAGGATGGAGTGAAACCTGAGGACTGAAAAAACTGTCATTATTGGTTGGTTTGCTCTATAATTGAAATGGAATTGTTGATTTCAATATCGATATGTTTTTACTATGCAGAAGTGATTCCATATATTGAGCAATCTGATGTTGCCGCTATAACATCTGGCGTTGCTTCTACGATGGCAACTCCAGCTATTCCTCCAGCTCTTGCAGCTGCGATTCCTGCAACTCCTGCAGCTAGCCCATTTGGCAATGTCACTCATGTCAATTTTGTGTTCACAAAGGAAATGGACTTTGGTTCATTAATGGCAGCATTAGGAAAATAGATAGGTTTCAAACATTTACTTTTGTAATGCTTTTGATTGACATGCAATCAACATTTTCTAGAGTTGATTCTACAATAAATTTCACCCTATAACATACACTATTTTTTGTGTTAACAGATACTCCCAAAGATGTGTTACTTTCAAATGCATACACGTCATTGTATGTTTGTTTCTGGTTTGAATCGTTCGTCTATCACAGTATCAAATACAATATTAGTCATCCATCATGCTCTCTGTTACAAATCAAAAACATCCATCAAAGTAACTGCTACTGAACTTGTCATCCATGAGAGCATCTGCTACAATTTCTTTCATTCATTGAGCAGTTGCTACAGACTCTCAAGTTGTGGAGGTCAGTAGGATCAAAAAGTGGGAGGTAGGAATTTTGGAAGAAGGTATGATGTTACGCTGGATAATTGGTGTGTCTGGAGCAAATCAGAGTTTGACACATCAGCTTTTCCGCGAGCGGGACAGGTTACGTCCCCATAGCCAATACAACCAGCCCTTGCACATGCCCTCCAATTTGGTAGGTGCAGATGATTTTTACCATGCTCTACTTGGTAGATTGGCAGAACCAGCCTTAGCGGACTTGCCAAGGGTCGAGGCCCTGCACTTTTATCCCCCCACCCCCACCTCCGAGATGAAAAAGGTAAGGTGCTGGACTACTGGTGAGTGTGTGTGAGTGTGAAACCACAAGTTCCAGTTAATTAGTAGCCTCCTCCTTGCAACTCCAATGCAGGGACCAGGGAGGATTGACCCCTATATTGTCCCTTAAAAGGGTAAATGTAAAAATTGACCCCTATTTTGTGCCGCTTAAATTTTGTATTTCTTCATGTCTACTAGCTAATTTGAGGCCTTTGATTGCAAATTTGAATTCAAAATTTCAAAATTTTATCAGTATGTGGCAAATAAAAAAATTTAGTGTTTTCTGCAGGGATAAAACACGGGGCAATTCAGGGGTCAGTCCTTCTTGGCCTAGGGCAAGGTAGGTGCTCAACCTATCTATTGTTTGGTTTTTTGTTGTGTTTAGGTTGAAGACATTTTGTTTCAAATATGGTCATTTATTTGAAAGGGTTTGCAAGGAAGGTGAATTTTTTTGAAGATTTTTTATATAATTTGAACTTAGCTTAACCCCTAAAAGACCAAACACCGTTTTTTGACAACATAGCGTTTTGGGGCAGCTCACCACGAATGGAATTTTTATTTTTTTTCTTTGAAATTTTCATACAAGATGTGCCCAAGGAGTAGCTTTAGGGCCCAACAATTTTCATAACTTTTGACCACATGGTTAAAAAGTTATGGTATGATATGTAGTTTTCATTGTTCGGCGGGCAGCCCGGGCAGCAAAAAAAACTTCTTTAAAAATCATTTTCTAGAGAAATAAAAATTTGAAATTGATTCTTTAGATTTATGTGCACAAGAAAAGCTTTTAATTATTCCACTTTGATTTACGAGATGAAAGTTATGAGGAATTTTAGTTGTGGGTAGTTTGTGGGTAGTTATGAAATCTCTACTCTAAAATAAACTTTGAAGTCCTTTATTTAACTCAATTTTCAATATTTTTGGAAAAAAATATAAACACAAGGTGTAGATTTTTTATTACAACATTACAATCGTTTGGATTGGCATTTTTCAATTCTATAATTAAATCCTTAACAATTTAGTGTTTTGAATCTTTTTCTACTTCTTTCTACTTACTATTTTTTTCCTATATGTTGTACAATTCCAAATGATCTGAAATTTTTCAATCATGTAGCTAACTTACTTTGAAGAATGAATCCAAAGTGTTACCACCATTTTGGACATTTTTTCATACAAATGTGACCATGTGAAGTGCAGCTGCCCGGTTTTTTGCAGGGACAAAAAAAGGGGTTTTATCACTTCAAATGCTAATATCTTGCAATCTACACGGTGGAAATTTCTGAAATTTTTTCCACATCTTCTCAAACTAGTTTACTACAAGATCCTACGGTTACATGTGTCCAAAAATGTTTTTTTTTTCAGAATTTGGTACTTGTATTAGAAATGGCAGTTTCGGAGCGTTTTTTGTGAAAACATAGTCAAAAACCTTTAGGGGTTAATTCAATTTTGTCACAGTTGAAGTGCACATGAGGAATCTTGTAATCAACAAAAATAGAATCAATAAATAACTAGAAGGCAACTGAGGATCCTAAAAAACAAGAAACAAATTTAAAATAAAAGAACACCAAGAAGGTGTGATTACATATATAATTTGAATGCTTTAACTCTAAAACGCAGGTAGATTAAAAGGCCAAGATGCATTGGCCCCCTCGCTCGTCCTGCCAAAGTCCATCCAAGGGTGCATATATATTAAAAAGCCCCCTATTTTGTGTCGTGTAAAATCTATTTTCTAGAGCTCCAATAGCTAATTTAGGGCCTCTGATTACAAATATGAATTCAAACTTTGCAAAACAATTCATGTGTGGAAAATAAAAAAATTTAGGGTTTTTCCAGGGGGACAAGCGAGGGGGTCAATTCACCCCGGCCAATTAAAAGAACTCCCCCTGCAGATTTCACTTGCCTTGGCAGGGCATGGCGGGGATGCATGTGTGTAAGCACAGTGCAATCCCTCCACTCAACTCACGCTGTCCTGTTGTAAATTTGCTCATAGTATAAAAACATATTATAATATGTATTGTTGAGTAGCTTCATGATGACGCTATTTTGTTGAATAACTTCAAGATGACGTTTTGTGGAGGTACATGTCATCTATTTAAAAAGACGGCTTTGCTTTAGAGTTTCATTGAAGTCCATTAGTGATATTAGTTTTCTACTTTATAGTCAGAATGTCGAATTGGAGGGTTTTTTCAGAGTCCCAAGAAGAAGAAGTAGAATCAGAACCTGGATTTGAATTTTCATTGTCACAACTATCGGATCAACCTCTTCTGCCACTAAGTCTTGCGCCGCGGCATGAGCGTTCACAAGAAGAAGCTGGGCCTTCTCGACCGCCAAAGCAACCTCGTGTGGAGCGGCGATGGCACATGAATCTTCAACGTGACGCTCGGGCACTGGTGATTTTGTTGCAGGTTGGATGTGTTGAGCCTGGCAGTCAAGATGTGACATTTGAAGGATGTTTCGAAGGTCTTAACGTTGATCAATATTATTGCATGATGAAGCCTATTGAAGGAAGTCGTGGTCACCATCGTTGGTTAGAAGGGCCAGTGAATCCTTTAACGAAGGCGGGTCGTGTTTCTACATCGCTGCGACTATCAAGCGCATTCTCAAGTTCTTGCAGATGGAGTAAAATTAGTCTTGGAATTCTAGTTTTTTTAACTCTAATAGGCATTGGTTTAATGTTAGTACTTCAATCCATATTTGAAGTATTTTGTTGAAACTATTTTGTTTGGTTATAGTTGTAGAAGGAAAGAATGGAAATAGTTTGGACTTTGAAGTGATTTTCCTTCTAAGTTAAAGATAAAGATATAGATATGGGGTCAAATATGAAGGCCATTAAGTGTAAGTTGGCTTTAGGAGGGAGTTAAGGGCTGATGTACACTTGTTTAGGTGGGGCAAAAAGTGTTCGAAAAGGGGAGGAAAAGATAGACACTATTCATCTTCTCTCCCAATATTGTTCTGGGGGAACCGAGTGTTTGGAAGCTCATGGTGTATTGGGTTTTTGGAATTTGGTAATTAAAATTAGAGGAGTTGTTTATCATACTGTTAGCTTTCCAAATTGTTCTCTCTTGCTTTATTTGAAGTTTTGAGTTGAGATTTGTGCTTGTTTGAGTGGAGGGAGGTCTGCTGCCTCCTATGAAGAGGGGTTGAGACTTCGACCGACCATAGAAAACAGATAGGTCTTTTATTTAAAATGAAACTTTGATGGAGTGTAGTACGTGTTGTTAGCTTTCTATAAAGCTATCATTCATTCAATTTGGAACATTTATGAGTGAGTTGTGAGTGTGGGAAGGTGAGAGAGTCTCTTGTTTTTACCATCTATGGACCGAAACTTTGAGAGGTCATAGAAGTTGGACAGAGTTTTGGAATGACTTGAAAGTTGTACGAGTGATAGGAAATTTTGTTATCTCTCAGAAAAGCTATCAATCTTTTAATTTGAAGAAGAAATGCAAAAGTTATGAGTATGGAAGCATAGGAAGGTCTGCTGCCTTCTTTTTTCGAGTGGAGTTTAGGTAGTTTGAGGGTGAAGTTGGAGTTCACCTTTTAGAGTTTTGAAGATATTTTTGAAGATGTGAAGGCTTACAGACTTGAAGATGAAGATTTGAAGAGCTTTGAGGGTCTCCTGTGTGTTGTGGCTTATGGTTCGTTTTCATTTCTGTTATTCCTAGCCAGATTTGGAGGCTAGTTGCAATTCAATTTCTACATTGTAAACCTGTTGCGAGCCGTGGTTATCCAGTAAGCGCTCATTTTCGTGTTTGTGGCAACGAAGTGGGGTTAATGGCCCACATGGTCGATCTTATTTGTTGTCCTATCGGTGAAAAGCGCTTCCTGATCACCGTGGGTTTGATTTTAGGAGCCAATCTTTCGAACGGCCAACTCGTGGTTTGGCCATCCCGTTTTACCCGTCCAAGGCCTTGTTTCTTATAACACACCCTTACCTTTGGCCCTATAGAACCACCACAGAATAGGTCAACGGAAGATTGAAGTGAAGATCAAGCGAAGATTGAAGAGAAGATTAAGTGAAGATTCAAATTTTGTTACTTACCTTTCATCTACACTCACAACCTGCAGCCAGACACCTCGTGTGTTCCCTAAGCGCGCTCTTCTCTACCCGACAACGCCACCTGGCCAGGCGGATTGGCGGGTGGGGGACAAAACCCCCCACATGTGCGTGGGTGAACATCCCTCAACTTCGAGTCGGCTCTTTACTTATCTGTGTCCATCTGTTGGTATGAGAGCACCCCTAGAACACTCCCTGACTCTTTCACTAGGGGTAGTCACACCTTCTTCACTTTGCACTTGGAGAATGGAGATGTGGCGGCTTAAGGTTGGCTTCATGTTGGCCCTATAGGGTAGAATATTCTTAACTAGTTATATCTTCCGCACTCCTAGTCTTCACCTCCGTAGGTGAATAATGGGAGTGAATAATGGGAGTGGTGAAGACTTGTTCATTTAAGTATATTCTCCGTCTTGCGTGTTACACCACCTTCAAATTCATCCTACACTCCATGTCAAATGTTGATCTCCGATTCTCCACTTTCGTTCTCCAAACAACTTTTGGGGGTGTCACACCTTCTTCACCCACCACGGCGACTCCTCCAAACCTTCACGAACTTGTCATTCTCCATTCTCCACCTGCCTTGGGAAGAAGGTGTGACTACCGCTCCGGGTTTTCCAAGAACAAAAATGTGGAGAACAGTTATTAGAGTGGATCCATCCCAGGTGGCAGAGCCAAAGCAGGGACCCAGATGGAATCATGGAACCCCAACGCCGGAAATCAGGCCATTCCCCAAAGCATCAGATGCAGACCGACGCAGACCGACGGATCGAGCTCTGTATCAATTTGCCGCATTACTGTATCTTCCTCCCTTTTTCTGATGCCGACTTCCGGACAACCTTAGCTAGCTCGCTAGCTAGGGCTCTCTCCCTTTCACAGTTTCACTGATCTGTGGTCGGACGTGGCGCCCCAAGCCGCTTCTTCTCCGGCCTTGGAGTGGAGCTCGCCCCTTGCCACCGATGAAAAGGCAGCCCTGACGGACGCACCCACTGCGGCAACTTGCCCCTGCCCTTCTTCTGCTTCATTTCCACCAACCCCTCACAACCCAAGGACCCAACGAGGCACAGACAGCCCCGGGGGGAGATTCCAGTAATGAAAACTGACTCCTGGAATTCGAAATTCCATCCGAAGTTCCGGACGAGTCTTTTTGCTTGGTTGGCTCCGTCAAGTAACTCAACGATTTCAGTTTGGGGAGAGTCCGACCACCTACAGAAAACCCCATTTACACTGCAAGAAGATGAAGCATCACATCCGTCTTGTCCTCCACACGATCACTACACAGTACAGCAGCTCCCAAATCCCAATGGGACAGAGCCTTGCGGTTTTCAATGGGTGAGAAAACAATACCTGATCCAACGTAACTCTGTGAAGCCACAACCATGAAATGTACATGAAATTTACACAACGTGAGCGATGGATGACAAAGAATCTTTCTATGAAAGACACAACCATGAAATGTACATGTTCATCCTTGGAATTTTGTGTGGAAAGGGAAGGCCTTGCACAATAGTTTGACCTCCAAAGAGCACTCTTGGGTTCTTAAACCACTCTTGTTAAGCAAATGATTCACATGGTACTAAAAAGGATGATTTTCACGGTGACCAGATCGGTGTTCCAAGGTTAAGTTCAAGTGCAACAATTATCAACAGTGATAGCAACTGAGAATACAATTTGCTACTACTAAACATTCGTTATTTTGATTGAATGTCATCGGCAAGTGAAAGAAGGCTTCAACACACAACTTCAAGATGCATTATTGGAACACTACCAATATATTAATAAGTTGTGAAATGTCAAAGTTGATTGTTTGTAGGCATTCCAAAAACTGACACTAATATACAATAAACATTCTTCTTCTTTTTAAACATACATTATTTTTTTGGAATTTCAATGCACTTGGACATGCAATATCAAGACACCAGATCAATGTGTTAGCAAAGTTGAAAGATCATTTGCTTGTAGGTGATTGTACCAAAAATACAACCAGATCCTCTAATAAGTCTTTCATGTTTTCAACGTGCACATCTCGTGTCATCAATATTCAAGTTTTAGTGTCCCTTTTCCTTTCCAATTATAGGTGTCACATCTAGGGCATTGATGATTATGGATGCACTCACATCTTATTACTTGGCAAGAAGCATTTGTAATCCTTTCAATTTATCATTTGACAGTCAGTTTTATCTGGGGTTGTAAGAGCATCACCACCCGTCCTACAAAATGCAAGCCAATTTGCAAGCCGATCAATCCAATTTGTGAGCCAGGGATGATGGGTTGTCCCACCCGTAGCCTCTTAAGAGGCCATCGCCACCCAATCGGCTATGTCCACATTCACGGATCAAGTCCTTGTTTGTTGGTAAAGTGCAAAAGGTGCTTGTCACATGCGGTTTGCAAGCCGGTTTGCAAGCCACCCTTTGGCTTGCAAAAGAGCCCGGTTTTGCAAGCCACCGGAGACTTTTGGCTGGGCCTCTTAACAAGTTCATCATTATGCAAGACGGGTGGGGCAATTTTGCAAGCCGGTAGCAACAAGTCATCCGAGTGGGGATGCTCTAGCCCACCTTAATTTAGAGGCCTGTGAGGAGGCCACATCATTGAGCCGGGGTTACGACCAAATGAATAGAGATTCCCGAAACTGAGTAGTACCTGCGGTTTAGTATAAGAGCAGCTCCTTTCAGGCATCAGCCTGACCGGGAGTGGAGTTGCACATTCAAATGAAGCCTCTCCCACTCTCTCCCTGTGGTCGGTGTGCTGTGGAATCGATTCAAGGTTTCAGGTGAGTCAAGGGACAACATTCGAACTTTCGAAGCTTGCAGGATATTTACAGGATGTTTACAAGAGAGATTGATTTCATTCGCAGGAGACAAATAGTATTTAAATCCTTTTTTTAAAGTAATATATTCTGTTGGTGTTTGTTTTTTATCAAACTGATGGCTTGCTGAAGTTTGTTATTCTCCAGGAAGGAGGAGGCATGTTTGTGAATTGGAGATAAGCGTAGGGCGGAATTCGTGCTGCAGCTACGACGACTTATAGAAGCGACGGTGGAAGAATTCATGTGTAACGGACAGGATTACGGAGTTGTGTGAATCCCGAACGGTACGGTGCGTGATCCGGAGTCTGGTGGGAGCGGTGATGGCGAGAGACGAAATGGAGCAGGCGGCGATGGCGACTGCGAATGATCCGGCGTCGGATGGAGTGGTGACTCATTACAAGGAGCTCGTGAAAGAGAACATGCGGTACAAGAGCTTGTGGGAAGAGATTTCGGGAAGCTTGGGCGACCTCGGAACGTTTGTGCCGATTGTCCTTGCGCTTACGCTTGTTAATGGACTCGACCTCGGGACCACGCTCATCTTCACCGGAGTCTGCAACGTCCTCACAGGTTCGGGCTCGTCTCCAAGGCGTGTTATGCATCATAGTTTTTGTTATATTGGTAACTGCGATAAAATTTATGGCGGTTAGCAGCAATTTGGCGAGATTATCACAAGTTCCTATTGATTTATTGCTAGACTTTGTTAAAATTAGGCGATATGTAGCCGGAGAAGGAATGACGACCTCTGTCACCCCGATTAGGCGAAACCGCAACTGCATTGATCAGTTCCGTCGTGTGTGCATGTTGTTGCGAAAGCATGATTTCTGTTACAATTGGACTGAGCGCTGCTTGGAATCTGTGTTCCTTAGGGTTGTTGTTCGGGGTGCCGATGCCAGTGCAACCCATGAAGTCCATCGCGGCTGCTGCAATCACTCCCGGTCATCTCCTCACCATCCCCCAGATCATGGCCGCTGGAATTTTAACCGGAAGCATTCTAGTCGGTCTGGGCGTCACGGGTTTGATGACTCTCGTGAACCGCTTGGTCCCTCTCCCCGTGGTGCGCGGCATCCAGCTCTCGCAGGGACTATCCTTCGGCATCACCGCCGTGAAGTACATCCTGAACGAGCAGAACTTCTCGAAAGGCAAAGCCGGCGGGCACCGCCACTGGCTGGGCTTGGACAGCAAGCTGCTCGCCATCGCCGCCATCGTTTTCATAGTGCTCGTCAGCGGCGCCGGCGAGTACACCATCAACCCTTTCCCCAAAGACTCCGTCGAGCACGACGCCGTGATCACGGATCCCAACCCTCGTCGCAGACGCACCTGGCGGGAACGCCTCCAAATGATCCCCACCGCGCTTTCAGTTTTCCTTCTCGGGATTGTGCTTGCGTTCATCCGCGACCCCGGGATCGCGGGGCGCCTCCGCGTCGGCCCGGCTACGCCCCAAATAGTGCACATCAACGCCCACGACTGGCGTGTGGGATTCGTCAGGGGCACCATCCCGCAACTGCCGTTATCAGTGCTAAACTCCGTCATCGCCGTGTGCAAACTTTCCCACGATCTCTTCCCAACAAAACTGGAAGTTACGCCCATGAAAGTCTCCACGAGTGTCGGGCTGATGAACGTGGTGGGGTGCTGGTTCGGCGCAATGCCGGCGTGTCACGGCTGCGGTGGACTGGCGGGGCAGTACCGGTTTGGTGCTCGTACCGGCGCGTCCGTGGTGTTCCTTGGCTCACTCAAAATCGCGATTGGGCTGCTCCTGGGAAGCTCTCTTCTGCAAATCCTGCGTCACTTTCCCGTGGCGCTGCTCGGGGTGTTGCTGGTATTCTCGGGGCTGGAGTTGGCCATGACGTGCAGGGACCAGAACACGCGGACGGATGCATTCATCATGTTGTCAATTGCGGCGGTGTCGCTCACGAATTCGAACGCCACGATGGGGTTTGTGGTGGGGATGGTACTCGCCTTCTTGATCAAAATGAGGGATCCCGAGACGTGGAAGATGCTGTACCGGTATACTCCGTGGGGCAAGCGCCGAAGCGCGGCCATCCCGCAGCCAGATACTCACCACGTCTGATCAATACGAACCTCCCAATGGCGTGTACAGTACAGCATGATCTCCGCTCTGCAATTTCATGAAAACGGGAATGAAAACACCGAAACGATACATCTGGAGTGCTTTGACATAGCCTTGCAATGTGGTAAAATGCGTCTGCAACTCGTCATCAGATTCGATCAGAATAAGGGTAGCTAGGAATTTCTGTGAACATACGCAGTTGGGTGTTCGTGAAATTGGCCGTGGAAATTGGCGTAGCGCATTGTCTGAAATTAACTTAAATTTCAGTCCCATGCCAATCGATTGTAACAGTGTCACGTTGTGTAGCGGACTAGCTGCAGATTGCTTGGAGTGTTCGCAGCCTGCAAGTTTGTCATTCTGTATTCGAAACATCAGGAAACACCTCGTTTCCGTTTTAGTTGTAATTCCTTCGGAAACATCTCGTTTCCGTTTTGTAATTCCTTTGGAAACACCTCGTTTCCGTTTTGTAAGGCCTTCGGAAATATCTTGTTTCCGTTTCGTCATTTCTCTGGACACATTAATTTCTGTGTTTCTATATTCGATTTTGATCAAAGTTTCTAGCATCGGGAAACATCTCGTGCACGTGTTGCAAGGCTTCAATTTGTTATTTTATTTCGATTTCACTTGAAACTAACCATGGTTCTTTTCCTTTTATATTTGGAGTGCATAGGATTTGAGTAGGCTGAATTGGAATTGGTTTACTGCGCTGTGAAATACTCCATTGAAAACAGGATTTTAAAGAGTTTGCTAAACGAAAGGACGATGATGAATCTAGTTTCTTTGCTTGGCCAGAGTAGCATTTGTACTGAATGCTTCTGTCCAGGTCTAAGGTAGGCACCCCCAAAATGGCACCTGACCTTAAAGCGCCATCTACAGGTTGTGTACATTTCCTAAATCAGTTATGTACCTATTTGGATGGAGCGCTTTCATAAACAAACTTTGACCCTTAATAACTTTTGCATACGATGTTCAAATGTCACGTTCTCTGGTGCGTTGGAACCTCCTTTCACTTACCAACAAGAATATATGGAAATTTGACCAATCTAATAGTAGTAACTAGGCTCAGTAGCAAAAAGTGGCGGTTTTGGGTGTACCCACCTTAAGTCTAAGGTAGAAAGAACATTGTGAACCCATAAGATAGACAAGCCTATTACCACCCTGATTAGCAATCTGAATATTTTGGGGGGCCAGCTCCAAAAGGGGCACATATTTTTCTAGAAGTGGAGTTATAGTTTTTGGATTAAAAGTTTAATTTTTGTGAATTTATGAAGCATTTTATCCTGAGATTACAAAACTGCTAATAGAGTGGAGTTGTGACATCCTATAAACAACCCACAACCGCTCTCCCATGTAACCAATGGTACTTTAGTGTTCACCATTAAAAGATTGACACATTACCTTTTGTTGGCATTAATGCAATGATTTTGTCAAAAAAAAGAACAGATTTGGATGAGTTTTGGATGGAATTGGGGCCAAAAGTAGGATGACGAAATTAGACAGATGGTGGAGATTTATTGACTTACCTTAGTTATACTCATTGCATTTACAATTTTTTTTAGCAAAAGAATGAAAAATTAGAGAATATCCCACATGTGTTTTGGTCATCTCATTTTTTAAGAAAAAAATGATCCATTATAAGTGGTCAAAGGAAAACTACATTTACTTGTCATTGTGGACCATAGGAGGTGAGTGTACCTTCATGTTGTCAATGGAAAAAAAATGAATCTATTCCCATGTTTAAAGTGGCATGCTATGGTTTCTTCGCAACTTAGAAATCTTTATGCATAATAAGTTTTTTAAGTGAATAACTTAATTAGGCAATCCACAAAATCATATGTTAAAGTTGGGCAATTTTTAAAATAAGTTAGGCAATCATCCAAATTGTTCTTATAATTTTGGAATGGTTGCTGCTATTTTCATCCAAGGTGGCTACATTTACCTAAATCCTAGTCTTGACCTCCAAACCCTATAGTCTTTACCTTATAAGTCAAGGTTTTGTTAACCCTTTAGTGACCGTGGTTGATTTTGGGGGCGGGCATAGTTTCTCAAGAAAATGAATTTTGTGGCCACTCTAAAGATGTAGTATTAGATCAAACCGTACAAGGTATTTCCATAAGGAAGATTCTTCAACCTAACAAAAAATCAAACTCATCTAACGGTATAAATTGCTATAAATAAGGTAGGAGGTCCATAAATCAACCTTTTAAAGGCTAAAATTGAATTTTGGGGAGATGAAACATCTTTAAATATTTTTTTAGTAAATTTTCTTCAAAAGACAAGTAGAATAGGCATCTAACCCAAGTCATTTCATATGTTTTCAAGCTTTGTGAAATTAGTTACAAATTTTTGAAGTTCACAAAAAATTGTCATCTGTGGTCATCAAAACAAATACCCTTCTAAAATGTGCAGATTTGGTACATTGAAGAAAGTGAAATGTACCTCTAAATCATGTTTGCTTCTAGAACCTTGTTGGAGTTTGAGTTGCTTTCCTTAATTTCAAAAATCAATGACTTAAATGACCCTTTAGAATTTGCGCTACATAAATACCAATGCATAAGTTTACTTTGGGCATTCATGAGATTACAAAGCAACACTTATGCCTTTTCAAGACATCAAGTTACAAAAAAAATATCACAATTTGGTTGATATTTTTTTGTATTTTTGTTGAACAATTCCCACTAGAAGGTCCAAGCCATTTGAGTTTGCAACCTCATAGCTAATTCATCCATACTCCAATTTTCTTGAAATTGGTTTTGTTTGAAGGGCACAAAGACATTCTAATTGCGTTCCTCTTTGAGATTTTTGTGATCAAATGTATTTTGAACAATATTAGACCGAGAGTCCAAAAATCAACCAAAAAGTGGTCAACCGGTCACTAAAGGGTTAAGTGCTTGAGGAATTCACTTAGAGTATCCATTAGAAACCACGTGCAAACAAAACTTTGACCCCCCTATATATTTTTTGAATTTTAAATAAATCAATTAAAATTATATATGAATAGATTTTCTTATTTTGAATGTTTATGTTTTGAATTATCGATATTATTATTTGTTAAATAATTAGTTATAAAATTTTGAAGTAAAAAAATACATTGTAGAACTGAAAAATAACTTTCACACTCCTATATTATATAAGAAAAAATTGTCTAAAAAATGAACAAAAAAATTTGTAAAAATAATTCTCTATTGAAAGCTCATTTTGAGTTGAATATTGATTCAATGGTCATCTAAATGTGTTCTCTATAATTATTTGAGTTGAAAAACATGCCATTTTAGTTCATTTTCAACCTCTTCTAGAAATCATTTCATATTTTATTTGAGTTGGAAATTTTGGGAATAGAAAACTATAGTCATTATTAAACAATGCTCAAAATTTTAGGTTGAAATTATAGTTTATCATAAACCACTTGTTTGCACGTGGTTTGTTGTAGTAGAACTAAATGCACCCCCCGAGGTTAAGTGTTAAGGTTTATTGTGTACAAGAGATATGTTTTCTTAAAAGTGATTTAAATTCAGAACAGTTAAAATAGTGAGGCAAAAGACATTGCAATGTATGCTTACAATTATTGACAAAGTAACAACATAAGATTGTGTAGAGTAAGTTGAATTTCTATAAATTAGACAATTTTTTTACACAGACATATACATATGACAAATTAGGTCAATAGTTTTTCAAAAATTTAGGCACCCTTTTAGTTATTTATTTTGACCAAGTTGTTGGGAAGCTACGATAGTGGTGTTCATTGATATCATAAAATGTTGATATTCATCCTAATTCCAGCTCTTTGAACTCAATTCTATAATAGGTGTAATTTATACTACATTGGGATGCAAGAGAACAAAATTGGGTTATATACCAAGGATCCAAATTTGGATAAGGGTCCATAATGGATTTGCCTACCTTAGAATTCATTTGGCCTTTGTAGAAGTATAGTACCAAAACTCCAAATTATTCACCTTATTTTATAAATGAAAAAAGTGCCCCTAATTTTTTGTTGGTTAATTTTGTATTTTTCAACCTCTTGTATCTAATTCAAGGTTTTTATTCCAAATATATATTCAAGCTTTCCAAACATTGTAATTTGCGGCAAGTAATAAATTCTTGAATTTTTCCTTGAAAAAAAATTAAAAACTAGGTCAAAAATACCAAACAAGATCTGGCCCTAACCAACGTGTGTTTTGTGTATATTGATAGCTTGACATAATCTTCAAAATTTTGAATGAATAAAATTGAAAAAATATTGAGTTATTGGCTCTATTTATATGGTGAATTCACACCAAGGATAACTAAAAGACAAAGTACAAATTTTAACCTCGTAAGATTTACAAGAATTTAAAATATAAGTTATGTGAAGACAAATATTTCTCTTGAGTATGAGAGTTAGGTCACACAATTGAAGGAAGTATATCCCTTATGGAATGTGCAAAGAACAAGAAAATCACCCTCCCTTCTTTTAAAGTTTAATCTCTAAAAGACCAATATGCGTTTTTTGGCAACAAATGAATTTTGGGTAGTATGTACAATTAGAGACTTCCATATTTTAGACTAAAATTTATTAGAAGGTGGGTATGAGGAATATCTTTCATATGCATTAAATTTTATGACATTTGAAAATATGAGTCAAAAATTATGGCCTAATATGTTATTTTTTTCATAAATGGGTAGTCCGGGTAGATCAGAAAAAATCCCTTTTTTTAGAGACAAAAATTTAAAATTGGTTCTCTAGATTTATATATACTTGAAAAGCTTTGAATCATTCCACTTTAATTAATGAGTCAAAAAAACTATGAGGAATTTTTGTTTGTGGGCTGTTATGGGTTCTCTACTCTAAAATAAACATCAAAATCCTTTATTTTACTAAATTTCCAATGTTTTTTGAAAAAAAATTAAATATTATATATAGATTATTTAGTACAATATTACAACCATTGAAATTGTCATTTTTTTAATTCCATAACAAAATTCTTAAAATTTTTGTATTTTGAATCATTATCTACTTCTTTCTACTTACTATTTTATCCTGTATGTTGTGTGTTTCCAAATGATTTTTAAGCATGTAGACAACTTGCCTTCAAGAATGAATGCAAAGAAGCACCACCATTTTGGACATTTTTTCTTAGATAAGTGATCTTGTGAAGTGTAACTGCCCGTATTTTTGTAGGGTCCAAAAAAAGATTTTCGTCACTTCAAATGCTAATATCTTGCAATCTACATAGTGAAATTTTTTGAAATTTTTTCCACATCTTTTCAAAACATCTTTCTACAAGATCCTACGGTTAAATATGTCCAAAAAAAAATTTCTTCTAGAATTTGGTGTTTGTAATAGAAATCGTAGTTTTGGAGTGTTTTTGGTGAAAACATAGTCACAATCCTTTAGGGATTAATGCCCTCACTATTTCCTTCCAACATTTAGTTATTATGAAGATTATAATCCAATGGAAATAAGTTTTAAACTTGTAAAAGTTTAAGGTATAACTCACCCACCATATAACAAGCCACATTGGATTAGGGTGAAGATTTACATCCTTGGTGTAAACAACATAGTTGAGTTTGAAATCTCAACTTTTGTTAAATATTCCCTATTTTGGGGGGATTGTGTCCAATGATATTTAGAGGATTTACAATTAACCTTTATATGCCTTGAAGAATGAAGGAGAAACAAAGACTTGAACTTCAGATGAAAATTTTAGATTTCAAATTAGCTTCTTTTTACAACAATATTAAATTAGATATATAAAAAACTAAAATGAATAAGAAATTTTATGAGAATTAAAAATAATAATAATCATAAAAAAAACATGGGAGGATGACCATTTTATACTAAAAGAATAGAAACCAACAAATTACACAAGGCTACTGTAGCCTTTTCAAAGTATTTATGTTGATTACGTCAATTTTCTTTTGAGCTCTATTGATCAAGCAATCTTCTAAACATCAATCAACATAATTGTGTTTATTTGACCAAAACAAATTTGCTCAAAAGATTCGACAATCCTCTAAACATCATTTTTATTTTCCCCACGTATCATAGTAAGCTAGTAACTAGGCAAGGTCGGCAAAAAATAAAATTTTAAGCGTACAGCAAAAAATAAATAAAATGAGTAGGAGAAATTAAATTGATGAGCTCAACAAAAATTAAATGAAAAAGGTGTTGTAGATAATGACATTTTGTGAAAATGAAGGGTAGAGAGATTGTTTTTACAATGAAATCCATTGTCTGTCATGAATCCTCAAAAGGTGTGGGATAATTTGAAGATGAGAGCTTGACCGCTCAAGGTCAAAATATAATAAATGTGTGCAACGTAAAATTTAAGACCTCATTTCGTTATACTAGAATAACCTTTTTCTTAAACTTGGAATTAAAAAAAGTTGTCAAATCAAGACAAATTTCATTACCAAAAATCCATTTGAGATTTGAAGCCTTCAATAAAAAGTTAAGGACAAATTTCAGAGAGGATGTTTGAAATTGTCAAAGAAAATGTCCCTTCCAACCCCTCTTTGAAATTTGTTCAGGGTTTATTTATTGGAGGCTGTAAATCTCAAACAGTTTTTTGAAGATGAAAATTAGCTTGATTTTTACATTAATATAGTTCAAGTTTTTCTAAAAAAATTATTCTACATTGCCTAAATGAGGTCAATTCCTACTTTTGACTTAACTATGAGCGTTGAGCTCCTACTAATCCTAATTTACATATCTCACATGGGTTGTTCTATCTCCTACCACCCTACTTGTATAAAGAGCTTGTCTTCTCCTCTTTGTAGCCAAGAAGGTAAGTGGCATTCTAAATTTAATTGTTAAATACATTGAATTATTTTGAATGTAGTGCTACATTTTTTTTAAATTAAATTTTGAAGTGCAAAATCTACTTTGGAAACTTTAATTAATTATTGAGCATCAATGTGATGATTGTTCCCTACGGATGTAATGTGTAGTTGTGAGTTCAAATCCATTGGTGTCCTTGGCCATATGGTGGCTATTGATGTGGCAGTCCTACTTGCATGACAAATTTTGTCTATGTGGTAGTCTACGTTGTAGATGTTTGAAATAATAATTAAAAAATTCAAATTTAACCAAATCAAGAAATAAAATCAACAAAAAAATGTTGATTATTGTCCAAATTAGTTGTTCTAATCAACATATATGAATTGATAATCATGTTGATTTGGACATTGTTTTCCTTGTAGTGATGATCCATACTATTAATGAAAAAATCAAAGATACTCCAAAACATTTATACTCTACTGATGTGGAAATGTCTTTACTTGCTTACAATTATTTTTATGTGAATATAACAATCAATTGATAGAGTAATTTTTGAACACCAAATTAGACATTCTTACAATTTACCAAATGCATTGGCAAGGGCTGCATGCACAATTGCTTGCTGAAAAGTATTTTTTGCAAAGCATTAGTACCCCCAATTTTTTCAAGAACGCATTTCATCCATTCTATTGTGTAGTATCACATTTGCGCATGCAATCTATTTGATGGGGATTCTCATTGTTCTTATGTAAGCAAAACAAATACATTACAAATGCTTTTTTGTCTCAAAAATTCTTTTTGCTTGTATGTTTTTGTCTTCTGCCATTATATAGTACAATTACATTAATATTATATTATTTTCATATTAATTTGAATTCACACGTGCATTAATAATAACTGCAATTATTTAGAGATTTACGAGTGATTGTGAGAAACATTGGTCTTTCTTTTTGTCACACGTAATATGCTAGACTTGTTATCTGCTATAACTTTTGAAGCATGAACTCAATGAAATTGGATTTTATTTATTGAAGATGGATGTTTCTATTGTAATCATATCCCTTGATTTCAGAAAAATTAAATTAAATAAAACCTTAAAATTATATTTTGCTAAATTATCACACTTTTAGATTAAGGATTTTGAGTACTATAGAGTACCTAAAATTAATGATCTAAAGTTGAAATTTTTCCAATTTATTTCCACAATAAAAGGGCATATTTCTACAAAAGGTCATCAAAAAATAAATTATTTTATGTCCTCAATGTTCATTCAAATAGGACTCTCTAGCACATGCACTTTTAAATATTGAAGATGGTTTTGAATTCATTCTAACGGTGAAATGTGATCATCATCAATACTTCAAAAATTTCCAATTTTTTTTCCACTGTAGTAGATTTATTATAAATTAAAAACTTGACATATTCCTTTTCTATATAAACAACAACAATTAGGACATAGTACTAGTAGGTACAATTAAGAATGTATAGTACTCTCAAAAGATGCTTGTTGATAATAGAATAGATCTACAGTGTGATCAATGGTCCAAAAATCAACCAATGATTTTTTCCTTTTAGTAAACATTATACTTAATGCTGAAATCTTGGTTTTGGATAAAATGCTACAAAAACAATCAATCTTTTTTGCAATGACCCTCATTCAGAAAATCAAAATGAAATTTAGAGTACCTCCACTACTTTCACATTTTTTATTTATGGTTCATATAAAACATTAAATATGTATTCCAACACCTACAAATACATTCAAAATACATAGAAGGTGCCCATATTATTACAATCCCTACACTCCCTTAACATGTACCATTGTTCTATTATGGCATTGCTTCCCCTGTTTGTCTCCAACACTTGTATAAATGACTATGCCCCGTCTCTTGCTTCTCCCTCATTAATTGCATTCGTGCCTTTGAACAAACTCAATTTACTAATTGGAAACAATATAATTAGAGAGGTGTACTCTAAGGCTCTATTCACTATACCATTCGCAACTGGTGTTGATACTTCTTTAGATATAATCAGAGATATAGTGCGTCATGAATGTCGACAACAATATGGGTTGATTGCTTTCTCCTTCATTTTTTATTTAAATTACGCTAGGTCACTTGATATCTCATTCTTTCTTTTGATGAGCAATTCAATGCTTGCACTACCTTTGAATCTTGCCACATTGCATGTTTCATATCCATTTGAGAAGGACTACTATTTGGGCAATTGGTCTATGTTCAGTTGACCTATTTATACTATTTACCATTATCATCTGGTCCCCTCATGTTATCATAATGTGGATCGTCTACCAATTGAATTGGCATCATCATTTGTTAAAATGAAGTGTTTAGTATTGGGTGCTTTGCTGTTATCTATCTTTATTAGTTATTTTTGTTAATTGCCGGTTGATAACTAGTTGATTAGTGGTTGATAACTAGTTGGTTTGTAATTAATATTAGGGTTAGAGGATTTAGGATTAGCCAACAGCTAACCACCTTAGGTTTAGTGGCTATTTAGAGGCAAGGGATGATCCTTATCTCTATTTTTTATACCTTGATGGTTTGGAATGTGGAATGCATTTGGATGCAAATTTTTACACTTGTTGGTGATTTTATACTTCAAGAAAAATTGATGTGAAGGGTTATGTGTTGTGTTTTGCAAAGCTCTTGGTTTTAAGGCAAATTTTTGGATCTGATTTTTTGGCAAAGTAATCTACGATGATCATAAATTTTAAATCTAAATCTCTTATGGTTATGGAGATATGAGATAATGAAGTAGAGGTGTTTGAAATTTGAGGTAGCCAAGAGAGGAGTATATGGGAGCTTCAGTATTCTTGAGTTTTTGTGATGAGTGTGATCTACTTATGAAACTTAAGGATTACCCTTCTTCACTCACATTTTTATCTTATTTCAAAATCTTGGATCCTATGGACTTGAAATCTATAAGCAATGCACAAACAAAAAATCTAGTATAGAAACCGTGACTAAATAAAAGTTATTAGTGGAGAAATGTCCACCAAAGTTGGACAATAAATCATATTGAATTGAAATTTAGCTTCAAAAAAAATAATAAGCTGATCTATTTTTTAGAAAAATTTCAAAGCTTTTAGAGAGATTATTTATAAGATTCACTAGGTTGAAGTTGGTTGTGCTAGTTCAGGATATCTTGAGGGGTTAGAAAGCCAATAGTGGGAATTAATGTCCATCAATGTTAGACAATATCTTAGATTGGGATGAAAATGGGTATGTAAATTTTTGAATAGTTGATCTACATTAAATGAAGTTTCAAGTCATTTAAATTTAATTTTTATAATTTATGCTAGATCTTATCTAGGTATGGTAGTTTCTAAGGCATTGTAGGAATTATAGGATAGAGATTTGGAAAAAAATAAATTTGGAAATAGATATAGAGATATGTGAGCATTTCATATCCACATTTGATATGAAATTAGCACAATTAGGTTCTTAAATTAGATGTATAAAACATCCTATGTGGGTGCTTAAGTGTGGTCCATTGCACCTTCAAAGCAATGGATCTTTCTATTTTTCAAATTGGTCTAAACTACAAAAGAAAATTACTACAAACTTCAAAGAAAAACAAATTGGCCAAACCGGTCGAACTAAGCCAAGACTTTGTGTTTTTGAAGTGAAGAATCTACACATAAGTTATACATTTTAAGTTATAGATTACATTTTTCATTTTTGAATTGATAAAAGTCATTTTAATTGGAGTTTTTTAGAAGAAGTTATGACCGGATGAAGTTTGGCTTTGGATTTTAGAGATGAACTTAAAATTAAGTTTAAATACTTAGTTCCAAGTTTGACTACAAATGGATGGAAACTCCCTATTCTCATCTAAATTCTACACTAAGTTTCAGCCCTTGTTATCTTCTAGTACAAACAAAATATAAGCTTTGTTTTTCTCATCATGAACAACTTGAACTCACTAGTATAGACAAAATACAAGCTTCTATTAAGTATTTTAATAGTGTCACAAATGTAAAAGGTTCCAGAAGCTTCTTAGAAAGATTTTCACTTAGTAGAAACTTCTCAAGTAGCTTCCAGGCTTGTAGAAGCTTCTGAAATAGCTTCTAAGCTTGTAGAAGCTTCTGAAATAGCTTCCAAGCTTGTAGAAGCTTCTGAAATAGCTTCCAAGCTTGTAGAAGCTTCTGAAATAGCTTCCAAGCTTGTAGAAGCTTCTGAAATAGCTTCCAAGCTTGTAGAAGCTTCTGAAATAGCTTCCAAGCTTGTAAAAGCTTTCCAAACAACTTCTAAGCTTAACAAACAAAACTTAGGATGCTTGAATATATATAAGAGTTGAGACTAGGTGGTTCTTCACTCTCAACAACTCATTTGAACATCCTAGTTCATGGCATCTACTCTTAGTTCTTGTTTTTTTGCTCTCTAAAATACATCTTGAGTTCTTTGAGTGAACCTACAACTTAGTGTTTTTGCCAAGTCTCTTAACAACACTTTTTGAAGACATGAAGAATATTAGTGAAGAAATTAGGAGCAACATCATCAACTTTTTGACAATGGTCTTTCAGCCAAGAAAATCGACAAGCAATGCCACATGAGTATAAAGACAATCAACACTATCAGAAATCAAGTTAGACCAAGTTTACAGTAGATGCCTTAATTAGAGCCTAAGCCCGCCAATTGGAGCTTGAGCACCCCTTTCAAATTTTGGACATTCAATTCAAAGATCGACCTTTACCCAACCCACCCAGCCCTATTCATTCCTTATTTGGACCACTTGACCCAAGTGGTCCTACATGGGAGGTTCTAAAGGATTTGTTCAAGAGCTGATGCTTATGAGAGATTTGTGAGGGGTCTATTTTTTCCTTCTAAGAAAACACTTGGTGTCCAATTTAAACTAACACTACGGCTTGGGGGGACTATAGGAGGTCAGGCCCCCCCTCCAAAAAAATTATCTTCTAAGTGGGTGAGAGGCAAAACAACACACACTTTTGGTGATTTGGCTCCTCGGGGGTGCACTTAGTTCTACTACGACAAACCACGTGCGAACAAGTGGTTTCTAATAAACTATAATTTCAACCTAAAATTTTGAGCATTGTTTAATAATGACTACAGGTGGGAGAAAGCATGCTACGGCCTACCACTTTTGATGTCACGGTGTCACATTCGAGGAACTAATTTATTTTTAAGTGTACATAAATGAGGAAATTTACATGCATAAATTTGGTGCGATGATTGACATTACGAATGTATCAAGCGCATTTTTCAATTTGTACTCAGTATCTAGTTTTATTCACTAATATACATATTTTTGTTTTTGTTTTATATTCTTACTTTAAATATAAATTTTAAAATTTGAATTGGTTGGAGGAAAAAACTAACAAGATTTTACAAGTGGGCCTAATTTTGTTATTACTTAATTCCTTCTACAAGATATATTTTGGAATTAAACAATAAAATGAGTTAAACAATATAATAAATAAAAACAAACAAAATTAAAAAAAAATTAACTTCAAGACAAATTAAATAATATAAAAATGTGGCCCACCTGTAGAATCCTGTTAGCTTTTTTCACCCAAAATCCAAATTGTTAAAAACTTTATTTACATTTTTTTATTGAATGTGCCAAAGCAGGTAGGCTGTAGCATGCTTTCACCCAAGTTTCTATTGCCAAAATTTCCAACTCAAATAAAATATGAAATGATTCTAGAAGAGGTTGAAAATGAACTAAAATGGCATGTTTTTCAACTCAAATAATTATAGAGAACACATTTAGATGACCATTGAATCAATATTCAATTCAAAATGAGTTTTCAATAGAGAGTTATTTTTAGGAATTTTTTTGTTCATTTTTTAGACAATTTTTTCTTATATAATATAGGAGTGTAAAAGTTATTTTTCAGTTCTACAGTGTAATTTTTTACTTCAAAAATTTATAACTAATTATTATTAACAAATAAAAATATCAATAATTCAAAACATTAACATTCAAAGTAGGAAAATCTATTCATATATTTTTTAAATTTATTTATTTAAAATTCAAAAAGTATATAGGAGGTCCAAAGTTTTGTTCGCACGTGGTTTCTAATGGATATTCTAAGTGAACTCCCCAAGTTTGGCTCAAAATGGCCAAAAATCCAACAAAATGGACCCAATGATATCAATGTGCCTTGGGGGGTTATACTCCCTTACATTTGGTAATCGCATGCAATAATGGGGTATTAATTGGAGGAATATTTATCTCCTCATTTTTTTTGCCTCCCTATTTGTAGATAAAAAGCTACCAACATGTATTTTTCAGCACCCTATTTTGGGGGGTAAATGAATGAGGAATAGTTTTCTGGCAGCTTATTTTTTTTTGTAAATTTTAAAACTATGGAATACCAAGAGGAACATGAGCACATTGCAAAAGCAAGCATACGAGCAACAAGCTTTTCATAACATTTGAACTAGCACTAATGCACCACGCAATACCAACAATATACCATTGAAAGGGTTAAATTGAGAATACAACCAACATCTAAAATATAAGATTGACAAGATAAAAAAGTCTAGAATGTAGAACCAATGAACTGCGGCATGCAATCCTAAAATACTAAGAATACTATACAAGAAGAGCACACTGAAACACAGGAAAGCTAAAAATACAGTAATTTAATATGCAAATTGTATTTACAAAATACATGTATGAGTAATCCTAGCCCACCAAAAATTCTAAAATTTACAAGTTGAAGCTTTTTAATTAGTGGTTTAGACCGTCCACAAACTACAATTGTCACTATACATTTCTAACATATTCAAAATAGAAATTTTGAGGACAAAGGATGTAAAAGCTTGTGGTTTACTGCCAATACCACCTAAAATACACTATGGGTTCCTAGCTGCAACAGTTCACACTAGAAACAACAACGGAAATACAAAAAAAGAGTAAGATTCAAAAAACACCAACTCGATCATCCGATGTAATCCCAGATTTGTTGTTGGTCAGAGGACAACAATGTTTGTCCAGAGCATGCATTCCCCCTTCATCTTCCTACAACACCAAATTCAAATTCCATAAGTCAATTGTTATTAGGGTACCAAACAAAATCATGCGCCATCTTTTTTTGGCTGGCCAAAGGACCCTGAACCCACCAATTCCTACTGAAAACGGAGTGGATTTTTTTAGAAAATAGTACATAATGTCTCTATTTCGTCTTTGGGCTAGGGTGAGTGCCCCCTATACTATCGTGCCTTCCACAAACTCTTTTCAAGAGCTCTAGGTGCCTTTGAGGTAGTGTAGTGTTGCAAATTTCGCTCCCATGGACCCGCAACTTCAATCAAAATTCATGTCCCCTTAAACCCTAAAACCTGAATACAAAATCTATTGTACAAGATAGTACCACGTTGAATACATTAGGAGAGTGCACAATTTCTAAACCAAACTGAATCCTACCCAATCTCCACCAATATAAGGTTCAATGAAACAACAAAGAAGATAGCCACAAAAAATGAACGATGCACTTATCAAAACCTAAAACCCAAATCAACAGCAACAAATAAGGCTTCAAGCCTTCAACAAATTCGAAATGGAGATTTTTCGGACTACAAACCTTGCACTCTCAGCCAGACATCATTGATTCAAGTTTTTTAACAAAGCTTGAAGTACAAGAATCCTAACAACCTAAACAAATGCAAAACTTATAGAATACCAACTTTGAACTATAAGCTATGTACAAGCACAATGATGAACAATGCATCCCAAATTACGAAATCAATTAGCAAACTCTAACGCAAAATAGGATCCTAGAAGTATCCACAACGACAAGGACGAGGCACTCACATAGACAATAGCCGGAAGAAGTGGTCCAATGGAGATTGCAATGTGCACGAGAGGCGAACTCTAAGGTTATTGCAAATTCTGAGCACCCATTCATTCCCGCCAAGCAAGGTTGAATCCAAAAGCTTTCTCCACTAGTCCAAACTAAGGCTTTTAATTCAAATTCAAGATAGTTATTAAAACTACTTGTAGGTGTTTTATTTGCACCCTGGGAATAATGTGTACACAATCAAGTCCTCAATGTTTTTGTTGATAAAATCCTAGTGGGTGTCTAAAAATGTGTAATCCACTTACGCCTTCTAAGAAATGGATCTTGTTGTTGTTTCACTTGTAATTGCTAATCAAGATCCAAAAGGTATTATTTTGTATTTGTGGCCAGTTTTGACTATGGCAACCAAAACTAAGGACCAATAAAGATTATTAAAGCAATAAGTGAAGTGACCTAAGTTGTAGAGCTTATTTTGCCCTTTCCAAAATGATAAAAAAACCTAATTTTGACCTAATTCTCTAAGAGATATTTCCAGATCAAGTTTGACTTTAGAACTAACTTCTAAAATTTCATCCATCAATTTCTAACATTTTAACTATCAAAATTGAATGTGTATTTTTTGTATATTTTTGGTTTTTAATTTTCTATCTAAGTTTTGAATTTGACTTGGTTTGATCAAATTGATTGAATTTCGTCCAATCTTGTCCCAAATTCATTCAAAACTTCATTCTACTCTATTTCATTTGTTATAAGGTTGTTTTTCAAAGTTAAAGTAGTTTTGGAATCCTAAGAATACTCTCTCTAAGATTCTACCCCTAACTTGTTCCTTGATTATCTTCTAACTTCTATGGTAAGACCTTAATTTAAGCTTTGTATAAAAGTAAAATATTTCTACTTTTGAACTTCTTAGTAAAATTTAAGAATTGATGAAGTTTGACCATTGTCATGTTCACCAAACTTCATCCGTTAATTTCTTTTATTCTTGAATTTCAAAATTACTTATATCTTTTACCTTTGACTTCTACTTTAATTTAGGTTCTAAGATTCTTTTTAAAATTGTTTTAGATGATTTTTTATTTTTCATTCACTTTTGATTCCAAATTTCATTCAAGTATAACTTTTGGAGGGTTTTTTAAATTTTTTATGGTTAAAATATTTCTATAAACTAACTTTAAAAACTAATTCTACTTCAAATTGTGATTTCCTAATTGTTGTAAGGGTCTGCTTCTGCTTCTAATTCCTACTTCTATTGTTTTTTATTTCAATGAAAATTCAATGAAAATCAAGCATGGGAGAAAGGGAATCACAAACTAACCTTAGGCTCCCCAGAATTGATGATTTTGGCTTCATTCACCATGACCATAAAATTGTTGTACTTTCCTCCTCCTTGTATTTCAAATTTTTCGTACTTAAAAGTTGTATTTTGGAGACTCATGCAGAAATTTGAATACACTACACTTTTCTTCTTTTCTTTTCACTCCTACTTCTTTCTAATGTTTTCTTTTTCTTTTGAGATATTTTTTTCCACATGAAATCCTATAAATCTAATCAAATCTAATTTTGCTAATGGTTTGTTTATGGTTTGTTTATGGTTTGTTTATGGTTTTTAAAGTCAAACAAAACTCCAAACAAGTTTGTTTAACATTTTCTCCCTAATAACTAAATTCTAGAAGTACAAAAGTCAACAATTCTCCTACTTGTTTTTCCATCTTGTCTTCTAATCAAAATATAACTATAGTTAAGAAAGTCAAAATATGCTTTTCTAATAAACCAAATTCAATTTGAAAACCTACTTGCAGCTAAATCATATAAATGATAAGTTCCTCAAACTTTGTGTTTAGTTTGTTGTTCACAATTTGGAGTTGAAAACTTGAGATTAAAACAGAATTGAGAAAAATTGAGTTCAAATCATTGTGCTCTAGAGGAGAGTTCAAATTAGTAAAGATTGGAGAACCTTGTGTGGTCTGGACAATTGACTTTTGTGAGTTGAATTGCATTTGAAACAAACACCTCCACCTCTTTAGTTGACTTGTGAACTAGTTCCTCTAATCTGGCTTCCTTGTGATCTAACTTCCTTGTGATTTGGTTCTTTTGTTGATCTGGCTCTTTGTGATCCGGTTCCTTGTTGATCTAAGGTAACTCTGCCTATGACAGGCCAACTTTGGACCAGCCTAATGCAGGCAAAAAATTTCATGAGCAGTACATGTGTGTTGTGAAATGTAATGCTCATGAAATTTTTTGCCTGCATTAGGCTGGTCCAAAACTCTGCCTGTCATAGGCAGAGTTACCTTAGTTCCTTTGTTGTAAACACACTTTAGAACTTTCAATTTGAAATTTAATAGAAATCAGCATTTGGTTAGTAAATTCAAAGCTCTCTTTGCCTAAAACTTTGAAAATCCAAATCTAATCTTTCTTTAGTACATCCTAATTTCTAATACTTCTACCTTTTTGAAAATAAAAAATGAACCCATGTTGGGCAAATCTAATTTTTTGTTGAGAAATTTTGTCATCCAAGCATGTATGGTATATAAATAAAAAGTGAGACCAGACTCCAATCTAACAACTAACTGTTTTGGAACTGGTATTGATTTAATGAGATGTAATTGATTGTTGGCTGTCAAGTTGGTTGATTTACTGAGCTAGTTGGTTCGGTGGGCTAGCTGGCTTGGTGGCTGACTCAGTAATCAAATTTTTGAACTTACTGGCCATGGTCTAAGGTGGGTACACCCAAAACCGCCACCTTTTGCTACTGAGCCTAGTTACTACTATTAGACTGGTCAAATTTCCATATATTCTTGTTGGCAAGTGAAAGGAGGTTCCAACGCACCAGAGAACGTGGCATTTGGACATCATATGCAAAAGTTATTAAGGATCAAAGTTTGTTTCTGAAAGCGCTCCATTCAAATAGGTACATAACTGATTTTGAAAATGTACACAACATGTAGATGGCACTTTAAGGTCAGGTGCCATTTTTGGGGTGCCTAGCTTAGCTCAATTTCTTTGGTCGTTGCTTCATCAAATTTTGGCTCTTGATTTCCAAACATTGAAAATCAAACCAACTTTTGGATTTCCTTTTAGAAATCCACACAAACAAAACGTTTAAACAATTATGACTAAGAGCAAAGCTTCGCCATTCAAGGGTTTAATCCCAAGATTTTAGGACTAAAAATTTAGTCCTAAGTTGAAAGCTTTGGATGTACAAGGTGGTTGGATCCCAAACTTAAACAATAACAAAAATATGGTTAGTATATGACTCCAAAAAGTTAAGATAAAAGGCGAAGCTTCACCATATGGTGGATTAACACCAAATTCTTTGTTAACAATTCCAGTAGCTTGTTAGTACAAGAACTTTGAGAGGTTTGGATCCAACCTAAAACTTTTTCTAAATGGCTTAAAAACGAACACGTGAACTATATATTCTCTACGTCTAAGCTTCAAGGGGATTTTCTTCAATAGTTTTTCCAAAATCCCACACAAAAAGCTCAATGGAGAATTGTTAGTATTTTGTGACACAACTTCAAATGCAAATAAAAGCAAGCTCTAAAGGATTCTAGCTAATGGCATCACCAAAATTCGGCTAGAATGTCCTTAAGATTAGTACCACATGCAATATTCAAGAAAGCAAAGATTTTGAGGGACTAAACCACTTAAGAACACGAAATGAAGAAGGCAATACTCAGAGGACCCCAACGTCCTTCAAAGTAAGCGACAAAAACATAAGAGAGCTTCAAAATCAAAAAGCAAATGCTCCAAATGCAAAGAAAACAGGAATTTTGTGGCAAAATGCCAAAAATTCCAACAACGTAGCTTTGTATGATCAAACAATAGAATAATAAGGGATGCAAAGAAAATGGAAGGGAGGCCTTTAACCCATAAATGACGAGCTGGTCACTATGGAAATGATCTATTTTGATATCGTTTGAATTTTTTATTTTAAAAAATGCAAAAAATACTCATTGGAAGTCAAACTATTGTAAAAGACCTTCCCTTTTCACACAAATTTGGAAGATGAATAGTTGCACTTCTCTCTTGCATGGAGACATTCTTTGTCATTCATTGACCAGAAAATGTCCTCAGCATCGTTTATGGGTTAATACTTTTTCAAGACCTCCTTCTCCTCTCAAATTACCTAAAACTACTCCTATGTGAAAATCATATTAACACTAAATTCAAATTCAGCTCCAATGTGAGGTCCGTCCCCCTCCACTGGGCGAGTAATGGCAATTGGCTCTAAGGGCCTCCTTACATGTATCGGTGGGTGGGAGGAGTCAATAGGGGCGAAATATAGAAAACACTTTTATGCTCCTTCTACAGTATTTTTTACACCGATATTGGTGAGACTGTCTCTCCTCCTTCCTTGCTTACCAATCATCGGTGGCCCTGTTCTTGTCTTCTAGTTGCTTTTCTTGCCCACTGGGCTCACATGTAAGGAGGCCCTAAATCCATGACGTGAGTTCCCCAGGGTCTGCGTTCCCAAAGTTCCCCTCCGTTCCCCCATATCCTCATCGTCACGCTTCCTCTCGACGGGACTGCTGTCTGCCCCCCAATTCTTCTTCCGTTGCATGAAATTTATCCAACTCTATCCATAGCCATCGAATTCCCCACCCGCTGCTGCCAGCATCTTCTTGTCTTCTCTCGCATCGCCGTCGCCGCTGTGGTCGCAGCAGCAGCAGCAACGGCAAGTGTGGAGGGAGACCTGCCCAGTAAAATTGTGTGAAACTCTGGCATTCAGAGCTTCCATCAATCTCCACAGCCATGGCGTCGTCCACCATGCTCCGCCCGTGCTGCACATCGCCCACCACCGCCGCTACGCAATCTCTTCTCCTGCAACCTCCTCGCTCGTCGTCCAACGCGAGGCTCTGCTGCCCCTTGAGCGCCGAGCTGGGCTGGAGCGGTCGAGTGGCTGCTGCTGCGCCATCGGTGCAGAATGCGCAGTCCGTGATTAGGGTTTCGCAGAGACCGGCCGAGATGCGACTCAGTGCTGTGTGCATGGTTTTACCTGCTGGAGACTTGCAGTAAGTGTGGGGGGGAATTTGTAGTGGAATTCAGGGCACTGGTACTTGGATTTTGAGGTTTATGTTGAAGGGCGGAATGTTGTTGAATTGCGATGTTGCGGGATGCGAATTACGCTGTTAGGGTTCGCTGAGACAGGCGCGACTTAGTGCCGTGTGCATGGTGTTGCCTGCTGGAAACATGGATTAAGTTTGTGGTGGAATTTCTATTGGAATTCAAGGCGCTGGTGCTGTGATGTTTAGTTGCATGCTGAAGGGCGATTTTGTTGAATTGCGTTGTTGCGGAATGCGAATTACGTTGTTAGGGTTTCGCTGAGGTAGGCGCCACTCAGTGCCGTGGGCATGGTGTTGCTTGCTGGAAACATGGATTAAGTTTGTAGGGTTTTTTTTGCAACTCATTCGACTGGAATTTGGAATTTGAGATTACGAAGGAAGGGACACCCAATGTTGCTAGCGTACTGAGCATAGTTACTATTATTAGGCTGGTTAAAATCTCACCTGTTTACGTGTTCTATCGGCAACGAAAGAGAATGCCAACGCTCAAAACAATGCGTCATTTGGGTACCGTTTGCGATAGTCATGCGAGGTCAAAGTTTTATGGATCGATGATCTAACACCTTCATCCACCTAACCAATATGCAAGACTTTAGGGTGGCGATTTTGGGAGTGCCTACCTTATGTGGTAGAGCCGTCTTACTCATTTCCATATTACATGGGATTATTGTAGGTCCCTTATCGGTGCGGCTCTACCATTTAGAGAGTCGTTATGACTTATACATGTTGTTCATAAATCGTTTCTGGCAGAGTGGAAGCCCCGAAGGTCAATTGGGAGGCTAGGGCTGTAAAGTCTTTCAGCATGGCTGAGTTGGAGGCTCGCAAGTTGAAGTACCCTAACACAGGAACTGAGTCACTTCTACTGGGAATTCTCACCGAAGGTGAATTTTTGCAACAGCTAAATCATGATTGTGGATCGAATAGTTGGAATATTTCGAATGATGGTATAGTTGTTGATGGAGTGGTTGGAAATTTGGAATGTTTCGAGTGTAATTCACTTATTTGGCTGGTCGTATGTAGGTACAAGTGAGGCAGCTAGGTTTTTGAGAAGAAATGGCGTGACGCTATTTGGAGCAAAGGAGGAAATAATTAAGCTGCTTGGCAAAGCGGACATGTACTTCTTCAGTGCAGAGCATCCAGCTCTCACCAGCTCTGCTCAAAAGGCGTTGACCTGGGCTGTTGATTCAAAGAACAAACCTGGTAATTGCGAACTTTGAAGTGATTTTTTGTAGAAGGAGCGGTAACCACATGTTTCTTTTGAGGATTTAGGGTTTACTTTTGCTAACGCGACTGCCCAGTCTTTTAAATGTTAACTCATTGTTGACGCTTTGTACAAGTTCCTCATGTAATTGTTGACCTCTAATTCGCCGGTTCTCGAAAGCAATTTTTTGCGAGTTTCAAAATTCCATTTTGACATTTGTTATTTGTTACAGAGGGTGCTTACGGCGAAGAATTGAGCACAACGATGTTGGTTCTCGGTATCTGGGCTCAGAAGGGCTGCGCTGGTCAAAAAATACTTGAAACTCTCGGAATCAACGATGATAAAATTGCTGAGCTTGCTGATACTGTAAGTACATCCTTTTGGTGCTGACTTTTTGTCGAGGTTTCGTGTGATTACCTTTATGGGATGCTGATTAAACTGTCCTTATGCTGAGTTAGTGACTAACGTTTACTGTCCGTGACATCTATTAAAATTGCTTTGTTTTTGATGTGACAGCATGTTAACGGTCAGTTTTTTATTCGCAGATGAAGATTTCACCTGCCAAGAGAGGAAGTTATCAACAATTAGTACAGTAGATATTCAGCCTCTTTTTTTCCAGTTTTGGTCAATCTTCTAGTGCTGATTCATTGTAAGAGAATAGTTGGTAATTTCACCGAGTAATAGTTGGTCAACTTGATGCATTAGATCATCTCATGTGGTGGGACTCCGTTTTTGTTTGTCTTACACTTCATGAACAAATTTAATCCGGATATTCACAAAGATTTGCATTAGGCACTTCATGGACGACATTATAGTCGTTTAGTGTTTTTAGGAGCGTCACCTGCATTCCTACGGAGTACTATTCTAAGATTGTATTGCGTTAATCTTCTAGCTCAAATTTGTGTTTTTTGAGTGAGACTTCTCAGATCGTTCGCAAGTTCGCGTACTTGACCAGTCTCAGCTCTGTATGAATCATGTTCTAAATATGGAACATAGAACAGAATATAATGCAATTCAAGTCTTGTGTTTTTTCTACGTGCATGAAAATTCTTGAAATTCTTAATCTGCAGTAGCAAGCTTCTAGAACCTTACGCAGCCTTGTAACGAGACCCGTTTTTCTGTATTTCAATATTTCCACTCAGCGGAATTTTCACATAGTTCTTGATTTTAAATTTCTCTAAGCTTGACTAAGAAAATATAGAGGAGCTCCAATAGTCTACTTTTATTCTAGTTTAATTTTTTTCAAAATTCTTAAAATTGTCACACTTTGAAGGTAACATCTAGAATGATTAAATTACACCACTTTTAGTTTTTTTCTATTTGATTTCTCTTGATGTGAGTTCAATGAATATAGCAATTACAAAATGATATAACAATAGTCTCTATTTTTTTGAGAATTCATATTATTTTAAGTAATTTTATAATTACTATAATTTTTATAAAAGAATTATTTCAAAAAAGCAAAAGAATGGGTTGAAAAATCATGTAAAATCCTTCAACTCTGAAGAAACCTTATACTACAATTTGCAAAAACTATTGTTTGAAATAAAGATCTAGTTCAAAAAGAGACATGTATTCATTGCATATTTAACCCTTGAACATATAGTGGACGTTATTTAGACGTAGAGAATCAAAAAAAATTTGAAAGCCCCTATTCATCAAATATTAAAATCTCAAAATCCGAGCAGTGGATATTCTTAGAAATTGCACATTCACATTCATCAAGTAGTTGGTTCCAAAATCCAACCGTGAAATTCTTAATAATGAGGCAATTTCAAATTATTGCGTTTTTTCTTAACAAGTGTAGAAAAGCCCTTCACTTTTGGTATTTGATCTATGATGTTAACCATGGATTATATAAGCAAGTCCTTAAATTATATCCTACAAAGAAACTAGAACTTGACCTCTTGGGTTGTAAATTCGCATCTTTAGTACTTCAAAATATGCTTGTAGCCTTCCTAAAAGCATTTTTGTTAGGATGCTTTAGGCTCCATATAATTAAATTTAGTGGCAAGAATTGGAAACGAGCTTGTATTGTAGCTATATCTTGCCAGTTTGTTCAACAGCTACCTTGCAAGAATCAAAAGCAAATAGTTTAGCTTGAAGCTCATCGCAAATCAAAGAATTTACATCAAGGCAAAATTGTCAAGAATAATAAGACCTTAAGAAGTTTCAATGTTTCTTACAAAAAATAGCTCTAGCAACATAGAATGCTAGTTGGGAATAATGTAAGTAACAAAGAAAATTGATAATACACAAAACATATTGATACCCAAAGTTGGGAGGAGACGACCTCCATTGACACCATTCTCGATGATTTTGGTGTCAATCAGCATTCTTCCATTGTATTTTGTTCTACAAACTTTCCATTCTTCCATCGTTTTTTTTTATGCTCCAGTCTATGTTGTTCTTTTGTTTCCTCCTTAACAGTCTCCTTTTCACCAATGCCTAATCATCTTTCATCCGCAACAGAGAGAAGCAATGCAATGATAAATTATATACAAAAGAATGTAAGGAACTAGCCAAGAAGAAAAAACTTTTAGCTTGTGTGCCTTATCCTTAGGTCGTTCAAAGCTGAATTTACATTCTAGATTAATAAAGCTCCCACAATTGAGTACCGTAGCTCTAGATTCAACTGAGACTTCATAAGATAGAAGAAAAAACTAAAAGAGCTCATAATACATATTGAAAACATATGCTTCAAATTGAATATAGCTCCACCAACTAAAAGAAGTTAGAAATACATGCATTCAATTGATCATTATCAACAGTTAGAATATAGGAAATTCTGCCCTAGCTAAACAATAGTGAAGCTCTACTTAAACTTCATGCCTTGAGGTCCCATGTGGTGGTGTTTCATTTTGAAATGCAAAGCCTCAAGTAATAAAAAAGGACCGAGAAGGATTTTTTTATGGAATTTTTCTTTTCCTCAATGCGTCAACTAAATTGAACTCTTAGAACACAAACTAAATGAGAAAGGCATTAGTTTGATCTTCCATAATCAATCATTAAGGATGGAAGAATTGGTTACAAAATTATGGTTTGGCAAAGTAGTCTCAATCTAAAGACATAAGTTGAAAGAGTAGTATCAAAAGAAATAGAACATGTTCTCCAATAAAAAAATCAACGAGGCAAAAAGAAAAATGTAATACACCATTGAAGGTCATGAGATCTCTTTCTACATTATTCAAAATTCCTATTTCAAAGACAAAGGTGTTAAAGGTTCAGGAAATCAATTATGGCATTATGATACAAAACATTAATGAAATCTAAACAATAGACCATCCAAAAAACCTAAACAATAGATTGCACAAAATTTGAATGATAGATTCCATCAAAGAAAAACTATTATAAATAGACAATGTCAAAATTTCAAAAAACAAACTCTTCATAGATTAACATTGAAGATAATAATATGTTTTTTTAAATTGAAAAAGCAATTCTCATTTAATATAGTAGCCTCTAATACTTAACAAAAATATGACCTATCATATAAAATCTTATCAATGCTATGCTTTGTCAATCATGATTTATTGAATTTCATGTACCTTTGAATTCACCTTTTCCACATCAACTTCATCTTCGATAACTTTTTGCATTCTACCAACCAATTGCTTGCTCATTTCAACTAAAATACCCAATCTACTGAATCTAGTAGCCATTTTGAATCAAAGAGTTCCATGAAAGTTTTTGTTTCTTCTTCAAATAATCTCTACAATCCCATCATGATTGTTGAAATCCACGTTGATTTTGTAAGGAGGCACAACGAATTGACTACCGCGACAACTAAAACCATCATCAAAGCTTATTAATAGTCTATTTTTTGGAAATTGTTGAAACCCAACTTCCGTAAGAGTAAGAGTTGTAATTGTAAAGTAAAACAACCCATTGTGGTTAGAATTTGGAGTCTGCCCTCATGCCATTACTGAAATTTTTCAAAAAAATTCCCACACAAAGATAAGTGTGAGAAATAGTGAGAGCAATTGAAATTTTATTTTTCAAACAAATTGTGAATTAGTTATGTATTTTTGAAGTGATATTTCCAACATGGTCTACAGGCTGCCCATAACCAACAAAAAGTGTATCCAATATGCTCATCTTAATCACCTAAAGTGGTCACAATAATTTTTAATGTGGAATGCCATGAAAAGTCACTTCCTAGAATGATTTACACTGAAAAAATTGGTTGTTCCTAATGAGGTCACTAATCACTCCATAGGTGTCAGGTTAGATATTGATTGTGGTCTGAAAAACCATCATGGGGTCATGAGGTGTCCACTACGGGTCATCTAACCATAATGGTCTAGTTTACCTTAGTCTTTATTGGATTGGATACCTCATTTGAATTTGTTGGATCAATTATATGCATCATGAACTTTAGTCTTTGGACAAACAAAGTGAACCTAAAAACGCATTATACTGTTGTGAAATATAAATTGAATACATTGCCCAATTCAACAAATATTTCAAATGCAAGTGCATTAAGATGTAATAATGATCTATATTTCAGCATATATTCTCTCTACAATAACTAATGCTATCCCATGCTCTCAATTCCAAAAACATATTCAAATTTTGTGAGAACCAACATCATTAGCATGTTAGTCAAACTCTTGATATTTTAAACCCCATAAATGTTAATTTCCTTTAATTTTTTGTGTACAACAATATGAAATGATGTATACCAACATGCCAAGGTACAAAAAAATTTGGAGTTTTAAGAAAAATTTGGCAAAAGATAAAATAATTCCAAATCAATTTGAACAAAACTAAGTTTTAGACATGGCTAACTTTGAAACTGATTTTCTTTCAAATCACAACTAATTTTTTCTTCAAACTTCCATGGTAATGTGTAATATGTTGCACACTACAACTTTTGTATATTTACTTTTGAACTTTGTCCATTGATGCTTACGATATGGTTGTTTCAATGAAAATGTTTCAACTTTGTGATCAATTTCATCTGTCACTATATGAGACATAGGACAAATGTGTGTTTTTTCTAAAAATGTTGGAAGACAAAAATTTATCTTTTGGAAGGGCTAGAAAAGCCTACATTTTGAAGTTTACGCACATTGAATTTGCAATTGGTGGAGAATGATTTTCACTCTAAATTTTTTAAAGGATGCACTTATATAAGTTAACTGAAGGATGCTACAATTGTATTTGAGAAATAAATATAGACTAATATACCTTGTGCCATTGCCACAATATAACAAAATAAAAATAAAAATATTTTTTTATTTTTTTAATTCATAAAATCTTCAAAATTCAGTGTCTTTTTTGTCATGAGTTGAATAGCTATAAAACAAAGTCTATCCACTTTTCTTTGCAGAGAGCTTTTTAGCAATATCATGAATGCGATTAGGGAACGCACAATTCTAGAGATTTCACTATAATAAAAGAAAACAAAAAAATGTAATTTAATCTATACTAGTGTGCCTTGTGCCATTGCCATATTGTAATAAAGTATAATTTTAAGTAATTTTTTAATTCATAAAAACTTCAAATTTCATTATCTTTTATGTTGTGAGTTGAAATGCCAAGAAACAAAGCCCATGCACCCCTCTTTGCTCTTTGTAGAAGGCTTTCTAGTGATATCAAGAACGCAATTGGAGGATGCATGGTCTAGGAGATCTCACTGTAACAAACAAAACAAAGAACCAAACTTAATCCATAAAGGCCCAAGGCACATTTTAGGCACATTTTGGGCAAAATTGTTACTTTTCAAGGCAATGAGAAAAAAAATGAATTTTCTTTTTAAAAATCAATCTTAAAAATTTGCACTAAACTACTATGAAAATGTATGGCAAAAGAATACAGATACTTTGACTGCATATATTGAAAGATTATAACATTTGAAGTTAGAAGAATTAAATTTTTTTTTGAATCTTGCTCAATAGGGCCAATAGACTTTAACTCCTCCTAAGTGAGATTTTTACACTATACATGGTTATTTTTTTTTGACATTTTCATCTTGTATCATGTAAGTTACATACCTACCTAATTCCAAAATATTAGAGGAGTTTTATACATGTTGCCTCTAAAGTTCAGAGCAATATAACTTTTGATCCGAACACCTGATTGGGAAAAAAATTTATTCCTTCTAAAGGGGTATATGTTCATACAAGATCTTCTTAAAATGTTCTTAAAACTACATTAAAATTTTAAGAACATCTGTCTAAAAATGACTTCATACATATCTACTTGAGAACACTTGGATACGTTCAATTGTCATTTGGTCCTTTAGGGTTTAACCTTGGAAAGTGGGTCTAATCATTGTAGAAATCATCCTTTTGGGGTATCATGTGAATCATTTGTTTAAAAAGCTCAAAGCCACTCATTGGAGGTCAAACTACTGATTGTGTAAGACCTCCCTTATCCACATAAAATTCCAAAAATGGACATCTATATTTTTGTCTTACATAGAAGAGTTCTATGTCATCCATCAAACATGTAGTGTCTGTAGCAACATTATAGGGTTAAATTTAGCCATACTTGTGAACATTGGGTCTAACAAATTGACTCTCCAATTCAGTTGAAAGCCTAACATTAGGGCAAAATTTGACAACTTCTTCTAAAATATGTATGACAACTTCTTCTAAGTTTTGGTTGTTGGAAATGTCTATTTCCAAATTATTTGGTTGTTATACTCATGTTTTAAAAAAAAATGATTCCATTTCAAATTTTCAATTATAAAACAAAGAGAATTGTAAAATATTATAATCTAAAATAAAATGACAAAGTATGTAGGTATGCCAATTTCTCACTACATGAAGTGAGAAGCTAATAATAATCAATTAGTACAATTTATTCTTAAATGCATTGGATTTCATACCACACCACTTAATCCACATTTCTTCAAAATCTATTGAATCAATTACAAAATGTACCATTGCAATTCTCATTTGGGACCTTAAAGTTTCAAGATTCAAACTACTTTGCAATGATAATTCTGAGCCTAGAGGCCCTTCCCACAAGAAGTTGTGCTAGTTGAAATTATTAGAATAAATTGCCACAATTTAATCATGTGAGGATATAGCCTAATATAGTCAATATTTGAAGAATAAATCATTTAAACTTGGTGCATTTTCAAAACCAATGCATGAGATTTGGACCATATCCTCAAAACTTCAAGGCTCTAATTTTAATCCATGGGCATTCAAAATATCTAATCTAAGTTTACAAAACTAATCAATAAAAGTCCAAAGCTATATTTGAGCATTTATATAAACAATTATTGGATCATCATAGAAGAAAATGGGACTAAATAAACTAGTGGCGTAGAATACTTTTCAACCTTGTTATGCTAATTAACCTTGTACGGATGTTGTAGCCAAAAATAGTTGAAGGATGACTTTCTAAATCACTTTGGAAATGAAGAGTGCACGTAAGGTCCAAAATTAGATCATTTTTGGCAAAGTCCCCTTAGTGATTGGTCTCATTCCTTCAAGGACATTTTAAATTTCCAAGGCCATTTTTTTGTCAAATACCACTCAAAATTGCCAAAATGTAGACAACAAAATTTTAAACATCTATTTTTTTTCTTCCATATCCAACTATGGGATCTTGCACTAAACTAGTATGAGAATGTTTGGAAGAAATTTCAAAAACTTTGACCATACTAATCACAAGATGTAAGCGTTGAAAGTGAAGAAAATGAGTTTTTTTGTTCCTAGCTTGACTAGACTATAAGGCTTTGAATCCTCTCAACTAAAAAATTTTGGACTAGAGATTGCAAATTAAATATTTTTAATTGTTGAAGAACTGAGTTGAGATGTAGAGAACCCCTTGATGTGATTTTCATTCTTTAAATTTCTTAAAGTCAAAACAAGTATAAGATACAAGACAAGATAGACGAAAAAAATAAATTGTTGATGGCTCTAAGATGAAATTAAAACACAATAATCCCAATGGTGAGATTATTCTAAAGAGCAAACTCAACCATGTACAATTTTTTATTTCTTAAAATTGCGTTCATAAGCAAATCCAACACATTGTTTTCTCAAGAATTTGCTAAGATTGTTTGCAAAGGAAGAAGCTTCATAACTTCTACATAACTCATTCAAATGGAATGAATTGAAATCTTTCTACAAACTTAAAATATAATCTATAAAAAAAAAAATTTAAGTTATTATTATTGTCATCCACCTTCATTTGTTTTGGACTAATTGTAGCATAACTTTTGTTTCCAAGCAATGATTGAAATAAAAATTATATTTCTAGAAAGTTAATTAGTTTTCCTATCTTGAAAAAAAGTTTCAAATAATCTTGTAAATAATTGAGATTATAGGTACCTACTCAAACCTTTGGGACTCCTGAGGGAACTCTTGGGACTTTAGGGTAGGACCACCCATTTCCAACCAGGGACCAATTCCCAACCGGTAGTGCCCCTATTTCCAATCAAGGCTTGTAATGTGTTTTTTACTCTTTTTTAACTTTGGAACTAGTAAGATCATGACACATGTCCTAAAGTATGCAAAAAATAACAAGAAAATAGATAGTAGGAAGCTAGTTCTTGAGTGATCGGAATTGGAAGACTCTAGTGATTGGGAATTGGTTTGGAACACTTTTTGGCTCCCAAAATTCACAGAAATTTCAATTTTGCAAAAAAAATTCTGAAAATTTCGCAATCTTAGTATTTTCTGTCTTCCTACATGGGAAAAAACTCCATCACATTCAATTGCTCACCATCTGCGCCACAAGAGCTTAAGTGACTAGGTATAGGTGGTCCTACCCTAAACCATAAGTGAATACTGGTACTCACAAGAAACAACTCATAATTATTGTGGTTGTAAAAATGACAATCTTCATTAATCCTTAACCCCTAAAGGACCAAAGTTATTTTTCTATCAAAAACCACTCAAAACTGCCATTTTTGTTGCGTTCATCCAAGAAAACAAAAAATATATATTTTTAGAATCTAAGCTCAGGATATTATACTTTACTTGTCTAAGATCATGTAGTAAAAATATTGTGGAGTTTGACCGTATAGATTGGAAGATATTAGCGTTCAAAGTTGAAAAAAAAGTTTTTTTGAACACTAGCAATCAATTTCAGATGACTTTGATTGCCCTTTGTGGAATTTTTTTGCACTATGGACTTTGAATTAAAAAATTTGTATTGAAGAATTGAGTTGAAAGTCTAGGAAAAAAATTTCAAAAGAAAAATGCTTGTTTTCATTCTTTAAAAAATTGCCAAGTAGAAGTAGGTCCAAGATTGAAAGAAAAACTAAATCACTAATAGCTCTAAGATGGGATTGAAACACAATAATTCCAATGGTGGGATTGTTCTAGCAATAAAACAAAATCTTATTTAAAAAGAAATTTGAAAAATTGCATTAAGAAATTAATTCTATAAGTAATTTTTTCAAGAAGATGCCTAGATTGCCCAAAAAACAAGATTGTTCATGACTTTCACATCACTAATCCAAATGGAATGAATCAAAGCTTCACATGTAGAAAGATATGATCTATAAGGGAATTTAAAAAAAAAATTAATTTCATGTTTTTGTGGATTTTTTGTTTTTGCTTGGTGAAGTAAAAATTGTATTTCAGATGGCATAACTTTTGCTCCCAGTCACTGATTGAAATAAAAATTATATTCTCAAAAAGCTAAGAAGTTTGTCTATCTTATGAGAAAGTTTCAAAAAGTTTCATTAAAAATTGAACCTGCCCAAAATCCATTTTGTCTTCCAAGGGGACAATGGTCCATTAGGGGTTAAAGGATGGATTGGTGACCATGGAAATCATCCCTTTAATTACCATGTAAATCATTCACTTAAAATGTTGCAAAATTATTCATTATAAATATAACTATTGTACAAGACCTCCCTTTTTTACAACAAAATTCCAAAGATGAATAGTTGCACTTCTATCCTACTAGAAGGATTCTTTCTCATCCATCGGACACCAAACGTCCGTGTCGATGTTTAAAGGTTAATGGTTGTTTGTTGCCCAAAGACAACTTCTCCCACAAAATAGTTGTCAAGGACAACCCAAATATAAATTGGCAGCCCACAAGTTGCCAATTTTTTCCCCTACATGACATCATTTGGATGGAGAATGGACGAGATAATAGAATTAGAGCAATTGCACTATCCAAGGAAAAGTTGGTTACTAAAGCTATTGGCATGCCCGCGCAGCCACTCCTCCACCTATCCTTACATTCTAGGTATAAAAATCTTGAGCGACCTCTTCAAAAATTGAGCTTTGTATGGAATCCTCTAATGTTGTTCATCACCCTTTCAATGCTCCATGATTTGGGATTCATTGTTGAGATTTCATCATTCCAACAATTCATCGGACAAGAAATAATGGTGGCCTTGACTTCAAGAATAGTAGCCCACATATTGTTGAGTGTGTTGGATATTCTGCCTCCTAGTGGGGACTTGGCAAGTGGAATCAACAGAGAGATTTGTAGAGCCTGTCACGAGACATTTGGTGAGTCAAATTTTCCATGTGACCAGGGCGATGTTCTCACGTGCATTAGGGACTTGGTAAGTGGAATCAACACAGAGATTTGTGGAGCCCATCAGGAGACATTGGGTGAGTCAAATTTTTCCGTGCGACCACAACAATGTTCTCACGTCGGGGAGTTGGCAAGTGGAATCAACAAAGAGATTTGTGGAGCCCATCGTGAGACATTTGGTGGATCAGATTTTCTGTGTTACCATAGCAATGATCTTGCATTAAAGACTTGTGCAAGTGTTTGGAATCAACAAAGAGATATGTGGAGCCCATCGTGAGATATTTGACGAGTCAGATTTTTTTGTGATCGTGGCAATGCTCTCTCTCTCTTGGGTGTGGATTGTCTGAGTTCACATTGAAAAAGATGCCCCTATATTGTGTTTTGTGTTTTGTGTTGAGTAGAATAGGCTTTGGAATTCCAAGGCCAATTGCCCTGCAGCACCCCCCACATCCACCTCCCAAGAGACAACGCACGGCCAAAAGACAACCTCCGTTCCCATTCCATTTTGGATCAACGGCGGTAGAGCCAGCCCAAGCCGCCTTTTGGAATCTCTCAGTTTTGACCTTAGTTCAATCCTGTCAGTCAGTCGTGGTCGGTAGAAGGGGACATTCGGCTGGTAGCTGGCGAGCTGGCGGCTTCGCCTGGTCTTTCCTTGCAGCAACTGCTGTGTCTTGTGGTGCCTGTGCTCTTCTCCTTGCGCGTGCACTCCTGGGGTGAGCTTCGTCACAAAAATAGTCTCGTACATCGCAAGCTTCTGAATTCGAATCGAGACATCCCATGCTGGGATGGTTGGATGGTTTTGGTGGATTAGATTTCCGGAACATTTGGGTCCATTTGGGACGAAATCTGGAGCTTTCCACTTTCATCCTGAATGTTGGAGCTTTTGCAGCCATGGTGAGCCTCTGTCATGGTGAGGAGACGCCCCTCTCAGAGAGTGGCAATAGGACTGGTGGTGGTGGTTTAGGGCTTCCACCCGATTCGTTGCAGAAGCTTTGTTCCGAAATTGGGAGTTTGGTAAGCAACCCTGACGAGAGCTTCAGCGACCTTACTGTTACTGTCGATGGCAGGAAAGTGTTGGTGCATCGGTGCATTCTGGCCGCTAGATGCCCTGGTTTCCGGAAGGTGTTTGCAGAGATTGAATTGAATGGGAAGAATCGAGAGATGGAGCTGAGTTCTGTTGTGAAGGAGGGGAAAGTAGGGTTTGAAGCTTTCACGGGGGTGATGGGGTATGTTTATGGTGGCAAAATGGAGCCCTGGCCTGCACTTGTGGAGTGCTACCACTTGAGTTGTGCTCATTTGACGTGTCGGCCGAGTATCGACTACGTTTTGGAGATTCTCTGCGCGTCTGTGGTGTTGGAATTACCGGATTTGAAGACTCTAGCTCAGGTATGGCAGTCTTCAGGGGTCACAACCACGTCGTCAGTCACATGCCATTAGGTGCGTTCTCATTAAACCACTGAAGTGCCAGAGGAAATAAATGGATTTTGTAATTTTTATGTAAAAAAATTTAGAGAACATGGCGCTGAACTCTAGTTGTTTCGTAAATTTGGGAGCTGTATGGAGCTAGCTACGAATTTTACGAAGTCCCTGTGGTGTCGTATCCAAAACCGCGGACTAGATTATGTTTAAAAAGGTTTCTTCCTATCTGGAGACAGTTGCTTCGGAAGGCTACATTCAAATCCATTTTTTTAAGGCTTTCATTTACTAGATAACTTACTGTCTTGATTTCGATTGTACTTGGGAGAATTGTAATGAGCCTCGAGTTGAATTGGGGGATCTATCTCACCTTGAGAATAATTTGTTGAAGGTTGACATAGCATTGTTGTTCAGCTCAAACATTGGTTTCACGATACGCTTTGTGCATGGAAGTGGGGCTTCAAACTGGCTCTAAGTTTGCTGGGTTTTGCAGGAGCATCTGATTGGTTCCATGGGGAAGTTTCAAGTAGACGATGTGCTGCATGTGCATCATTCCGTCTCAACCACCGAGTGCTCTCAATTGCAATTGGCATGCTTAACCGCATTAGCCTCTTCCTCGATTGACAATCTCACCCTGGAGAGCGAGTTTTCGGGAGCAGCTCTGGAGCAAGTGAGAAAGATGCGAAAGGACTTGGGGCTTGACGGGTCTCGCCTGACGCCGGCGCAAGAGAAGCAGTGCAAAAGAATATACAGGCAATATGTTTTGTCATTGGTTTCATACTATAACATGTTTTTCTTTGCTTACCTTCTTTGCACTTCCGAGTGCTTCGTATTGAGGATAATGCGTTTTTTTGAACAGGGCTCTAGATTCGGATGATGTAGAGCTGGTGCGGTTGCTGCTAGACGAGGAAAAACTGAATTTAAATGGAGCGCACGCACTTCATTATGCTGCTGCGTACTGTCACCCTAGAACTTTGGCTCACTTGCTAGACCTCGACCTTGCAGGTAAGGAATGGATGGCACAATGGTGATGGAAAGTTCTTTCATTCATTCATGGACAGTTTCATGATGCTTTTCTTACTATTCCTTTTGAGAATTGATATTCTGTAAACTCAGAGACTGTAGACTTCTTAATTAAAAAGGAATTGTGTCAATATGCTGTGAGATAGTGTACATGAAATGGATCTATAATTTTTGTGCAGATACAAACGCCCGTGATGAGAAGGGTATGACAGTTTTGCATGTGGCTGCTTGGAGGAGGGAGCCGCATTCCATTGTCAATGTGTTGGAAAAGGGTGCAAATCTGAAGGACTGCACTTTGGATGATCAAACCGCTCTTGACATCTCGAGGCGGCTGACGAAGAAATTGAATCTGGATAAAGGGGTGGTCCCAAAGGAACGCCTCTGTATCGACGTTCTGGAACAGGCAGCAAAGGACATGGTATCAGTGCCCTTGGGTGCTGCAGCTATGCTGGCTGAACCAACTACTGAGAAAGAGCTTATGTCGGCGTTGCTCTACCTAGAGAATCGAGGTAAAAAAACCCTGTTCAGTCCTAAATTGTGCATATTTCTTATCCCTAAAGACTAGGCTTCGTGGATTCAAAGTGAACAATTTGATTGATCATATTGTGAACAGTATAATTCAGATGGGGCTAAAATTTGAAATCACCAGAATCAGCAGCAAAGAACATTGGCTGTGTTGGTAAAAAAACGAACAATTTAGACGGAAGAAAGTCCCTCTATGACCTCCTCAAATCTCCTTAACAAACATGGATGGATGCTGGCTGAACCAACTACTGAGAAGGAGCTTATGTCGGAGTTGCTTCCGTAGAGAATCGAGGTAGAAAAAACTGTTCAGCCCTCAACTTCCGATTTTGTGCATATTTCTTATCCCGAAAAGACTAGGGTTCTTAGATCTATAATGGCCAATTTGATATATTACATTGTGAAAAGTATAATTCAGATGGGGCCAAAAAAATTTGATCATCAGAATCAACACAGAACATTGGTTGTGTTGGTTCAAAAACAGAAATTAGACGAAAAAAAGTCCCTTTTTACGACCTACTCAAATCTGCTAAGCAAACATGAGACCTAATTTGGGTTCCTTTGATACTTTAGGCCTGGTTTGATGTGGAGAAAATTTTCCCTTTTAAATTTTGCAGTGTCATTGGCGAGGGTGCTTTATCCTCAGGAAGCGGATATTGTATGCGCACATCTAGATTCGTACGCTTCGTGTATGAGCTCCTCGGGATCAGGAAACGGCAGTCGGAAGAGGAAACCTTCCGTAGATCTCAACGAAGAGCCTGCACAGAGGTTGGCAGGGTTGGTGGGGGTTGCTGTCGTAGAAGAGTCGAAAGAAAGGCGTTTGGAATCACTGAGACAGAGGTGTATCGCTCTACGAAAAGCTAGTAAGTTGCCTTAAGTTTCCTGAACACTATTACTTTATCATTAAGGTAACTGCGTCCGAATAAGCAATTGAACATTGTTCAAGTACTTAATTTGTTGTTGAATCTTGTTGGAAGTCAAAAGAGGTGTTTTAGACTCTCTGCTTATACATTTTTCGGACTCTGTATGAATAAACTATGAATTTCCCAAGTGCTGAAAATAGGTGAACCCAACAGCAACCCCTAGACTCTCATGAATAGAGGCAATGAATACATAATGCCAAGTCCAATTTTCAAGGCAGATTTGTCACCATTCCATTGGATAGTCAGAAAAGCATTATAAATCACAATGCAAACCCTCTTTCTACACCCTTAGATTTGTGAAAAGTACAGATACAGACGTTTGTGATGAACTATTAGACTTGGCATTATGTCCCGTAATGCTCTATAGCATTATCTGTTCTTGAGCATTATCTCGTCCATTTTAGGCAAGGATTTGTAGAGGACAGTTTGAGAAAGGTTTCACAATTAGGTGCAGTGACTTAGTACTTCTATCTTTCTCTTTATCAAAACAGCATCTTCTTACTTATTGGTGTTTTTTCTCCTGCCTTTGCATTTAAATACCGAGTCTGGAGTGTGCTAGCATTGAAGTAAGAGTGTTCAAGTTTAGGGTTTAGAGATTTAGCATTTTGTGGTTACATCTGAAAATCATTGTAGTTGAGTCATGCCGCCTTGTTCAATCACATTGGTGTGTGGGATTTTTGCAGCTTTAATGGGACGACGATATTTTCCGTCCTTTTCGGCAGTCATAGACGAGTATGTGCTGGATGACGACCTCATGGACCTCGTCGACGAAGGGAACATCGAGGCTCAGCTCTTGAAAAAGAGTCACTTCGCAGAATTGAAGGGTTTATTGCAGGATTCGTTTCCGGAAGGCAAGGTTAGCAATGCCGACAATGGCCACAAGAAGCGAAAGGAAATGCTGAAAAAACCCCGTGTGCTTGATGCTGTTCTTTCATCATCGTCCTCTACATCATCTTCTAGAGGTACAGGCGTCAGTATGGTAACGACATCTAGTCAATAGATGTAGTTACATAATACACTCTGACCTCTTTTAACCTGACTGCAAAAATTGGGCTCCCAAAATTGACTGAAGCTATGAAAAGTGTGTTACAGTTTTTCTAGAATATCGTCTTTAGAGAAGGTCATTTCAAAGAGGATTGAGTGTAGATTCATTTTTGTAGCTTTGCGAACACCAGATTGTCTCATCTTTGCCAGGATGACCCAAGGAATGAAGACATGATGTACCATGGAGAGAGAGAGAGAGGATATAGGTTAACGATTTTAGGGATCCTTCATTTCGTGAAGAGCATTTAAGGATCTCGCAGTCTTTAGGAATCTTTCAGGCTGAAGAGTGAGGAGGCAAAATTATTCTGGTGCATGTATCAAATTAGAGCGATAGGGTTTTCGTTATTTCAGTTTGATCTGTTTTTTTGGAGATTCGAAAGCATGTTCATCTGATGGCAGTTGCCACTTGTAATATACCGGTATCAATGAAACGGTGCTACAGGAAGGATCTTCGGTTATCTTTCAATTCATGTGTTTGTTCTCAGTAGCCATGCTAAACGACATACTTATTGGAGACTATTTTGTAATTTTTATCTACTGATTTTATAATCCTAACTTATTGAGTTTTTCTTTTTCTACTTACCCATCTATTTTGGCACGATTAACAAATTGTCATCATGGCACCTGTTGCCTGCAAAAAGGCAGAGTTTTGGGATAGTTGTCAATGTGAACGCAATTATGTATCAGTTTAGGGCTTGTTTAGTAATACTGGCCTACCAAATGATTACCCAAATGGGATTAGTAGCTTACTACCCACGTTTCCCAAGCATTCTCGTGGGTAATCTAACCGTGGATGCCAAGCAATGTTAACCTTAGTCTCGAGGGTAATCCAAGGGCCAGGGTATATAGCGCCGGCTCCACCCTTTGTCTTTCACCTTTGCCCTTTCGTTTCTTCTCAGTTCTTTTGGAGGATATAAGAGTCACAGTTTCTTCAGGAGAGGAGCGTTTTGTGTAAGTTTTGTTTGCGATCATCACGTGTCTACATCAGCTCAAACTCCTTAGGAAAGGTGTGTACCATGTTCTTACAACTTTTTCTCATTTCCAGAATGCTTGATTTCATAGAAATTTATTGGTTTACTCAAATCAAGATGCAACCACTTTTCGATTGCAGACATCCAAGTATCTATCTATTGCAGACACTGTACTCGATTCTTTGTGAAAGTTTCTTAAATACTTTGTGTGGTTGCATCTGTTCGTTTGAAATCGTGTACGATTTGAGGGTTGCATGTTCCAGTCCCAAACCCTAAACTGTTTATGCGCACTCAATGTTGTAATTAGGAGGACATAGGTGTTCGGTTTTGGATTTTTGGATGTTCATCTCAGTATACGTCTTTTAAATTGTGACACCAATTTTCTTTGTTGCTGTAACAGAATGGCTCGTACCAAGCAGACTGCTCGGAAATCAACCGGAGGAAAGGCTCCAAGAAAGCAATTGGCGACGAAGGTGAGTTTAATGGCTACTAAATTGAATTCCCTCTCACGGTTCAAATGTTGTGATCTGTACATGATACTGTCGTAATATCCAGTGCAAGGATGGCATAGTGATCATCCATGGTGTTGATGTTTGTGCTGTTTGCATCTATTGACAGGCTGCCAGGAAGTCAGCGCCCACCACCGGAGGAGTAAAGAAACCCCATCGGTATCGCCCAGGAACGGTTGCTCTGCGGTGAGTGCTTGCAACCTGGTACAGTTATTTATATGAACCTTTAACCTAATTAATTACAAATAATTATCGCAAGGAACAAGAGGCTGAAATAGGGCCTTATTGTTTTTAGCAGTTTTGAGTATGTCACATGGGGACGTTCTTTAGTTCAATCTTAGCTATTTTCTGACCAACACATGCAATGTTCTTGACTTATATGGGTGATATAAAATTTGACCGCATCCGTAGTAAATATTTTTCACAATATGATCGATCAAATTGGTCATATTAATCCTCGGTCCTTCTGGATGGATAATTAATATCTAATAACTGTACTATTAAGCAGTTCACAACCCGCCTTCCAAGCCACATATTATGATTTTTTTCAAGCTCTCACCTGTTTTGCAAGACCATGAAAGCAATGATAACGTCAAGTCTATTTTACCCTAGATGTCAATAGAGCCAGCGACAGTATTGTAATGTATAGATAGATGATTCTGTCTTCCGGATCATACACATGCGCCTGCACAATAGTTTTAAAACTGAATGATCTCCAACGGATCCCTATTTAGTTGATTGGCTTCCTTACGAGACTGGATTGATGTGCAGTGAGATTCGCAAGTACCAGAAGAGCACCGAACTGCTGATTCGGAAGCTGCCATTCCAGCGTTTGGTCCGTGAAATTGCGCAAGATTTCAAGGTGACATCTTTACAAGAGCAATAAAACGTTCCCATATGTTCGTGTTTTCTGGTTGCAGCTTTGAAATCTAATGTTTATCTATTTTGCTTCAGAATGGGATGCTTTTGTAAATGCTTTGAGTTGGATGCTTTGAAGTTTATGAGAATCTTCTTACTAGCTTAACATGTGACGTGTTACTTAATTTATTGCAGACTGATTTGCGTTTTCAAAGCCATGCTGTCCTTGCCCTCCAAGAAGCTGCGGAAGCATACCTTGTGGGGCTCTTTGAGGACACCAATTTGTGTGCCATCCATGCCAAGAGGGTGACCATCATGCCCAAGGATATTCAGCTTGCGAGAAGGATCAGAGGGGAGAGAGCGTAGTCTTTAGCCCTTTAATATCCAAAGCTAATTTCTACAGACTGTCACCTGCGGAGGACCCATTGTAATAGACATAGGCGGCATGGCATGCACTTTATTTCTATGTACAAAGCAATTCTGCTATCATAAAGTTTGTTGAAAATGTAATATTCTATGTAAACTGTAGAAACATTTGGTACGTAGCTCTCACTATCTTAGGTCCATGGGCTTTGGCACTTGAACTACCCCAACGGACTCTTTATTTCACGCTGCTCTTGGGACGTAAGTTAGTATGCTTCTAGAATCATGCGATTGGATTCAGATTTGTCAACTTATAGAATTGGTTGAAACTTAGCAGTTCTTCTGCTCAGTTTTGTATCCTTTTTGTGAAATGAATATACTAGGGCTTCGCGGTTCTCTGGACAACTGTCACTGATTGTCCTTTGCACTGAAACATTGAGTTAAATATTCTCGGAGCAGCTCTCAGATATCTTCTTACAAGCTCCTCAAGAATTCAAGCTATGCTCTTCTATCTACTTGGTGTGGGTTCTAGAATACGGTAGATGTTTGCTTTGTCTTTGAAGCATAGGAATGAATAATGATGTCATCAAACCATTTGATTCTAAATAGTTGGATCTAAGGTGATTGGTGTGATAAAAGATTGTTTGAACTGAAGTGACCCACGTTATGGGCACACATTATCTTGTAACAACAAGGATGAACAACAAATATTGGTAGCTCTAGTCTCTAGACCACAATCTAGTGTTCAACCATGGTGCCTGTGACAACATTTCCAATCTCGAGGAGAACCACAGTCTAATGTTCACCAGTGATGCCCATGGCGACATTTCCATTGTACTGTACAGTAGTAGAGTAACTTATGCAAGCAATATTCTAGGAATGAATTTAGTTTAATTTGCACAAAATCATTAGTTGGCTGGGAAGCTGCAATGCTAGTGTCATTGGTTGACCCAGTAATTGCAAAGAGCAGTAATTGCAAAGAGTCATTGGTTGGCTAGGAAGTTGCACAAAGTCATTGTAAAGAGACTCCATCCTTGATTAATTAATTTATGCTTCTTTCCTTCAATCTAAAGCCAAACGGATGCACTAACACTTGAGTGGCATAGTGTTGTAAGTAGCTAAAAAAGTTGGACCACTTATAATGACTAATTCTCAGTCTTCTTCCGAAACCCTAATGTCAGTGATTCATCGGAAATTGGCACACATCACGTGAATGTTGTATGAAATTTTGAGCATGATGTATGCCAAGACTCAAAGGGGTAGAGCCTCGCTTACGTAAGCAGCTGAATTTGTGCAGATGAGGAGACTTTGCAGGTATGACCTACGTGATTAGGATGAAGCTACGCACCTCTTTGTTAGCGGTGACGCAATGAAGGAGGAGGAGGACCAGGTGTCAAGTACAGAAATACGTCTTTTGCAGGGGAGAGAGCTCCTCTTGTTGTGGTGACTGCCACTTTACGAGTTCGCCAGTGTTAAGGAATACGAGCAGAAGTGCGCTTCATTGAAGGAGCTTTGCGAGACTCATGTCTGGCTTTACATCATCTTGACTCCCGTAGGAGTAGATGAGGAGGAAATCCACAATGCTCGTAGTGGCAAGTCTCTTTGGTGTAGGTGAACACGATCCACTCTGATGGGATCTCGTGCGTGTGAAGCTGAACTAAGAGGTTTGTTCAAGCTCCTTGTGGTCTTTGAACAATGATTTCATGAATTATGAAGGCATTAACGTGAAATTTCTGAATTGTGCCCTGAATAATTGGAGTGCTACTTGATGGGATGATGTTGGATTCCTGCAGTAGTCTTTGTTTTTCTAAGAAAGATTTCATCTTGTTGCAGGCTGTGTCAATGGGTGTACGAACCGGGGGTAAGTCCTGTTGACGAGGTGAAACAATATGTGAAAGCCCAAGGAATGGATCGAACTGTGACCCAGATACGGTATGTAAAATGTTAGAGACTGGTTCCTTCAGTGGTTACATCAGCATGCCCAACATTTAGGTATTTGTCGTGTATCTTGATTATTAGATACATGACCAAAATCTCCAATTCGTGGTGTCGAGAAATTTGCCGCATTATCCCACAAATTCTTGAGGATTGTGCTCTGTAGGAAGTTGGATCTCCATGACAATATGTGGTGTCTCTACCGCTTGTTCCCCACACATGAAGCAAGAGGTCTGGTTGAAGTCCCATCCAATTGGTCTGCTTTGAATTCTGCATTTTGGTAGCTGTCAATGTTAGAAATTCGTATGACATTCATGTTGGAAAGTTCAAGCGAGTCGTTGATCCATATATGAACCGATTCCTTGAGGTTGTTGCCTGCCTGGGTGGAGGAGAAGCTGTGTCAATCTGGCATGACAGGTAGTCTTGATGGAAGCTAACTGAAGTCGAAGAGATTGCTCAGATTTCGTGTGAAGATTCAGCAGAGCCTAGATCGAAGACTGCCATGTCCTACACACGCGACATTCCGTGTGACGACGGCAAGATCCTCGATCCTATTTGGTGAATCAGGGAATTGACGAGGTGAGGGTGCACTATCATGTGACGAAACTCCACTTGATGTATTCAGGAATCAGAAAATAAATGCGTTCAGTTAATCAACCCCTAAAGAACCAAGAGAAACCCAAATCGGGCCTCACGTTCAATTCTTCTTTCCAGAATCTTGAGAAGGTCATATGGGAACTTTCTTTTTGTTATTTCGTACCATTTTTCGAAATGTTCTTCAGAGATTCTGGTGATACCAAACCATTGGCTCATCTCAGTTGTATGTTTCTCAATATTATCAATTGAATTGGATCTTTTCAAACCAGAAATCCTTGGTCATTTAGGGCTTTAGTTTTGCACACCACAGCACGAGGTTGTTTTGGACAAGCAGGGGCACCGTGAATTCGATGACTAAATATATTACAAGCTGAGGTTGCTGTTAGAATATTTGACAAGCTACTGAATTTAGAATTTCTACGGAAGTAACAAGTGGTTTATGTTGACTATGTGGATGCCAACAGTTTCAATGATTCAGGATCATTTGAAGGTCGGTTGCCTCGGTCGGTCTAATTGCTACATGGCGGGGTTTGAGAGATGATCAACTGAATGCTCCACAAAGTGTGCTACGGATGGAGGGACCGAAGTGTTTGTACACATCATGGGCTGGAGGTGTCCAGAATAAGATAGTAATAGCGGCACAAGCAGTGGCGAAACCTGAAGTTTATCCCTGGCAAGCCAGCCGAGCAGAACCTGAACACAGACAAGCCACTTGTATAAACACCATCTCTCTCGCACAACACTGAAATTTCAAATTTGAGAACCACTAGGACACTATAAGAAAACCACGTTTTGGGTGATGTTTTTTCACTAACGTGCAATGGTCGATAAAACATGAAGATATTGGAGGACATTTGGTCCAACAAGGTAGATTTTTGTGAATGTTGCGAAAAACATTAGCATGTTACTATAAATCTTTTTTTGAAGTTGATGTTATCATTGACACTGACGTTTTATTTGACATGACTAAACACATACTGATGTTTTTTGGAACATCCAAGAAAACATAGATTGCCACTTCAACAAGAAGACCAATTTTGACTATGGATAAATTTGTAAAAATTACTATAGTCTATGGTAAAATGTTGACCATATGTGAAAAATTTAGGGGTAGGGCAACCACATGATATCCTTTACAAAAAAAGGAAAATGGATGGATGTATAAGGTAAACCTGCCTATGACAGGCAAATCTCCCATAAACAGGCACCTAGGAAATTGTCCATAACAGTCTAATATTAACTCATGACAGACTTTTCCTAATAATTGGAATTAGGACTACATTAGGTTGATTCGTGACCATAATTAAAGCCTTGGGAGATGGTCATGGAGTTATTAGTGACTGTCATAGGACACTTACACCTTTCTAGTGTAAACTGGTAGTAAAAAGTTATTTTTTTATTCCTTCAATGTCATGTCTATGATAGGAAATCTTGTAGCCATGTTAGAAAATGTTGTGAATGATTTAGGTGACAAGATGACCATTATAGAAACACTTTTTTGTTGATTTGGGGTAGTCTACAGACTCATTTGGGCCAACTGGACAGCACATTTCAAAAATTCATTAAAAATTCTTACTTTGTCCAAAAAATAAAATTCCAGTTGCTTCTTTCATTTCTCAGATTTGTCTTTGTATGAAAAAAAATCAGAATTTTTTTGGTAATGGCAACATGACAAATCAATTATTTTGCCTGTCATAGGCAGGTTTACCTTACCATAAATGAAAAGAGATGGTCTTTATACAAGTGGGGTGGTAGGAAGTGAGACAATCCATATGAGATATATAAAGCAAAAATTGTATTAAATATAAAATGTCTGAAATAATATGATCAAGATGTTTGAAACAACATTGAGATTTATAAAACAACGTTGAGACTTACAATAGTCAACTTCCCATATTCTAATTATCCCATATCTTTTGTCTCACTATGGACAGATAATTAATGGATATAAATAGAACCTCTCAACCTTTAATTCTTATTAACTTTAAATGAAGAAATTCCTTCATTTGGCCATCAAAAATTCTCTTGATGGTAGATAGTAAGTGTTTTTTAATTCTTGTTGAATTCAACAATTGTTCTTGTTTATTTTATTTTTAAATCAATATTTTCTATTGACCTTAATTTATAGATATGGTATGCAGCAATTGATGTCTCCAAAAATGTCTATCTAAACATCTAAATTGACATTTCAGAAAAAAATATTAAAATTATTAAATGGCATGAAAGTGTGCTAACAAAGCATGCCATGTTAGATTTTGGTGGATCTACGTCACTTTTTCATGTGTCCACGTCATTAATAAACCGGATGAATTTTTTTCCTACGTGGTGCTTACGTGGCGTTGAGCTGTCCGACAAATGGCACATCATAGAAACCTTGGAAGACCATGTTTTGGAGGATGTCATAAAAAAACGAGGTCAAAAAAAGCATGTTTTCTAAAAATTTGGCACACTTTTTGCCCGTCCAGTTGATAGATTTCATGTGACATCTACGCTTATTCCCTTCACGTCAATACTAAGCCATGTTTTTTTCAACATCACAAAAAACAGCAGTTTCATATAGTAGGAGCTCCTTGATGACAATGCCAACCTTTATTCAACAATTTAAAGTACAACTCCCAATTCAACTCCCAATTTACCTGGGGAATCAAAGAGACCTCCTTGCAGGTGGAAAAAACACAAGCATCTCTTCTGAATTTCCAATCCAAATTTCTCAAAATTTGGCGCAATTGTTCGGAGACAATTGCATAAAAGTCCAAATATGAAACCAATTTGATTGGTCAGCTGAATGTGAGAACTCAAGGTGCAATGGCCCGCTTTTCTAATAAAATCTACAAAATTTGATAAATATTGGGCTTATGGCAAATGTATTTTCTTTTTTGGCAAAACAAATCTTGGCATGACAAGCAACTAGCCATAAGATCTTCATTTTTGCAAGTTTTTTTTCTTCCCGTCCTTACATGAACTCATTTAGAATTACATGAACTCATTTAGAACCTCGTAGAGTCATCAAGAGGCATTCAAGGACCACACTTGTTGCAATAAATGAAAAATAGATATTTTCATGAAAACAAATGTATTTTCCAAGAAGGAACACCTAGAGGGTAATTGCTTGAGTTATTATTTTTAATTATCTATTTCTTTTTGCTTATATATTTTTACAACTATATTGCCTACCTCAATAACACTGTCATATTAATTATAAAAGTGAAGTTTTCTCTCAAAGATTTAAGTATTGCTTTGGATGAATGAAAAGACCGTATTTAAATGAAACATTGGCATTGTAGCACCATGTTCATCATCTAGAATAAGTGCATAAGAGCATTGAAGAGTTAAGTCTAACCTAAGGAAATTGCATTATTAAGAGCAATTTTAATCAAATTAAGGATAGTAAGATTGCTTTTGAGAATTAATAGTAAATAATTGAAATTCTTCCAAAATATCTATATCTTTGATTCATGTAGAACATTCTTTTTTCTTTTGTTGATATTTAATGAAGAAAGTTCTTGAAGCCTTTGGCAAATTTTAGTTGGATGAAGTGCATTTTTCAAGATATTCATTGTGTACTTGGTTGATGTTGGTTGAGCACTTTTGGGTTAATAGGTGAATGCATGGTTGAGTCATCATTCTATGTCTATGTGACCTAGGGCATTGAGAGGCAATTTTAAGGTTTTCAAGACATCATAGCCAAATATTGAAAACTATTCTTGGTCTTAAATTAATTTTTGGAGGTTTTAGAATATCAAATTTGATTTCTCATGACCAATTTTTTTGTAAAAAGGTGATTGTGTTCTCTCAAAAATTGCATTCTAAGTTATTTCAAGTTAACTTGGAATGCAATTTTTGGAATCTTTTGTAGAAAGGTGATTGTGTTATTTGTATTCATTTATTTGTTTTGCTAGTTAGTATATTTGTATGAATATATTATTTACCTCAATAACATCAAATTAGTCATTAAGAAAAAAAAATCTCTCAAATATTCAAATATTACTTTGGATAAATGAGAAGGTATTTGAATGAAACATTGACATTGTAGCACTTTGTCTTGCACTTTGTCTCGCACTTTGTTCATCATCTACACAAAATAGTTAAATTAGTTTGCCTTAACAATTAGATTGCTTTATTCCAAGAAAGGTACTTTACAAGCCATCAAAGTCAACAAATACTTCTACAAATATGTCCATTTGTACACATGAAGGTTCCTGAGTCTCAATTACATCAATACCTAATTCAAAAGTAGTGCATTCTTGTATACTAACAATAAATATTTTATATAGTGTCAAATGTCAAGAAATTAGTATGGGGCAACCTAATTTCACTATTTTTTATAGAATAAGTGCATTAGAGTGCTCAAGAGTTAAATCTAACCTAAGGGAATTGTATTGTTAAGAGGACTTTCAATAAAACTAAGGATAAGAAGACTCAAACGCTAATATCTCGCAATCTACATGGTGGAAAATTCTTAATTTTTTTCCACATCTTGTCAAACCAGCATACTACAAGATCCTACGGTTACATGTGTTCAAAAATGTTTTTCTTCCAAATTTTGGTACTTGTGCTCAAAATGGCAGTTTTCGAGCGTTTTGGAGGAAAAAACCTATTGCAGGAACGTAAGGGTTTAAATAAATTTAGCTTCAATTTTTTTAAATGTGAGAAAAATCAAACCTCATTAGCATATAATCATGGCTATCTTAGCAATCATATTTGAGTTTTAGTTTTAGGCCATTGGCTATTTGGGAAGATTTCTTATCTAAATGCAAGAATGTTCATCCAAAAGAGCGATACCATCCTCAGATTTCACAACAATTCACAACTAATATTTGTATAGGGGTGCAAACTAACCACTAAAAAGCATATTTAAAACATAAAAATAACGTATATACTATCTTTTGTCCTAATTGCAAGAATTTAAATAGTTCAAGATTCAATCACACTAATTTGAATGAGTGTTTGATGAATGTGATTTAAATAGTGCTTGGATGAAAGTTAGAAGAAATGCAAATGAAGATTAAAGAAATTTTGATTGAATTTTGAATGAATATAGATGAAAATAGGATGATCATTACACTATTTGAGATATTATGAGAATAGTGTGGTCGACATTATATTGATTTTATCTAAAATACTTTAAACTTCTATATTAGTGAGCCTTACAAAAGGGCTGTTAACACTTGGCTGTACATAGGACCCCCACTGACTTTGTTTTAAGCACGATAGTAAATTTAATTGAACTTCAATTTACACTGAGTTTAGCACTGAACATTCAGGGGTCTTATCGTAAATTAATGGGACGTCCAGACCTCCAAGTTGATAAAAATGCCCAAGAAATTCTCAAATCTACTGTTTTTGAAGATTGTTGGCTTTAATTTAGTTAACTTCTACTTTGGAAGCCTAAATAAATCACAGCACAACAGGTGGTTAGCCCCAACGAAATTCAACTAACAGAATAACGAACTTCAACAAACTGGCCCCAAACTCCAGAAGCTGGAGCTCGCTCGGCAACAATCGGCAACAACAAAATTCTCAATTGCTCTTCTCATGGCCAGCGATGGCGTTCCCGTGTCTTCCCGCATCAGTAAGTGGTCTTCCCCTTTCATTTGAATCAACGGAATCACGCTATGCCATGTAGCACGGCATTCAATCTTTTTGCCAACCGCTTCACATGAGAATTTCTCCTTGAGCAGCCAATTAGGGTTACAACAATGAATGTTGCAATGAATGAGTGTGTTGCCTGCGATTTGTAGCTGTTATTCGCGTGCTGGTGGCTGCTATGGGCGACAGTGCGCGATCCGTGCAAGAGGCGGCTGCGTTTTCACTTTGCGAGATTGCTCGACAGTGAGTGTGGTGCTGCTTCGCTCTGCTGTTGTGCATTGCGTTTTAATTTTCAGAATCTGAATTTGAGAACTTTATGTCTTGATTTTAGTAAATGTTGCAAGAGTTGCGTACTTTAGAATTTTGTGATATGCTTTTAGGAACGCTGAAGCTGTTCTTGACTGCTGCGCCACGAGTTTACGAGCTGGCAAGCGGGTAGGCTGCGCTCTTTGGCCTTTGAATACTATGCTGGAGCGTTTGCTAAAGGAAAATGGAATGTTCTTGTTCTCCTGTTCGTAATCAAGCAGGGATTTGAACGCTTATAAAGTTCTCAATCACTGTATGTGTACTTACGGATTAAGAACAGAGTTGTTCGAACTAGAATCGGAAAAAAATGCAGCGTAACACAATCAAAAACGCAATTGTGAGAACGGGAATATTCTGTTTTGAAGTAACTAAGACTAGAGCTGTCAGTGCAGGAAGCTTAGGAAAAGCACGATAGGTAGATGGCCATGCCGACATATACGTGTATTATGTCGAGACACCGCTTCTATCTTCCCGATTCGAGTATTATCTTATATTTGAAGTATAATTCAGCTGTCGCTGATGATTGTTCGTGTGATTTTGGGAACTAGGTCGTAAGTTATCGTGCCGGTTTGCTGCTTATCATGGCCTACACTATTCGGGAGATGAGCGAGGAACAGGTTAATTCAGTGCTGATGCGCACCACTGCCAAGCTTGCCATGGTGGAGTTGTCAGCAAACAAGGTACATTCGAATTTCGAGGGAGCCATTTTGCCATGCTTGCAAGATTGGCCTAATTCCCAGATTGAATTACGAGTAATCCTAGAGTCTTTAACTCTAAATCGGTATTTTTTTTTCATGCTTCAAACAGGAGGGAATTACAGATTGGAGAAGCGCAGCTTGTACTCTACTTGTCGCAGTTGGATCGCGCTTACCGGATGTTGTAAGGTCCCTTTACGCTGTTAATGCTTAGTTTCTAAATTCCCTTTGTTGCAAGAGAGCTTAGGGCTTGAGAATTTGTAGTAATCCTTTAAAAAAATGAAAGATTGTGATCTTTACATGTTATTTCAATCACAACAATTGTGATAGTTGCCGTGAATCGATACCGCCATCGTCCGCTTAGCTGAGGTCTTTGAAGCCAGCACCTCTCTAGGCTGTTCCCTCGTTCTTGTGAATTAAATATGTGTTTGAACAATGAGCTACAGCTTATGGACGAAACATTCAACCAACTCGCCGGAGGTGGAGTTCCTGTTGTAGGGTTGATTCAGACATTGGCCGAGTTTGCGACATCTTATGGTAAACATATTTCTGGTCCTTCTTTCCTTTTCAAATTCAAATGATTCAAGAATTGACATTGACGATGAACTTAGAAAAACACTGAAAGGTCCTAGATTCATGCGTCGAAGTTGCTAATCTCAAAGAAAACTCGAGCTACGTTGTTTGGTTTCGTACTTTGCCCTGTGTGCTGCTCCATTCTCACTGGAAATCTGGATTGATCATGGAAGGTTTGCAGTTTGCCCCTCGGTTTAAGCATGTTTTATCCCGTGTGCTGCCGATTCTGAGTGGTGTTAGAGACAACGAGCGACTTCTTTTTGCGAAGGGTAAGTACGCTGTAAATTTCCTTTCAGGTCTAGACTAGATTGCTTGCTTTTAATTTTTCAAAAAGTGGCAGTAACTTTGGATGTCATCGGCATTGTTTTCGAGTAGGTCAACTCTCCATGTTTGGATTCGTGTCTGTTGCATTTCGAAGATCTTTTCTATTACTAAACTCGTTGCTTGTAAAACTATCTGCAGCATTTACGTCCTGGTGTGAAACCATGAACCATTGTCACGAAGTCTGTCCATCAAATTTATCACCTGATGTAGATTTACAGTACGTCATGAGCTCTCCATTTTGGATAATTCAGGAACATATAATTCTCCAAATATATTTTCGGAACTCACTTACATGAAAGCGCCATGCTCGGTATGGAGTAACACGTTACTCAATACAACCGCATTCTCTTTATTTCTGCAGAGCGCTCCTGCACCAAGCATTTGAACTTATGCTGGACGCTTGGATTACGTCCCAAGATGCTGAGGTGGGATTGGAACATTTCTCATAAGATATATGTTCAGAAATTTTGGACAAAGTCTTTCTTTGTTTGTAACTTAAATCTTATATTACTCTGATAGGTCCAACTTCGACTGATTATAACGTGAGGACCCTGTACTTTGGACCCTGTACGTGGATGCAGGTTCGGCTAGAAACTGCAGAGGCATTAGGAAAAATGATGGGTCTAGTTAGCAGATCACACCTCAGCTCAGCATTGCCTAGACTCCTTCCATCCATTTTGGCAGTGTGAGTTGCCAAGCATCTGTAGACGTGTACTTGCGTAGTTATGCTCGGAACATGCACAGTGATCTAAAAGTTGAACCCATTGAATTTTTAGTTTGACTTTGCAGTTGCAGAAAAGAGAAGGACAACCCCCTGCCAGCCACATCAAGTTTGCATACAGTCTTGTTTCTTATTCTTGTGAATGATGGTGGATCACCATTGATCGATTTCCTGGTAAAGCTTTTAACCAAATTGAGCCTGACTTAGCTGTCAGTTATGAATGTCACCAAACATTGCGCAGATTGAGAAATTTGCATTAATAATTCAGCGGGCACGATTTTCATTTCAGAACGGTCGCATTCTTTTATACTTTTACGTTTTTTTATACTTCCAAATTTCACTGCAGATGATTTTCACTCTTGGAGTCCTGCATTGGATCTGTACATTTCAAAAAGGATAACAGTAAAGCTTTGGTGGCAGGCTCTGGCTCCTGCATTAAATTTATTGCTTCCTAAAGCTTATTTGACTGTGAAGAGTGGAAGCAGCAGAACGTTTAGCTCCCAAATGAAGGTACATATCTGAGATATTGTCCTCAAATCATTTTGATTATAGGAGCATATGGGTGCAAGAAGCTGGCTGTAGAATTTCGTCCTCTTATTATGCATCACACCGTAAATTTGCCTCCTGGAATTTGTCAGAGACGTGAGTTTGTCACTGAACTGAGCATTCAGCTCTGTCATACATCTCACAGTTGAGACGACGTCTCCTGTTAGAGTGTCTTTACAGCGTAGTAACTACGATTAGCTGGCATGACTTTTGCACGAGTTGGAAAGGAGCTGAGAAGGTCTACCACTTTTTTTAAAGAATTACTTACATCTGAATTGTCTTTCGAAAAGGATGGTCCACACTGAAATCTCAGCTCTAGATGCTTGTTGGATGCCCGACATCTTTATGGGATGTCAATTGTGGTGTCGATCTATGCTGGGTTAACAATATGTTCACACCGCCCGTTTTCATGGCACATTGCAAATTTGCAGAATCACAATGAGGTTCTTCGCTGCTTTGTCACAATAAGAATGACGTACCCTTCTGAAATTTTTAATTATCTGTTGCATGTAAGTCATTCTATCTCGATACTCCTGCTAATTGAATCTTCTTTGACCTTGTACATGAATTCATCAAAAACTCTAGCTAATCATCTCGGTCAATTCATGCCCATCTCTTAAGGAAAAGCAAAGTCAGGTTTAAGAAATATGCAATCTTGTGCTAAGAATTATCAAAACTCTACTGCATTACAATGTACATAACGTCTGGTAGTTTGGATATTGTTGCAATTGGCGCATACGGAGGCCTTACAAGATCATTTTGTTTGTTTTCAGCAAATTCGGACCCAGGAGAGCTGTATCCAACTGGGCATACTATCAGTATGGAAACACCTGATAATCAGGTTTAACCCGTCTCTTTGGCCTGAACTTGGTCGCCCTTCGTATTTGAAATTTTGACCTCGATAGGGACTAGCTGAAGTGAAACAGAGAGACGGCCAATTTACTGCTCTCGTCATGCGCAGACATTCAGAGCTATGGTTCTTTAGAAGAGGTGAGATTGCTGAAGCTGTGAAGTATCTTCTCCATAAACGAGACTTGAAAATGAGAAAGTCCATTTCTGAGGTGCTACTATGCATGAATATTTCTGAATTCTTTATATACTATTTTTTTATTCTTCTTGTCTAAAAATAGTATGAGAATAAACTGAAGTGAATAATAAATGGTTTGAGCATATTGGAAACCAACAAAACTGACATAAGTTTTTCTGCTAATATACTGATCTGCGTCGTTGCAGTTAATTGTATGCATGGCCTCAAGCGGTTATCTTGATAAAGAGACTGGTGAAGCGTGTATCGAATTTCTTGTGAAGCAATGTGCATTGTCGGATACAAAGAAGAGGCCCTCTGAAGGTGATTGTGCGTTTGCTGAGAAACCAAATGCGTCTGAACCTCCTGCCGATGTACTCTTGGAGAAAGTATGAATCATCTTATTACATGAATTGCAAACATGTTGTCTGCGCACGGGAACAATCAAGAAATTTGGTTTTGAGCATACTGAATTTTTACCCTCGACAATTTGTTGTCGTAGTGAAGGTGTGCTTGTCTATTTTGTAAGGATTTCGGAAGACATGTGAGTTCCCAGGAGTTACGGCGTGTTTGCGAGACAGGGTTGCTTCTTCTGGCTGGCACTGTTCTTGCTTCGGAGGTATTTTCCTTGTCATAACGTTTGATTAAACTTCCGATGTCATGTAATATGGTCACGGAAAGCTTAGTACTTTATTACTGCTAGGTCTGTTTATGATCCTCCTCTAGAGGAACGTTTGAGGGGTGCTACTTTTTGTATATTGAGAAGTTGATGCTTTTTCCAGGTTGTACTGTGGCCATTTCTATTGAAGATGCTTATGCCAGTAGAATACACAACATCTCTTGCTACTGTAAGTATAGATCTTGAACATGGATTATGTAAGAGCTTAGAGACATGTCTTGGTTGTCTTGATATTATAAATGTGAATGCTCTCTCGCGACTGCTTCTTACCCGAAATGTTTTGTGCAGGTGTGCAAGTGCATAACTGAAATACTGAAACGTAAAATCTCTCGAGGAGAGAAGGTTTCTGTTGATTACACAGCGTCTCCAAGTATTCCACAACCAGAGGTTTGTACTCAATTAATCACTATTAATGGTTTTCAATGTTTTTAATGAGGAATCATACTTTATCCATGACCAGTTGTAGATTCATCATGGCCATTTGAAATGCAGGAACTCCTTGCTCGTCTCCTCTTACTTCTTCAATATCCACTGGAAGCAGAACTTGCCCCTAGAGTGCTGACTGTACGAGAATATACACGCTTTTATAATTTTGTATAATCACTCCTGTGAGATTTTCCATTGGAATACGTTTAGCTGACAATTTTCACTTACGCATTTCATAACACCTGAGACTGTCTAACCAAACTCTTTCTCTTGATGCAGATCCTGGACTATTTGGGGCCGATATTTCCTACAGCTGTTGTGCTCCTCTGGGAAGTACAGGTCTGTAGTTGCCCAAGTCCCGGCTAGTCATAGTACAAGTTACACATTTTAGAAATGGAATTCCCGTAAATTTATTTTCAATGAGGGTATTTTTGAGTGCAGTTTTGTCCAATTCGCGAGTATAATGAGAAATTCTCCTACTTTCGGGAGTCTAAATCATTTTTATGTTTTGTTGGTAAGCTTTAGATTCCCAAAATGAAGGCTTACATCAATGACATCGATCCTACTTCCTGGCAGCAAACAACCTGGGAAGACATGATTTTGCATGTAAGAAATGGGGTTTTCGTGTCCGTACTCACTAATTATAGAATTTTAGACTACGAAATGATTGTCATTTGTAACTAGTCTCAGTCTCCACAGAATCAGGCTGGTCTGTTTCCGCTCTCTGATTCTTGTACAGCCTGAGTGTGCAGTTGTTATCCGATCTACTTGGTGTTGTACATGATCCGGAGTGGATAATGTCATTTGGAAATGCAATGGCTGCTCATTATAATCTGTATACAGACAACCAGCAAATTGCACTGCTACACAGGTATGATATCTAGTAAATATTGGATGTAATCATGCACTACATTGATGGAGTTACCAGACATTGGCTAAAAAGAGAAAATGTTGAAATATGAAAAAAACTAACCGGCAATGTCGAGCAGGTGCATGGGAACTGTTTTACGGAAGGTTGATAATGAGGTGTACGTGCGACAGATGATCTCTCTTATGTATCAACGTGCTGATATATCAAATGAGACAAATAGAGAGGGTCTTGCCACGGCAATGGGTCTGGTACCAAGCTCGCTGTTGCCATACTGACTATATTAATGTTGTTTCAATGATGTATTTAATATGTTTAATTCGAAGTGGAGGTGATTATCGTTTTTCGTTAGATGAATTGATGATAATGACCCTTGCGGATTTTGAAACCTTTTGTATCAGGTTGCTTCTGCACATCTGGATGCTGTCTTGGAGAAGCTGCAAAGAATTCTTGACAGTCAAAAACGTAATGGTTTCCAGAGGTATTGATAACTTCTTGGTTTCGTTCTTGTCTTTTCGTGAAACACGACTTCCTTTCGTTGAGACTGCTTCTGGGAATGTGATATATACTTTACTGCACCTTGGTATTAAAAATAGGGAATAAAAATGCTTGTGTCATAAATGATTGTAGATTTCTATCAAGTTTTTCCAAGCATCAGAATACTAGAGCAGTTGACGATGTTTACGCAACATTGGCACTGATGTATGGATACGCTGCATCTTATGCACCTTCAAACGGCATTGAAGCTCGAATTGAGACGCTTGTGGTAAACCCTCACTTGCTATTGCAGAATTCACTCGTCAGCCGCCACCTGTAGCGCGATTTAGTTTCACTTCGTAATATCTGGGTCCAATTTTGTGTGCGTACGGGTTCTAGAGAGAATCACCGTTTCTAGTGGATGAGATCCACCATCTGCCTCATGAGCAGGATATTATTGTTCATTTAGCTTTGCCAACGTCAATGTTGATTCAGTGTTGCAGTCTTGTTTATTTGTATATTTGTGGATGTTTTGAGGTGAAATGTTTCTTACTTGCTTTTTCTCAAGTCGATCTGCAAGCCATTGGTAACAGAGTTTTCGACAATTTTAGATAATCTCCTACCAAGACCTCGGGCTAGGTATTTCATTAGTGTACTTATATGTGGAATTTATATTGGTATAGAAGCCTTGTAGGCTCCAGAAATATAATGTGGTTACATTTAAGGTTCATACATCTTGCAGGGAAGCAATATGCTTAAGAGTTTACTGAAGGTCAAAGCTCAATCAGCCAAGCAAGCTGTTGTAACTGCTATCAACCTTTTAGGTGTGTAAGCTGAGGATTCTCCTTGAATTCTTGCTAATATACTTAAATTATAGAATCTCCTTTTTCGTTGTGTTCAGATCAGGAGATACCAAATGTGTGCGCTGCGATTTGTACTCAAACCTCCTCTTGCAGGCCAAGCGGTCATCAAAGCTGCTAAAACGGGAACAATCTTTCCACTGAAGAAAAGGGATATAATGTTAAACTACATTATTTCTCTAATGGCCACAGAGGAAAAGAACGCTTTGAACCTTGAGCTTCTGCACACACAGGTAGTGCTGCTTAGGACGTTTTAAAATTGCACATCGCTCGTATTGCTCTTCTTTGGATGAAACCCAGTATGTTCTACTTGAGAAATACATAGCCTGCAGTGAATAGTGAAGACGGCAATGACACAGTCTGAAATATCCAATGAGATGCAGGAGATGGCGTTGAATGCCTGCAAGACATTGATATCTGTTGATCCCAAGTTGTCTCCGGCAATGCGAGACTCTGTCCTCCAGGCATGTTATTCTTTTCTTTTATTCGATTTTTACTTAAGATACACTTTGAGGAAATCATCACATCGGAATGCCGCAATGGAAATTGAGAGAACATTTAGAGTGGACTGGCATGAGCAAGAATTTTGTTTTGTGGAAGTGATGTATTAGACCCTCAGAGACCAGAAATGGTTATGAGTACTATTTTACTTCACCAAGAGATTAAATAATCGAGATTAGGTTTAGGCGTGCTCAAAAACACGCTCTAGTTCTAAGGACATCATTATTAAAAGTGCTGACTGTGTTCTAGCAGACAACATTCGACTTCTTCACCTTGCCAAGCTTGGTTGCAGTGAGTGGCCCATTGTTCACCAACTTAACCAGTTTCTTGTGTGCCATTTTGCGCACCAGGTACTTCATGATACGTCCTTCAGACATCCAGTATTGAGCCTCAATGAATGACATTCCATCAGTATAGTGGTTGTGAGATACTGAGCTGCACACACTGATGAAGACTTTGATTGCTGCTTTTAGTTTTACCTAATGATAGAATGTAAGAGCGTTTGAATAAGCAGCTTTGCTTTCGCTGATCTTTACCTTTTTGGATGGTTGTTACTGAATGTTCTTATCATTTTTTTTTTGTTTAATTCACATTTTCTTGAGCGCGTCATATTCTTTGAGGTTTCAATCCGTGACTGTGCTAACACCATGAAATATATATATGACCTCGATTGGTGTCCCAGTGGTGACGACGGGAAAAGTAGAGCAACGCAATTGCAGCTCTTACTCAAACGTCTTGATCAGTACGCATTTTCATCAGAAGAGTACGAAAGGGAGAGGGCAGTTCGTACAGTGTTGGCGCTCCTGCATCATTTCCGGGCCCTTTATGCACCCGGAAGTGGTAGCTGCATGCACCTCCAATCAACGTCGGACATTGGTCAGAGTGGCATTGCTTGTGAGTGTTGCATGTTTACCTGTTCCAGAGTATCAATTTCACGACTTGAGTTCCTAGGCTTAGGGGATCATCCATTTACGTGCACCATACTTGTTTTGGACGGATACCCTAAATAATGCGCGAGCGGTTCTGCTTTACCGATTTGTTTTATCGTTTGGTTGGGGTCGTCTTTGGGAGATGAACATTTCCTCAGTGCCACGAAGAAATGAATGTCGTATTTCTTTATCTGGTGTTATTGTTGATTATAGCTGGATATGAAAGCAGCGGAACGTGCGACTACATAGCTGAATTTTTTTGCTAAGTGGCGTAGAAATTCTTGCCGACAAAAATGTTAAATAACAACTGCTTTTGGGCAGGTAATCCTGCTCTACTGCCACCACGCGAAGTCTTGAGGGTAGGGGAAAGAGTCATGTCTTACTTGCCCCGTTGCTGTGATGCGTCTCCAGATATCAAGACCTTAGCTGGTCAGGTGATAGAATTTCTCCCTCGCTTTCCCTGCTTTTTTTCTATTGGGTTTGAGGTGACAATATGGCTTCAGAGGAGGCTGTGGAGGGGCGCTTGGATGCATGATTTGACCAGAATTCTCATGTTGTGATTGAAACAGATAATAACAATGCTTTGCGTTATCGTTCAGCTAATTCCCGACCCAGTTGGGGCTAAGAATACAGAGGCTTTGAGTTTGGCCTTATCTGCTTTGCAAGACCTCACTGATAGCGCTGAAGGGGTGAGTCCTTCTATATTTGCGGGTAATTCGCATGGTTCCGTTAGAACGTTCATGGGCGAAGGAAATGCTACTGTTGCCTTGCTTTCCTCGTATATAAGCTCACAAAGCCTACCTTTGTCATAAATCTCTTGCAGGAGACAGATAAAGGTGAAGTTACCATGCTTCAACGCGTTACCGATGTTGTCGTCAATCTTTTCAACATTCACGAGGTATACTCACAAAGAACTCCACTTTCTGAACAACGACGTGCAAGCATTCTATTGCTGAACAATTGAGTAATTAGTATCGTTATTCATGTCCCTAGTAGGTCCTCTTTTCCTTCTAACTTGTTTCTGAGTATGTTAGCTTTTCGCTCAAAATTAGCTCTGCCTCAATGGTCCAGGTGGTTGCGGCATTGAAAGGATGCAGAACAGCCATGTGCGATAAGATCTCGCAGTCTGCGCAAGGAGCAATAACTGCGGTTACCCAGATTATATGCTCCCGAGGTTGTCAACTACGAGAAGGAGATGTATCCAGGTAAGGACTTCTGGAAATGCATGCCCCTGGTGCTTGGTTCTGACGCGAGGTCACCAGTTCTTACTACTCTCGATCTTGGGTTGCGTGCCAGGATATCCCGTACTTTGTTTGAAGCTGCAACAGCTCAATACGATAGGCATCAGCAAATTCTGGCTGTCGTAAGTTTCTTTCGTTTATCCTATTGCAACAACTTTTTAACTTCGACATGTTGACCATTCTGTAATCAAAAGATGAAAACATCCCGCACTCGTAACGACTACCTCTCCGCACTTAGGGGAAAGAAAGAGGCTCGTTAGAGTTCATGCATGTGGACAACGAAGGTACTGAACAATGATTGGAAGTCGGTTTATTGTTCAGATGTGTAGCCTCGCAGAACGTTCAATGGCAAAGGTGGTTTTTTCGGAGATAGTCTCTGCAGCAGAAGTAGAATGGGTCAGTGACGAGAGCAAGAGGAAAAACTGGCCTGTCAAGCAAGCAATCCTCGTGAGTCTAATTTCAGTCAACTAGATGCCTTCATTGTGCCCAAGATGTCTGGTGTGTCAAGATCGGAAGTTTAGCTACTTTTGGTAAGATTGTTCCTCAGGACTTCATTTAGACTCATGTTGCCAATGTGAGTTATGGTGGAAATAATAAGGATATGCGTTAATAATAAGGACATGAGATTCATGTTCAAAGCTTATGTGCGACATGTTTCAATTACTTGCTTGGCAGACTATTGTTCATCATAAAAACTTATCAGTCCCATTCCTGGAGTATCTCGTGGACATACTTGACCTTGACCATGTTTCCGGAGAGGATGATACTGATCAAGGCAACATTTCAGACCACCTGACCTTGCCTTTGAGTCTAAGCCGACGGCCGCAGGCGGCAATTCTTGCCCTTCAGGCGGTTTGTAGGTACATAGAACTTCATTGAAGAAATACATCAAATGTGGCAGACTTGAGGGTCACTTACACATATCGTCCGGTACTCAATAGTTATGGTTTGTTATAATCTTGCAGGTTCTACTTTGGGTAGTTCATGGCAGGATTCCATTGAACAGACAGCTCCTCTCTTGATTCTATACATCCATTGAACTAAGAAATCCTTAGATATAACATTGGTTATAAGTTCTTCGAGTAAAGAATTGAAGAACAGGTGTCCTATGATGAATATTTCCAATTATAACTTGTCGAATGTGCCAGTTAAGAGAACTGATTGTTGGAAATCTGGACAGGTGCGAAAATGATTTAGTGAAGCAGGCAGTCAATCAGTGCTATCCAAGAGTGCTGTTCGCCATGTTGTTGCGCATTGGGAGCTTACAAGAGACAGTTAGTACCGACAGGCAACCAGTGAGGTAGGTCTTGTCGTAGCTTTCCATGTGGACTATCTCAAAGCTTTCACGTCTATTCCACAGTATTAAACGCTGCCTCACCTTTTCTCGTCAAGTTGGACACGACATATCTCATTTTTCTAGTAATAATCTTACTTCCACTAGCCAGTTTTGTTTGTCTGGGTGAACCTGCCATGCTGAAATCGTCATAAATTTCTGGGCGTTCAGGGACATGGTCACAACTATTCACGCATTCTCTGAAACCGTAGAAAATGAAGAGATGGGCAAGGTATGAATCTATGTGATTCTACACGAGTATACATAGTGTTGAGATACATGTGTATGGTTACCTTGTAGCAAGATTATATATATATATATATATATATATATATATATATATATATATATATTGGCTGAATAAAGTGCAAGTCAAGATTTACAGGTCGATGCCGATGGTCAAACTTTGATATGTATCCATAGCTGTGGTAATTACTATCTGTTGTAGTGAATTCTTCCGGCTGATCATTTTCTTACATGTTCTTCTAGATATCAATTTAGGAGGCTTCGATGACATGAAAATTATTTACTAATTGACAGCTCAACTCTAACTTTGTTACAGGTTCTGTTCACCGACGGAGAGCAGCGTTTGAGTGGGGAGCGCTGGACCGAGGCTATAGAAGAAATTGCTTCGTTTTCTTCCCGAGAAAGGCCAGAAGAAGTACATTGTAGATATAATCGATTAGCATTTGAGATGTTTAAGAATTCAATCCGATTTTGCGAGCTTCGTTTTAAAATAGGGTTCAACCATTTAGTAGTTTCCACACATGATCCTTTTAAGTAGGTCGTCGTTCGGTTAAGATGAGACATGTTCAATTTTTTCTGTCTGCAGGTGCCCAACATGTGCACACTTCTTTGGCCAGCTTTGGAGATGCCTCTAGATTGCCAGCGTGCTGCTGCCGCTGCAGCTCTTTCTGGACTGGTCCAGTACTGGTATTCCCTGTTAATTAATATGCTGAGATTTGTCGTTGATTGTACATTTCATTTATCATTTCTTTGAACGACCAGTTCTGCAGGTCTTCACTTGAGTGTACCTTATATTAGACTCAGGCTGATATATTCCATTTCATATGCTTACAGTGAAAACGCGGACGCCCTTTTGGAAACTCTTGTAGACGCTCTGAGCACACATACGAGCGACGAATCCCCTACTGTTCGACGTTTGTGTGTGATGGGCCTTGTTCAGGCCTGTCATACTTCCCAACTACTAAATTCTCTTCTGTATTTCTTTCACATAGTCCCTCATGAGTCTAATGAATTATTTTAGTGGGTTTTTTATAACCAGCGAAGTACTCTTTCTGGAAAGAATATTTATCATTCACTTGCCTTCTCATTCCCTGTTCTTAAGAACTGAGCACCTATTTTTTTCATTACACTATCTTGCAAATTTTTTGAAACGAATGAGATTTCTTCGCAGATGGTTAAGAGGGGAGTTACCAAGTACGGATCACAAGCTTTGAATGTGATCGTTGCTCTGCTGGAAGACAATGAAGACGAAGTGGCAAATGCAGCTGTCTGCGGACTTTCACCAGTAAGTTAGCAGAGTAAACTCGATTCTGGAAATATGACAATTGCTGTCATTTTCATTTATTGTTGTAATAGACTCGATATATCTCTGATGTACTTCTGACATACACTGATATCATTCTCTGATCTCCAGGTCGTCCAGGTCGTAAGTTCGGAGATTGTGGCTCCAATGCTGCTGAATCTTTGTGTGCGGTTAAGCTTTCTGCAGGCAAGACGAACCATTGCAACCCAGTTTACAATGCATGTATCAGTTAATCAGTAGACTTAATCAACTAGTAATCAACTTGACTTTTCAAGTCATGTAACAGACCCGACCTATGGAGAGTACACGAGCTGCAGCATTTGAGGTTCTCGGATCTCTGAGTACATTTGCCACTGGTGCTCAACTTGATACTTTCATGGAGCAGGTCAACAACGATGCCTCCATGCTTCGTGTAGCGTTTCCAATAACATTATTTGACAATCTCACCTTCAGCATCTTCTTCATGATCTCATCTAGATTCTGATCATTCTAGCTGACAATTTCTTGGAATTATGTTTTCTTTTTTTCCAGATTCATACAATCCTGCCACGCTTGGTGTTTCATGTCAATGACGAAGCTCCTTCCGTGTCATTAGCTTGTAAAGTGAGTTCAAAATTTCTCAATTCTTCAGCTGTACATACTTGAATTCTATACATGCTATCTGTGAGCTAGACTATAGTTTGATCCCGGCCTTTATTAAACATCTTACTTTAAATATCCTTTTGAGACATCTTACATTCTTACGATCGACTTCGTGTATCTGCTCAGAACGCCTTGAGAAGTATATCACCATTATTACATGCTCAAGACATCAGAGCACTGGCTAATTTGCGTACGTTTGACTTCGGTCGAAGGTATATGAGCACTTTGAATTTCACTGTTTCTAGTGATTGGGAATGAATTATATTAGTAACCAAGAAAAATTATACCAATAATCTGGAAGAATTTGTGTCCTCCTGTGTTAAATGATGATTGAGAAACATCACTACCAAATACGTCCTTTAAGGTCCTGTACAAGTGTGTCAGGTTGCGCGGGCAGTTTGGTTCAGCTGACATACGTGTACATGTGAAACTTGCAGTCTGGAGTATGACGATTTTGTCAAGGAATTTGTGAACCATCTAATGCTTCAATTTGGTGACAAAGTGGACGTCTACGTTGGTTGTGCAATTCAGGCAAGTTTGCAATATCGGCAAGCTGTAACTTGAAGGGATCATTCCTCATATCAAAATGACGTTAGGAATCAGTCATTAATTGGAATCTCCATTATAATTTGACATTAGTTGTCAACTCCATATACCTCGTTTCGATCCTTGCAGCTCGTATCTCTTGAAGTCCCTAATCAGAAATCCAGTGCATTGACGTCCCATATTCGATGCTAATGGCATTCCTTGAGTAGTGCAGGCATTTGATAGCCCATGGCCTATAATCCAAGCAAATTCGGCCTATTTCTCTGGCTGCCTTTTATCCCAGGCGAAAGATACAAAATGTTTAGCAAGATACTTGCCGCAGGTTTGCTGGCTACACCTGGCATTAAGTTCCATCACTCCATATGCTCAGTAATTTACAGTACGTATAAGCTTACTGTACCTAATGATCTAGACTCTTGTACCACCTGTAGCTCTTTGTTTAAACGTTTTCTGGGTTTATTGTGTTCTGGATCAGGTGTCTACTCTGCTTGTGAAGATGACAGCCAACTCTCCAAGTGCTCTGGTGCGAGCGAAGTCCACGCGAGCTCTGAGTCTCATATTGAATGACATGGAGGTGTCCAGTCCCTGATCGGTGTTGACTAATGATAATTTTATTGTAACGTCCAGCTTACACATGCTATGATCCTTGACTCCTCACTCACAGGGAGAGTTAACCCCTTAATGTCATCGGTTACTTTTATTAGGGCACGGTGACCCTACGAATTTTGTGCAGACCTCAGAGGTCCTTGCGTTTCTGCGGAATTTGTGGGAACTTGTAACGCCTTGTTACAATTGTGGCCGCTTCACTCAAATAGGTGAACACATACGGAGTATATCATATTACCAAGTAAATTAAGATGTAGTAGTTAATTAGTACACAGAATAGTATATAGTACAGGTTCACAAAACCCAAAAATGTACAGTACATACTGTTTTTTGAATCCTTGGTATGTACTGGCTCAATTTGGTACAAGATTTCAAATCTTCAGAATCTTCAAACTATGTAAGATTTCTTTCAAATTTGCGGATTTGTTCCGAGCATGTGGATCTTGTTGTGCTATAACTGAATGGTTTCTTTCTAATTTTTGGATTTTTCCAAGTTATATGGATCTTGTGAGTTGTGACCCCCAGAAAATACTTAATACCCTTAAAGCCTGGTAAACCAATTTGAGATAAGATAGGAGTTCCATAAAGCATCCATTTAAGAGGTGGAAATTAATTTGGGGAGGTTAGAATTGAATAATTTTTAGTGTAATTCCCTTGAAAGACAAATGGAATTGGCATGTCGTCCAAGTTATTTCATATTTTTTGGAACTTTGTGGAATTAGTTATGAAATTTTGAAGTTGAAATGCAATAGTCACTAAAAGCATCCACCTCTTGAAATGTATACTTTCAACGTCATTGGCAATGTAGATTTTTCTTTCATTTTTAGATTTAGATATAGATAAATTTGAGAATTTTTGGGCCCATTTTTTCCATGTATTTTCAACTCATTTTCCAATAGGATGCCAAAATGTAAAAATTATTGAATACACAATGTTGAAACACAAAATTTTACTTTTTGATAAAGGTTTGAAAAAAATGTATTTGTAATTTAGACTTTATGATCTTGCAATTAGTGGAAATTTTCACTTTAAGATTTGAATAGGACATATTTAGTCTAATTAATAAAAAAATTATACAATTATATTTAGAAAAAATTTAAAAGAATAATGATCACTTAGCTTTATATTAAAAATGAGTATTGTGAAGCAAATTTGTCCTTCAAAATATTGCAAGTCCTCCAATTTTTATACCACTCTAATATACCATTTAAAGGATACATCTAAAAAAAATCCCAAAGTTGGGGGAGGTTGGACTTTGAAGTTGGAGTAGGCTCAGATGAAATTTATGGGGAGTTTGATTTTGCCGGCATAGTCATTGCATTTCTTCTCAAAAATAAAGTTTGAGATTCATTTATGATCTCAATTTTCAATATTTTTGAAAAAATTAAAAAAACAAGGGTAGAAATTGCTTTTACAACAATCAAACCATTGAAAGTGAATAATTTCAATCATTACATAAGTTATTAACAATTTAGTGTTTTCCATCTTGCTTGCTATCTTGTTACATTTCCTTTCGGTTAATTAGTTTTTTACAAGAAAAAATACAAAGTATTTTTTGCTGAATCTTTTTATACACTATTCAAAAAAATATTCTTCAATATAATGTTTTTACTATAAGTTAAAGCATATATATTTTTTAACAAAAAAACTAGTCAAATAAAACCTCACCGTTTGGAAAAACTGAAAAAATCTCATTGTTCTTCTTTATTATGCAAAATCATTGAGAATATTTGTTTGAAGACACACTTGGTTCATAAGTTATATTGTATCAAACCATATGGATTGCCAAAAACTTTAAAATTCATTTTGTCTACAATGAGCATTCATAAGAAAAATAAAAAAATAAAGTATTTACTAAGGATATTTTGTTTGAATTAATTAGAAAAATAATTCTTCTTATTAAATAGAGATGTAGATGAAGTGCACTATTTTTTTTGTATTTGTTGATTTTTATCCCTATAATTCATAAATGTCATTCCAAACTAAATGTTTTTAAGCTTTTCTAGACATTTCAAAAGTGCATGTTGTTGATGAGTTTAGGGACTTTTTTCTTTCATCTTGTATTGGTAGTGAGTGAAGTTATCCTTCACTAAAGATAGCACAATATATAGGCCATGGATTTTGTCATACATTTGTAATTAAAAAGACCTCTATTTTTTTAATTTCATTGATATCTAATAAATTAAATTATTCTTTATAATTCCATTTTACAAGTAAAATATTATGAATGACTAACAATCATAATTGAAACAACTTCAAGAGTCCAATTTTTGTTTTTGTTTCTCATCATTGATTCATTGGCATCATTCACATCGTTGGAAATTGGCACCAACTAGCTTTTCTACAATTTTAGAATCTTGATATCCATGATGATAGGGTTTTACTCTTTTGAACCTTGAAAACTCTATAAAAATTACCAAAATTCCCACTCTAAACACATGCAATAGATTTCCCCATGATTGTGGTGTTTTGAGGTCCAAAAATGCTTCAAAATATTCCTATTCAAAGCAAGGCTAAAATCTTCATCTATATTTATTCTTTTACAAATCCAATTGTAGGATTGTATTGTTAACTTGTCCGAGTGCATCCTACCCAAGTTCTAGAGTGACCCCCCCCCACGAATTGCAAATTCAATGTACCTAAACTTCGTAATGTATATTTTTCTAGCTCTTCCTAAAAGTAAAGTTTTGTCATTTCCAACATTTGAAGAAAAAAACTTGTAGGCCCTATAACTTATGTATTTTAGTCAATATGTTGGAAGTGGGTTGAAAATACATGTAACTAAAAATTAACCAAAAATACTTTTTTATTCATTTTTGAGAAAATTATAAATTGGAATGTGGAACTCAATAAAAGGAAAACTAAACTACTAATAACTCTTACAAGAAATTGAAATCATCAATTCTCATGGTGCAAATGTTCTACTAAACAATAAATATTAAAAAAAATTGTTTTTATTTGAAAATTTTCAAAACTGAGAGTCCATCAAACAACTTTGATATTTTTTTTCTACATTCATTGCATGCCAAATGAAACTCCTCATAACTTTAATCTTGTTATTTGGAATTGAATGGTTCAAATGTTTTTGCATAGGTGTCAAACTATAAAATAAAATAAAATAATCTTTTTTAAGAATATATTTTGAGTTCCTCGCTTTGACATTGAACGTAGAATCGTAGATTAGAATAATTAGCATCTTTTCTAAAGATTTCATCAAAAAATCACAGATTCCAAATTTGATAGAACCTTTCCAAGTTCTAAAATATTCCAAAGTGGGCTTCTTAGTCCTTTACAAATTAAAAAATTAAAAAACAAAAGTAGGTATACATTCAATTCATCTTGGATATTTGGATTTTCAATAGGTCAAATGATAGGCTCTTCCTTTACTTAACACCATAACCCTTATAGTGGTCAAAAAGTGACCAATGGATGACTTTCAAGATTATTCTAGAAATGAAGAATATACCTATTGGTCCATAAATCATATCATTTTTGGCAAAGTGCCTTGGTGAAAGGTCTTGTATATCTAACAAGGCAATGTTTCTCCCCATGCTAGGAAGGTCACTATGGCTCTCTAGATATTTGGGAGACACTTATCAATAGAACTCAAAGACTGGAGTGGGCTGAGAAGCCATCAATAAGACCATTTTATTCACTATAGGGATCCCCTTTGTAAGAATGCAAAAGGGCCTAACATTGTATAACTAGACAACATTTGGTCCTCTCCATGCTAGGAATGTATCATGCCTCCTTAGATGCTTGGAAGAGACTTTCAATATAATAAATTCAAAGATTGGGGTTGGTTGAAGAGTCTCATAAGACAATTTTGTTCATTGCAAGAGTCCCCCTCTCAAGGATGGAAAAGGACAGCTAGGGAGGATTGACCCATATATTGCTCCAAGTTTTATCCTTACAAAAAAACACTAAATTTTTTTAATTTGCTACATATGATAAAATTTGCAAATTCTAAATTCATATTTGCAATCAAAGACCCCAAATTCGCTACGAGATGTGATGAAATACAAAATTTAAGCAACAAAAAATAGGGGGCAATTTTTTACATTTACCATAATATTATTAACGTTCGATGGGGTGGTGGTTTCCCTTTTGCTTCCCCCAAAGTCAGGAGCCCCCTTAGCAAGAAAGCACATGTAACCCAATCACAGTCACTCTCTGACTAGCAGTGACAACCTAGTGAAATGCAACCAATGTAACTCAATGAAGTGGCAAATTCAAACTGTTTTTTTCACCATGTCAACCAATGCTTGTGTTTCATGGCTGTGGCCCCATACCCACGCTTTCCCTACCAAATCATGGCTTGCATGACCTAGTCTGTGGTCCCCATGGACCCATGCCAAGGCCATCATTTTGTAAAGAATAAAAATCGTAAGTTTAAACTACCTGATTTTTTTATTAAAATTCTTCCTGAAACAGTACTCACTGTAGACAGTGAGGAGGAGTGTCTGTCTGTGTCTGTCTGTGTCTGTAGCGGTCGTGCCCCTTGGTGTTTTTTCCCATTAATAATACAGTAGCTCAAGCTGCCTCATTCACTGACTGCTGAATCAAATCATGAATGTGCCGAAACCTGATTCTAATTTTGACACGACGGCATGGAGCTCTCTTTTTATTAATACTCCAGAGTCCTACTGTAGACTCCTAGTCCTCGATTGTTCTAAATTTGGTCCCCATTGAGACCAGTCCCATGCAGAATTGCAGAGTCAGCCCCTGCGGAGGCTCCCATGACTCGCTTTGCCAATGCATGATGTGCAGCCTGAATCAATTGTATAATAGAATCAATATTCGGCTGCTACGGGAAGTGAGGGATTGGAAATGGGGTGCTCACGCCATTGGAATGTCGGAGCGAAGTTGCACGATTTTACCGACGCCTGGACTTGAGAATTCTCACTTGAAAACTGGCGGCTTTGGTACAGTAGCAGGAGGAGGTTGAGGAGGAGGGGTGTCAGCAAAGTGAAACTTGCTGACAGTCGAAGCGGTGGCCACACCGAAGGAGCATCGTTACTAGACAGTAATTAAAGGGAAACCTCTCATAAGGTAACAGGTCCAGAAACAGTGAATTTTTGGGAAGGCGAAACATCTTGAAATGTTTTTCAGTAAATTTTTCCTTGAAAGAGAAGTGGATTTGGCATCTAACCCAAGTCGTTTCGTGTTTTTTGGAGCTTTTCGAAATTAGTTATGAAATTTTGAAGTTGAACTGGCATAAGGGCTCCAAAATCGTCCACTCCTGAAATGTACACTGCTTTGTACATCAGTGAAGGCTATGGAAAAACAGCATGTACAAATCGTGTACATTTTACAGGTGGGCGGTTCTTAATGCCTGAACTATTGGTTCGAGCCTTCTACCTTAATGCAAATTTCCTACTTGCATAACTAAGATATATAGGAGGCTTGAATGTTGGAGGGGCAATTACAATCGTCCAGTAGAACTCTCATGAAGAGTGCAGAGAGTTTCAAAAATGGATCACAGTTCACTTCAATGCACTTTTTGTTTTGGGACCCCTAAAGGTCAGAGACTATGTTTTCACCAGAAACGCTCGAAAACTGTCATTCCTAGTACAAGTACCAAATTTTTGGAAAAACACAATTCCAATGCCAATTCCAGTACCATGTAGTCAAAAATTATGAAAATTATTGGGCCTTAAAGCTACTCCTCAGACACAAGTTGCATGAAAATTTCAAAGAAAAAAAATAAAAATTCCATTTGTAGTGAGCTACCCAAAATTGCTATGTTGCTACAAAATGCACTTTGGTCCTTTAGGGGTTAATTGTGTCCTTAAATCCCTTTGAATAAAATATACATTCATGTAAGGCTAAAATAAATGAAAGCATGATGTGGATCATTCTCTAAGAGCCCAAATTATAGAAACTTCCTAAGTTTGAAAATAGGTCATCATCAGGTGCACTAAGTTGCCTTGGAGAAAGGTGTGTCTAAATTCATTTTGAAAGTTGCCACTTATACTACTCTTAGGGAAGATTGCATGTAATATGCTAACGAAGCTAGTAAAGTTTGAAGATGTTTATTGGAATGGACAAAATCACAACGGACTGAGAAGAGTTTATTGCATCATGGTAATGAAATGAAGTTACTACTTAGAAAGGTTGAAGTGGATGTATTTTCTTTCTTATGTACAAATGCCACTTAAACGTGGGTGTTCAAACTAGAGAATTGAATTAAAGTCAACAAAAAAATTTCTAACATTGTTACAACAATTATTGAATTGCCTCTTCACTTTACAAAATTATATTATTTAATGCTTGATTTCCACTCTAGCTTAATTGTCACTAAGGTCAAGGCATTAAGGTGGGTACATCCGAAATTGCACCCTGCTTAAATCCGCCATCATCACTCTGTGAACATTTCTAAAATCAATATGCACATATGTTGAAGAAATGATTTTAGAACCTCTACCAGAAATACTTTGACCCTTTATAACTTTAGCATACATGATCCAAATGTTGTATTCTTTACTGCATTGTAACCTCTTTTCACTTGCCAACAAGAAAATAAAAAAATTTGACTAGTCTAATAATAGTAAATAGATACAATAGAAAAAATAGAAGTTTTAGAGGTATCCACCTAAGTCTCTATAAAATAGGGCTCTAGACTCCATACATATAATTTTTCCACAAAATATTGCAAAATAAAAAAGTCATAAGATGACATTAGAATATTTTGTTGAAAATTCTACAAATAAAATCTCCATATTTCTTTGAAATCTAAATGAAGTAAATGGAAGTATTTGCCTAATCTTTCTTATCAAAGTAATTAAGTACTATAATAAAAAATGGAGGAGTATAGTAATAAACATTATAAATAGGAGTCTTATGTTGTACTTGATTTCTACATGGATAATGTAGCGTGACCCAAAAGAATAATAGTTGAATGCATTCCTTCATTGGTAGAGGGATTAAGTTTATCCTTTAGAGTATCTCCACCGTTTCTTTGTAAACGGGGATAGGGCATGCCCAAGCTTTATTTTGTCCCCCACCGTAAATTCACCATCACTCAATTCTAGAACGAGCTCCCCCCAAACCATGCTACACATGGAATTGCATCATGCCCAGGAATTTATTTCTGGGCATGAATTAAAAGCATCCCGTATTGTCATGATTCTATCTTATTGGCATGTTGTAAATTCATTTACAAGCTTGCAACTCTTAGCTATAGACAAGGACATCTCTAAGAATAATTGTTGAGTGATGCTTTGAATCTCCAAGTGAATAGTGATGACAACCTGGATTGTTTCTTCCTACTATGTGAAGTTGGTGTAAGTAAATGGGGAACAACTACTCTCCCGTGGCCAATCATGATTTTGATCTTTGCTTAGCTCCTTGGTTGTGTCAATTTTGGAGAAAAATAGTGGAGATGCTCTTAAAGGACTATGACAATGTTTTATAAGAAATTATTCAAAATTGTCATATTCTAGTGCACTAGAATAAAATGATTTTTTTTCAATAAATAAGTAAATAAAACATGCTAAATTGTATTAGAATGCAATAGAAATATGTTATTTAAAAAAAAAAAATCACCATGTAGATTGGATGATCTTAGAAATCAAAGTAAAAGAACAATTTTTTTTACCTCTCCAACTAAAGTGAAGTTTCATCTTTCAAAAATTTTGTTAAAAAATGAGCATGTCCTACAACTTTTAACAAAAGTTATTATGTTGAAGACATAAGGTTAAATACACATAAAAAGTTCACCAATAAAATACTTAATACTCATTCTTGTAAAAAAATTTAAACAAAAAGAGATACAAGATGATGAAATTCAAATAGTACAATACACACCAACATTAATGTAATATTAACACACTAATATATGCTAATAAATTATTTATATTAACAACAAATGTAAATACAATTTGCATGTTTTGTTTGTTGAAGATTATAAAGATTGGCATAAAGTTGGTATTCTGTTGTTAAGATTGACCTTTCCATCTTGTAGTAAATACATGAATTAGTGCTAGAGGCATGCATATAAGCCAACATGCAAAATTGTATACAAATTGTGTTTTTTATATTCAAAAAATTTAACAAAAACTCAAGAAAAATTTATATGTTAGAGTGTCTATTTTTATGTCCTATTTTATTTCACTAGATTTTTGTTTGTTGTCACTTCTATATGGCTATGAACATGGTGAAGTTGTAGGGTAGTGCACAAACTACCTAATCGTATGCCTTGCAATACACAAATTTTTATTGCAAAATGTATTGTTGGATGTGTTCCAAATTCAACATACCATGACACCTTCAAGTGCAATTCTGATTTCTACGGTTGAAATTTGGATATACACTTCCACAATGCTATAAAGAACAATGTTTTCTAAGTAAGTTCAAAAACCACCTTTTACAAAAAAAACAAAAAAACTTTCTCAAATTTAAAGGTCAAAGTCACATTCCATAACTTCTTGGTCACTTCAAGAGACCCTTGCACTTGGGAGCAGATGAAACCACAAACTTCTAACTTAAATAGAAGGAGCCCTTTCTCCTTCTAGAGTTCTCATGCATCATTTGTCTCCTAGCATTTATAGAAGGACTACGCATTAGATAACCAATGAGCTGCATATGAGTGGCGAATAGGTTATTGTACATAACCGGTTGTACGTTTTCCAATTACAACCATTGATCCAAGAGTGTAGGAAGCAAGTTGAAAGGAAAGAAGGTTACGAGTTGCAACTTGTAATGGCAATGATGACAGGTTGCCAATGGAAAGGTGCCACGTTAGCATTAAAAAAAGTCAACAACCGGTTACCTAAGCAGAATCGGCACAATAGTATAAATTCATCCAGTGACCTCTCGTACCAACCAACCGCCATTCATCTAAATTTACTAATTCTTGCCACTCCATTTTTTTCACTCCCCGAGCTTGAGGTGCACGTCACCAAGAATGGAAGAGTGTGCGCTCACAGATATGTTCGTTAAATTGGCGTGTTTCCCAGCGCCGGGATTGTGAGGCTAACTCCGTCCAGAGCTTTGAAAACTCAAACAGTTGAAGACTTTCAACTGCCCCAAACCTCAAAAAAAATTAGGAATGTAGGAATAATCAATCTGGTGGAACTTTAGATGGTCAGCGTAAATCTGGAAAATGATCACTAAGAAGACCCATGTGATCAATTCGAATGATTGTGGATCTTCTCGCAGTCATTTTGTTGGTCTTCGCAGAATTTTGTTTCCAGTTGAGCTGATACACTCAAACCTCCGACTGCCTCAAGCAAATGACTTAGTCTAAATGCACCCTCACATGTGTTCACAATTTGCATAGGTTCTGAGAATATGTATACTGTCTGGTACAGCGAATGTGCAAGTGCAGGGTGTCATGAGAAAACGATGAGCTGAGATTTGAGGTCTCGATTTCAGCGGCTGAAACTCCGCCAAGGTCACTGAAACCGACTATTTTAATGAATACGAGGTTAGTATACAAACACGGGTCGCTGATTTCTGGAGATTGTTCTGACTCCATGTAGTTGAATGGGCCGGAAGCACCTCTCACTGACTGCTATCACGGTCAGATTCATAGTAACAGGCTCAAAAAGAAAATACGGAGCAATCCATATCGACGGAGTCTAATCCATATCAGTCACAGTCGAGACTCCCACCTGGAGTACCGCTGGCCATAAGCTTAACATGGGTATGCATAATCACAAGAATTCATTGAAGACAACTGAAAACATCTGAAAACAACTGAAAGCGTAGCATGACTGCTTACATGAAGCTTACACTGTAACTCAAAGCTGGAAGTAACGTTACAATAAGAAATGGATGCCTGACAAATCCGTAGGCACTGAACTTACAAAGCCGAATTAAGGTATGTTCGCACTTGGTGCTCCGGGTGGTATTCACACAGTGCATTATATCAGTCCAAAGATTTACTTAAACTCATCATTAGAAGGGCTGTTCACAGTTGATATTCACGTGGTGTTAGCAACGTGGATCCAGCTCAAACAAAGTTTATACTAATGCTACGCAGGTGGGAACGGTTGCAACTTACAGCACATTTCCATCGATTGGACCACTGGACCAGGACCTCCCTAATCTGCCTCTCGTGCAAAAGTATGTAGATCCTCAAGCTTGCAATCAGCTTCTTTACCATGATAGCCATCAAGTTCTCCAGTCTCGCAATTCGTAGAACTGGTTTAACTAGATCGATGTGTGCGTAATTAAAGACCTTAAAGTTCAAATTACTGGATCCCATGTACGAGTGCAACTTTAATTTAGCCCGGAGTTCTCGACGAGTCGATTCTGGCCAACCGATCCACCAGCATCTCAAACTTGCGACTCCGATCCAGCATGCTCAACCTCACGAATTCCCCGCCCACTCCGAAATGTCTCCCACTGCGCGTAATGATCCGCCTGGCCTTCAGCATCTCCTCACAATCTTTCACTTTGAGGCACCGCAACCAGACGAAGGCAGGAGTGGGGACCATTTTCTTGTGGAAGAAAGTGCATTCGGAAGGCGCAAACTCTGGGATGGCAAACTCCGTGGAGGCGTTCAGGGCGGATCGCAGGCGTGACCACCGGTACTGCATCCCTGCCGCGCCGAAGTGGAACAGCTGGTTGGTGGTGGAGGACGCTTCGGATTGGGCGTATCCTTCCACCACGGCTCTCAAAATTTGCGTGGCGCGTACTTGCGAATCGTGCGAAACACCGATCGTGTTCAGCTCCATAAATTTCGTCATCCGCTTGGCCACGGTCTCGTCCTTCAGAATCGCCCACCTGCTCAAGGGATCCAAGAACGTAACGCCGAAAAGGACATTAGTATTGCCTTGTGTTGCAGACCTCATGGAGAATTTTGGTTTTGCACGATGACAGAACTGATGTCATATACGGAGAAATCCAAAATGTCCATCTATGGAAATTTAGAAGAAAACCATAGTCAATTGATGTCCAATTATGAGACAGTGCTACTAAGGTAGAGATTCCATTAACCTTACAATACATTAGAAGCTCCATTGCCCATACATGTGAGCTTTAATTTGGGCTAAGTGTGTAAATACTGACATTTAACTTTTGGCAATTGATTTTTAGCTTGACACAATGTAAATGTGCAAAATCGTTCAAATTTCAAGATTGCTGTACCTAGAAAAGGTTCAAAGTTCACATGTATGGTCAATAGAACCTCTCCCTTACTGTATGGAGAATGGAGACTTTACAACAGAGGAAGAGTCCTTCGCAATACTATTTGCAATGGTATTTTCATTGACAGTAAAATGCAATTGTTTTGCTCACAGTTTTGTAACGCTCCCAATTCATATGCTAGCTTTTGCTTTGCTATTGCAATGGTTGACTCATGGTGATTTGCAATTGTAGGATACACTAGGAATGGAACTCAGACACAAAAGGACATAATTTGTCCAATTACCATCTTGGATTTCTCCTGTGTATGTGACAAAGATTGGTGCAGACGCTGAAGATTGGTGAGTGTGTACATGACGAAAAGCGACGGAGATTTGGTGTGATTGATCAACAACTCAGGTAGATGAGGAGAAGGGGATGGGGCGTTACATACCCAATGCGCGTGCCGGCATGACCGGTGCTCTTGGAGAGAGTGAAGAGCATGATGTCGTGGTCGGCGGCTGCGGTGATGGGCGTGTAATGAGGCCAGAAGTACGCTAGGTCGTGCACCACATGCGCCAGCTGCTGCGGGGTGCTCTTCTTCACGATGGCGTGCTGAATCTTCCCGTCGGGGTTGTTGGGAGACGTGACGAGCTCGATGAAGGGCTGCCCATCCGTGGTGTCGAAGCTGGCGGCGTCGCCGGCCCACTTGAACAGCGCGGAACGCAAATAGTCCGTCACTGCTGGGTACGACTGAAAACCAACACAATCAATTAGGAGGAGAGTCATAGTCGGTTTCATGATTTTCGGTACCCTACTTGTAAACATTTTTTGTTTTCCATTAAAAGAGACCTTCACAAGAGATTTTTTCATTAAGTGAACTTGCTCAATTCTAATCTTCAATCCATCCCTGGCTATGCTCTTGCGCTTCAGTCCAGTTCTCTTCCACTTCGATCATCCTATCCACTTCATCGAGCTATTATCTTCGCACAAAAAAATTAGACAGAAAAAGTGACAGTAACCTCCAGTGCATTCTGTGTAAACTTCTTTGTCTCCTGTTATACATCTCCAACATTCATTGCTAATGAATTAAGTTTCACCACTTTGCTGAAAGTTCTATTTGGAGGAAAATTGAGGAAGCCATGCCCTATTCATACCTCCCCGTAATTGAAGTTAAGCTAATTCATTGAAAGCCCGAATTGGAGCGCTGTGAGGATTTTTCGGAAGCCTTCATTGAGATGGGGAATGAAACAAGGGGAAGCACACAACTAGGACTCCACTATTGTTGAATGAATTGCGTTTCAGCCAGTTCATTGAAAGCCAGGGGAGGTCCCATTGAGAAGAGAGCGACACATGCAACCATGTGATAAAACCAGTCCAACCAGTATGGTTCAAATCAGTCTAAGCACACATTCAAGGAGACAAGAAACGTATGAGGGCGAGGCGCAAACCGAATAGAATGGCGCAGCGGACACAATCCTCGTTGGCGCGGGCTGGTCCTGCGTCGTCAACGCATACAACGCGGCTTGAAACAGCTGCGTGGATCCCGTGCCCACCACAATGTGCCTCCCGTCCGTGACGGCGTTCCCTACCACTCGATGCAATGCCCGAATCTGCTCCTCCACCTGAAACGTCAATTTCGTTAAATTGGCGGTATTTCAATAATTGGGCACCTTTCCGAACGCGCGTTCTAAAACATAAATCCGTACCGCTCCTAGATTGAGACCTCAATGCACACAAATATGTCATAATTTTTGACGCTGAAATCGTGCCAATTTAACGGAATGGACCATGTACCTCCTTCTCCATGAACCACACGTGCTTGCTCTGCGCGAAGTAGCTCATGCGCTGGTAGCCCAGAATCACCGTGACGCTCCTCTCCCCGTTCTGGAACCAAAACTCCTCGAACATGGTGGGATCGCCGTGGTCAAGGTCGATCACGCAGCTGGGCACCACTTCCGCGCAATCCCGACCTCCGAAGCACTCATGGCACTTACAAATCGGAGCTTGAGTCCCTGTGTCGCCGTTTTCCAAGTAGCCGTGGCCGGAGCAGGGAAGAGTAGGAGTCCTAACAATTCGCGCTGTGAATCGCGGCATGATTAGCGACGGAGTGTTGCCCACATTCCCCCGGTGGAGAATCCATGTGGAGAGGAGGAATATGACCACAAAGCTGGAGATTAGCGCTGGCGTTGGCCAGAGGGTGCTGGAATGGACATGGTGGTGGGCGGTCTTGCAATGCGAGGAGAATGGGGAGCTCGGCAACTTCGCCGCCACCAGATGCTTCCGCTTCCTGGTGTCGCGCCCGACGTTGCTGTATTTGAATATCCGCTCCGCTTCCATGGTCATGATGCAACAAGGCACCCGCGGTCCTCAAACCATTGCCAGAGCTTGCGGACTTCACAATCGGCAGCGATCGAACATTCCAAACGAATTGTGAAGAAAAGCAATACTACCACACGCTCCAATTCGTGGCAGGCACATCAGCACTTCAGCGATTCAACACAAAACTAGCTTGGACCAAGGATTCTGAAGAGCGATACCCGCCGGACAACCAGCCATTCATTCTTTCGCAAATTCGCAGCTCAACCCTGCGAGCCCACAACGACCAAATTCCAATCTTCAAAATCCTCGAATCCTCACTCATCTCAACCACTAGACACCATGGTCCGAATTCAAGGCATTCACGAGACACTCAAATACAATCGCATCCCAAACTAACGCCCCCGTCGAGCTAATCCCCGAACGAGCCGAAATCCCGGAGTACAGGCCGCCGCAGACACAGACGACCCACTAGCTAATTAACCACGCACTCGACACCGAATTCGTCAGCCAAAGACGCAGACCAGCAACCCAGCTCACAAGCTCCCCAAACACCCCCCACCATTCCCTCTTCAAATCCAATCCCAGCTGAGCAATCAATCAATCAATCCATCCAAAGTCTAGATTCAATCACGTTGAAGGCATGGCGTGCACCAGAAAGAGATAGGTCTTGCAGTCAGTCGAGCAGTGGCAGCGCCGACATTTGGGTGGCAAACTGGCACCCCCGCCACTAAGTGCACACAAAGTGGAGAGTGGCAGCAGTCGCCAGTCACATGAATCGACCTTGAGAAATGGGCCGAGACGAGTCTCTGCCTGGAGTCCAAACTGAAAACTGGCTTGGGGCAACTTAACGTAAGCGCCGGCCTTTGAAATCTACTTATAAATTGAACACTGGGAAAGAAATCGGAGGAAAAGAAAAGAGGAGGGGCGGAAGGTTCTTGACTTGGAGGGGAGATGCGAGATGCGAGGGCTGCGCTGGCGGCGACGTTACGCGACTGGAGCGCGGCGGGCGAATGGCGGGTCGTGGCAGCGGCGGCGGCTGTCGTGCTCGCGGTGTGAATCGGGCTTGCCAACTGGCTCCTAGTCATCATAAGATTTTAATTTCTTAAAATCAGAGCATCAGTCCACATCGTTAACTTAGAGCTCATTGGAAAATTATGTTTTCAAAGATTTTTTGGAAAAGCCCGAATAGCCAAAAGAATCACTAGACCTCCCACAAATCAACATAATGGTCATGTAACAGATTTGAAATCACCATAAATTTTACCTCTAAACAACCCCAACACCAAGGTTCTAAAATTAAAGATCATTTAGATTATAAGGCTCATTAAAATTATACATGGTATTGCTGGAAAAATCCTCAACAAAGAAAGTACACTTTGATTTTTTTTTCTTCATTTATATACACTATATTCACATTGCATTCTACTTAAGCATGTTTTAAGTAGGAGCCAATGTTTTTTGGGAGATTTTAGGCTCACACAAGAGTTAACTTTTATCTTTACTTAAATACGATATGTCATTGTGACACCATTGATAACCCATCTTATGTTCAAAATTTTTGTTGTAGTTTTTTAAATTTATTTATTCTAACTTTCTCAGGATTGAAAGGCTTTGAAATTTGTATTCTTGGTTTAGTATATTGAAGTTCACCTAGCTAGACAACCAACTTGTTTCACTTCCTTGTCCTATACTATGGATGTATAGCCAAGTGAATCTTGTAGGACTTTGTACTATAAGATAATTCAACAATTAGCCACAAATATATTTGGAAGTGGTTTAGACTTTTAGTTAACTATATATGACATGTACCAAATCACCTTACATTCATCTACTAGCTTCCTACCCCACTTCCTACTTTCCTTGTGAACAAGTCTAAAGTTTCATAACATAAAAAAATCACTTTCACTAACCCATAGGAATTTGTTTTGGGGAATGTTTAGTGAACATATTGTTGAATGGTACAAGCTCTTGACAATATTATGACTCTTTCTTTGGAAACAATTACAATAGAACCATCCATTCCTAACCAAACAAACATACCTAACATGTAGGGTACAACTATTTCCAACCAAGATTGGAACAAATTTCTAATTGAAGCTTCAAATGTTTTTCTTTCTCCTTTTCAAAGTTGGGACTAATAAGGTCATGACACAAGTCTCAAATTGCACCAAATTGTACAAGAAGTAGTAAACTGAAAAGTAGTTTTTGAATGATCAAAATTGGAAGACTCTATACATTGGCTATGGGTTTGGAGCACTTTCTGACTCCCAAAATTCACAATAATTTCAATTTTGGGAACAAAATTGGGAAAAATTTGCAGTCCCCATATTTCTTATCTTTCTACATAGAAAAAATTTGTATTGCCTCATAGTGCTCATGATCTGTCCCATAATAGCTTAAGTGATCGGGTATGCGTGGTTATGCCTTAGCGTAGCTGAACAATGTTATGTCACCTGTAACGTCGCAAGAATAATATATGGTACACAATGCGCTAACAGAGCAGAATGAAACAGAACAAAACAATCAATTACCTCATTATATAGAGTTGTGTGTTTTCATAATTCTCCACGTGGCCAATTTTGAGACCCCTTTCTAATACAAGTTAGAGCTCAATAATTTTCACAAATAATATTCACAGATAACACATCAATAGTATGTGAATGTATCACAATTAACTTCCAAAAAAATATGGTGCATACAAGTTGTCGTACAATACAACCAAAATTTTTGATACAGTTCCAGTGTCAGCATGGACGACTCACACTTCCTATCATTAAAAGCTCCAACAGCCCAAATTTACAATTTGCACGGCTTTACCACCCTGGAGTGGAAGAGACCACAACACCACAACAGCCCAACCAGAATCCAGTCACTTGACACGACCTGCAGGTCGAAACAAGTATGACACTGCCATAGTGCATCAGATCCAAGGATTAAGAACATAAAAGCACTCACAAATTTAGCAGTAGAATTCAGAATGAACAGGGCGTCTCTTCTTTGGTCATGATGTGCAGAGGTGGAGATTGTGACTCCATGAAGTACCTGCTTGTAAAAGATGTGTCCATTGTTTACTAGGATTCGTGACTCTTTTTCTGGAAAGGTATAACCAGGATGGGAGTGCGGACTGGAAGAGAACCAATCCAGCTTGTAACTCGAGAGAGAACTTGCAAGTTGCCAACTAGGACCTGCGTTTGGACGAGGCCGTCACGCACTCGTTTTGCGGTGCGAATCACCAGAGGCTGCATTGCTTGAGCTTGAACGACGGCTTGTTTCTGCCACACTGAGCAACCATTTAATGTTTGTGGGGTGCCTATGAATCTTGAATGTCAAATCACCAAACAAGGCAAAAGTAGAATGTTTTAGGAACTATTAAACATCATGAAGAGAATTTATCCATAATTCATGAGAAGGTCTACCTAAGGTCACAATAATCATATGGAAGTTCCCTATATATTGTATGATCACTGCGGCAGCAGTTAGACCTTCCCCACAAGTCATCATAAAATTCATGAATTCGTCCTCACAGAGTAACAATGATCATACAACATGATACATAGGGTGGCCTCCAAATGATCAGTGTGACCATAGGGAGACTTTCATAAGAATTATAGCCAAAAAGTTCTTCATAATGTTGTCTAAAGGTTCTTAAAAAATATTCTAATTGTACCGAAAACCATGTTATCTACCCTTCTTATATGATAATAGCTTGCCAGGAACATTGTTACAAAAAACGTATTGAAGATACTCACCATTAGAAGCAAGACCCCCTACTTGTCGCATTCCAGACTCAGCAGCGTTAAGAGCGCGAGCAGAGCTTCTGACTCCCCTGGAAATCTCTTGTCTGATTGATCAATGGAATTATAGAATCAGGCTAATATCGTTGTCACAACCATGACCATCCTGCCTAAAACGAAGGTGCACATGTGGTAAAACTAGAGAAAAATACGCCAATGCCAATCCCATTATTACAGTATCCAACTCTTTTCCAAAATTTGGTCACTTTCTTAAATGGTGCATGTCTTTTAATTAACACATTCAATCAACTGTTACAAGCAAAATACATCGTTACATAATTGTGAATATCTGATCACAAGGAGAAGTTGAGGTCGATTATTTATCACCTAAATGACCAAGGAATTAGGATATTAAAATGATTAATGATATTATATTGATCATATTGTGAAAAATCAATAATTCAGACAGAACCGCATTTTGTATCACCAGAACCAGTGAAGAAAATTGCATGTGTTAGTCAATTTAAAAAAAAATTGGTCCCCCCAAAAGAGTCCCCACATGACCTACTCAGAACTGTTAATAAAACATAAGGCCCGCTTTGGGCTTCTTCGTCCTATAGAGGTTACTTGAGTTTCTGGGAATGGCGAAAGCTTGGGATTCAGACGTTACACACCCTAAGTCGTTGAGTTCCATTGTGAGGTCACTGATCTCCATGCCGGACAATCTGATGGCCGCCATGGTGCCAGGCAGTTCCTCCCTTGCTGTATCTGCTAGCTTCTCCAGCGATTCAGCTGCCTTCTTAATTGCCTATCATCATATAACATTGCTTGATATAAAACCGACGATTCTGCAGTAAACAGGAACTATCAAACGCAACATGGGCCTGAACTTTTGACGCACATATCATAACATTCTTGAAAGGAACTGTGAACGCCTTCGACCCAACAGCTAATTCAAGGATGAAGCAGGGTCTCTAAGATGCTCCCATTCTTTGACATTCCACTCTTGAGAACAGATCCTCTCACAATTGAAGTTCAAGAATGAATGCATTAGCAAGTATAGTTACGGTCACCTCTGTTGTAGAATGTTATGATGGAAGCATCACAAAAGAAACATCAGATAGACAAGATGGATGCGGTTTCCAAACCCTAGATATTCACACTAGAAAACTTAAAAGAGTAAGTGAGAAGCGTACCAACAGACTAGGAATCGCAACTGCAAGTAAAATGGTCATGAATCCCACTGTCTGTGATCCCCCAAATCACCCATTACAATCACACTCCGCATAACCGATTCCCACTCACACAAAAAATATGCAGAGTCCAGAATGAAATGCAGTGAGAAGAATCAGAATCATACCACGAAAGCCGAGCACGAAAGGACCACGAATTGCTTGTCCGCCAAGTACCACTCCCGCAATGAAGCAAGCGATGGTGCTGGTGTCCCTACGGAAGACACCAAACCCTGCTCTCCTTGCACTCCCTTGTTCAAATCCCCTTGAAATTGCTCCAATTCTACTGCCACATTCCGACTACTCAAAGCCGCAAATTGGTAGCGTAAAACCTGCCTACCCTTCGATGAATGCAACTTACATCTCACCACATGCATCGCCAATTTCTTGTGGCGACGCGCTGCTATCAGGGATACATGGGACGACGAAATCGAGTGTGGAAGAATCAAGCACGTCGCAGAGACGTTACCACATGCCAATGATGGCCGCATCGTCGAAACAATTGACTCCAAAAGAATTCTAGGTCAAAGCAACAGAAACAAAAACGACAATCTCCACTTCAATTTGTGCTTAGGAAGAACCGCCGAGGAAAGCCTCACTTTTTCAAAGCAGATGCTCTACCGGTTTCCCTTGAATGCACAGACTCTCTCGGAAGAGGGTCCCATGTTGAAACATTTTGCGTGATGGTCAGCAACAAATGAAATCCCCTAACTACCTGAAAAGAGATGGTTACACCGATATTCACGCGTTGCGCATGCGCTGAACAAATTGGACACAAATTGGGCACAAATTGGGCACAGATTGCATCCTCACACAACCCACATGATACAATCAAGAAGAAAGTGACGTGCAATCTCAGTCCCTACTTCAATTATGTCATGAAAGATTTAATAACCCGACAGGTGCCGAAAAGGATCAAATCCGAGAGAGTCGCATGTGCGATATGGTGGAAGCATTTGATCGCCGCGTCGTCACTCGTCGCCCTGACAATTTGATCTCTGCCGAGTCTAGGATCCATCGCCAAGGCACCATTCCTATTGGGTAACGAGACCTAGCCTACTTGGGAGGCCTAAACCCTAGAAAGGAGGAAAATTCCAAAAAGGAAGGTAAACCCAAGATTCCAAGAGTTGTTGCTCAATGGATCAGACTTCAGCCAATTCTAGACGAAGTTTGCAGAATTTTTCAAGATTCCATCTGAACTCCAGTGTGCAAGTCCAACGAGTAAAACTCACTTCGGCCGACATGAACATTAAAGATTTGCACCTTGAAACGCAAGTATGTAAGTGTCTTGTTGCAGTAGACAGCTTTGCCAAGCATTACTGAATCCCTACATGGTTTTAGTTCTTGTTTTTGGTCGCAACACACATTTTGGAGATCTGCAGGACATCACCATTGGCATGATTCCAGTGCCATGTAGAATTTGATAATTGCACTCCTTATGGCATTGCATTGGTGAAGATTGTCTAAAGGTTGTGTTTCTAGAGTTATTGTTCACCGCGCGCTCTATTGGTAATGTATTCATCCATAATTGCTTGGTCTACAGAAAATGTCGTATGAATTCCAATGTGCTCAAGTGTTCGGTTGTTGGGCTTAACTCACGTTTATAGGTTTAGTTCTTCACAGGTTGAGACGAACGCTTCTCATCTAACTAATCTATTTGTAACCACCAAGTTGTTTGCACCGTCCATGGCATGAGCTATGGCGTTCAATTCAGAATCATGGCTGCTTCCGCATCATCCGAAATGTACGAAGTATGTTTTCGTTTGCACATTCAAATCACAAGATTCGGTCTCATTTGGCATCATATGGCTCACTGGCGCATGAGTTTTGTTCAATTTGCGAGACTGTTCTGGATAGTTCTCCAAGGCGCACACTCTGGAATGCTGTAGACGCCATTGCAGGGATGAGTAGATTGCCCTTTCGAAATTGACAAGATCATTTGAATTTGTTCCTTGTAGGTCATTACGTTCACGTCTCTGAGACAAGAGATTTGCGCATGGGATTTCAGCCCTAATTTTGGTTACTATGTTATCCCCACGTTGAGCTCTCCGAATGATGTAGTGGCCATTCAGCCATGGCTGCCGTCAACCTCGTCCATGAAGTAAGTTGCAGTCCCAGAGCTCTGTCTTTTGTTTTCCCCTTCCTTTATCTTTGCTTTGACTGTGCTCTGTCCACGTATGTTTGATATGCGATGAGACAGAGTTTGCTTTGCTCACAGTAATTGATCGTGTCCACTTATTTAGGTTTTGCTTGCAGGAGCCCTTGGGAGTGGACAATGTTGTGCAAGGAATAGATGGAAGCCGGAAACAAAGTCGCTCTCTGTCGGAACGGGATCCTTCTCCTCTCGGAATATCGAATTCCATTGCAAATGTCTCTCGTCAACCTACCCTAATTCCAAGTCTAAGCAGAAGAGCCACATCTGATTCTGACAAGGCAAAGACGAAAGGGGAGAAAATCAAGGCTGCCGAGGTGGTTTACTACACAGCGAGGCTCAAAGAGTATTACGACCGGTCGGATAATGACGTCGCGTCTTCCGTAGCATCTGGACAGAAGCGGAAGTACCTCGACCAGCTTAAAGGTCAACTGAAACTCGGTCAGAAGGAGCAACCCAAGGCGGTTGTCCCTTATGATCCAACGGGGATAAAAAAGAAGCTAAAGTCACTGGGAAAGGAAGATTTGATGGAGCTCGTCGTCAACATGGCCAAGAAGCTGGAGGAGGCTGGAAAGTCGACTGAAATCCAAAGACTACTTGACATTGTGAGTGCAAGGAATCCCTGCATTGTAAGATTTTAAATAAACAGGGTGATCAATGTGTTTTGAATCCGGTCAAAGCTCTGTGTAAGTGAATTCAAAGCACATAGATCCACAGCTGTATTGTATCACATGGGCAGCGCAAAGTTTGATCATGAATGGGTTGAAAGGTAGAGGATACTAGTTGCGTCTTTCTTGACATATGTAGGACTGTTTGGGGGGAGATCAGTGTAGAGTTGTGGAGCAATCAATTGTGGGTTTAAGAGCCAAATCTGCTGAGATCAAATTTTAACCACAATGTATGTATTTTTTATGTGATTTCAAATTTGGAGGTGATAGACCACTATAAGTGGCAGTCTGAAGTCAATCCCGTTTCCATTCAAAGCTCAGTTGCCATAGACATTTAACCAAGTACTTGCTAATGAGTCCAACCCATTGTATGAATACATGAGTTGCTGTTGGTAATAAGGGTCAATGTAGGAGACGGGATTCGGTCTCTGACAGTTTTAGTATCCTCTACCTTCATTTATTTTTATCACATGCAGTTCTGAGTTTGATCATGCATGTTTTGTATCCATATGCTTTCGGTACCTTCATGTTTCAAGGCTTGGCCGTATAGATCATTGAAAGGTTCTGAAAACAGCCGTTTGTTTGATGTGGTAGGCCTTGTCTGCTCCCGCTGCTGAACCAACAGTTGGACGTGACTCAACGGGTGTTGATAGGCTTTTGGAAGATGGCCTCCTTGCATTCTTGGTCAAAATTCGCCAGCATTTGCCCAGGTTCCCACCCCAGGTAGTTAACTTGCCTTATCGTCATTGTCTGCTTGGGATTTTTTCGAGTACATGGCATCATTTAAGCCATTCAGAGAAAGTGATGTGCACTTCACTTTTGTATTGACCCCCTTAGTGTTTCTGACCTCTGTTTAATTTATTGATTTGGTTCGGTACAGAATGAGGGAAAGCTCTGAGCATTGTAGCTTCTAACCCTTGTCAACAGAGTTCTCATAGTCCAGCTGTGAGTGACCCTCATCTGCAGTTGCAATGCAGGTAGTAAAATTCAAAGGAGTGACTTATGGTGCGGAACTAAGGGGTGCGAAACAGGGATTTGAAACTGTTGGATCTATGGTGTTGAAGTGCTTGTTCGCCTGCTGTGCTGAAAAGCTAGGATTGCAGCAGTTTAAGGTCCTCGACAACTGCTCGGGGTACTTGATGCCAGGAACATTGACACTTGTCTGTGGACCTCCGGGCTGCGGTAAGACCTCTAACTTCTTTGTGTGTCATGCATGATATTAATGCGCACGTCATGTCCTTGAGTCTCTAGCTGTATTAGGGAATGATGGTTATGGAATATCGTGGTTTATAAGGAATAAACGGATTGTCATTAATCCCTATTTTATTTTTTAAGTTTGAAACAATATGCGTTCTTTAGTTAATGGAAAATGGAAAATAGGGTACTTAATCCCTAAAGGACCAAGAAGCCCAAACTGAAAGTCATGCTTTTTTAGCAATTCTGAGTAGGGCATATGTGGACTATTTTTGGTCCAAGTAATTTACGTATTTCTTGGCCATCACATGCAGTATTCTTCGTTGATTCTGGTGATATAAAATTTGGTCCCAATTAAATTATATTTTTCACAGTCGAATAATCAATCGAATTGGTCATATCAAAGCGTGAATCTTTGATCCTGGGAATTAAAGAAATTTTACCAGGAGCTGTAGAACCTTATCGGTGATGTAGTCTATATAATTTCACTTGATACACTTGATCAATGCTCTTGATGAGTGGGGTGGATTACAAATTCTTTCCATTTTCTGACAGAAGAGAGTTTCGCTTGCATTGAAGGTATGGACAGGGAAGAGCAGTTTACACAAAGCGTTAGGTGGAAGACTGTATTTGGATAAGACAACAACCCTGGAAGGATCGGTGACGTTCAACGGGAACCCTCTCGACAAGATCCAAGTGCGACGCCTTGCTGCTTTCATTGCACAAACGGACCGACATCTCCCTACACTTACTGTGAGAGAAACCTGCGAGTTTGCTAACGCTTGTACAAGCCATTTTGCCAACAATCCAGAGTGGTTCAGGAAAAACGCTAAAAAGGTGGGCTGGTTCACGAAGACTATATCTCCAATACTCATATATGTGTGATAGCTTGGGGTAGTCCTTTTGCAACTGTGGAATATTGATTTCTCTTAGCCATGGCATTCACAAATTCACAGATGGAGGCACTACAAGAAGAAATAGGGGGAGTGAATCTGCCTTTGGAATTAACTTTACATCTACTGGGCCTTCGAGGTGTTTTTGACACTATAGTCGGAAATGCAGCGGTTCGTGGAGTTAGTGGAGGGGAACGCCATCGAGTAACAACTGCAGAGATGGTCTCAGGCAAGAGCATCATCTTTATGGAGTACTTGCGCCTGAAATTTCAAATTATTGTTATAAGTCTTGTCCTGCTAGGGACAGATCAAATCTGTTCTGTGTTTCCTACAATTTTTCTTACCCCTGATCGATTTATTTACAAGCATGGTTTGTGATACGTAAGCAGATCTGACGAGGTAACATTGTTCCACTTTCATATTGTATCAGCTTGACTTAGATGCTACCACAAAAATTAGAGCATTACAACAGAGACCATTTATCCTATCACATTTGAAATCATGGTTCTATCGTGCGATTGCGTTGCGCAGGAACATTTCTGGTTTTTCTTCTTGATGAAATTAGTACTGGACTCGATAGTTCTGCCACATATGACATCGTTTCAGCTTTCCGCATGTTGGCCAGGATAAGGCGCTACACGTGCCTCTTCTCCCTCCTTCAACCGTCTCCAGAAGTCTTCAACCTTTTTGACAGGTATTATGCATTCGCAGGTCAAAAATCCTCACGTTTGAATTTCAAGGACAACGCTTGGGACAACGCAGCTTTATTGAACACGTCATCTGCACGTCTAAATGCATGATTCATTGTCAATACGTTTTCTGAATACAGTTTTCTGAAACTTGGGATTTTGAGTTAATAGTTCTTCAGGTGTTCCACTTTCTATGCTGCTGCAATTTGAAGAAATTACTCTATATTTGAACATGACCCTGAAACTGTTCTTTAGTTTGTGTACTCTGCTCCATCCTGTGCAGGATAATTGTTATGCATGAAGGACGCATCATATATCAAGGACCACGTGACGATGTGTTGCTCTATTTCAAACAGCTTGGGTACTTAACTTCTTACTTTTGCCGAAAAAAGTTGACTTTAGCTATCGGTATTTGCATGATGTGCCCGGAATTTGCTGGGAATTTCTGTTTTTCAATGCATTTATGAAGGCAGTGCTGGAGAGATATCTGAAAATTTCTAACTTGTATTCAGTAGCTACATGTTAGTATGACTGCTTGAACGGACAGAGTACTATTGTACTTGTCAAGCTCACTCAATGTTTGGGGAAAGCGTGGCCGCATTTCATTGATGATTTTGACACTGATAATTTACAGTACGTTTTGATATGCAGGTATGTGAAACCCAATCATGTAGATGTAGCAGATTTTCTTCAAGAGATTTCCACGGAAGAAGGTGCTGGGTACTTAATACGTGGCCAGAAACCCTTGAGTATCGATGACTTCGTCAGTGCTTATATGGCCTCTGACATGTATAAAGACGTTGTTCGCATTCTTGATGAACAGGAGGTAAATTTCTTTATCCATTTTCCAAGGTTCAGGCATGTCACAATCATCATCTTCTGCTACTTCTGAAGTCGAAGGTATTTTCTGAGAAGAGAGTCTTACACGCAAACTATTTGCGACAGGAGTCTATATTATTCATTTCTCTCGTTTGGTAGGTTTTGTTGTAATAGTTTTATTCGTTCCAAAGACTTTATGTCACCTTTCTACTAAGTAATAATTTTATTTTCTCCCAAATGACCTAGATAGGATGCTGAAGAGTTGTGGGTGGAAGCCCCAATGCCCTTGGGTTTAAAAATTACAGATGGAGAGACAACAGGTACGTCTTACAGTTAGCTCTTTAACCGAGACTAGTCGTGCTTAGATTGTTTTAATAACTTCTTACAGCTTGCTCTGCGACTTGACATAAATTGGAAAAAAAATCTCTTTCAAGTTCTTGTTACTATTAGGAAACCCGCCGCCAATTGGGGTTCTAAACAACCTGGCCGCAGTACTGTACAATTGACTGGAATTACGTTAGAAACTGTCTTAAATAGTGTTACAATTGTCAGGGTTTAAGTCGGCTAGGTTTGGGTATTACGTTGTGGTTATACCGGTTGTAAGTATTACGGTCAGTGCACACCGTTGACAAGAGCGATATCAGTCCTTTTCATTTGATAAGAGGTTCAAAATACTTACTACTTTTCCTGTGCACATTACCTTATGAATTTGGTCAGTCTCCTCTTGTAGTTGCAGCGTCTGAAGATGCCGGTCTTGTGTGCATATTGATCTAATTAGGAGGACATACAGCAGTGTTGGTCTCGGAAATGGAATCTACGGGAACAGCCTCACTCATTGATATACAGCAGACCTCACAAGTGCAGGCAGGAGACGAGATAACAGCTATCGGAATTAACCACGAAAGTCTAGCGTACCTTGCTCTGCCAGGGACTCCAGCGTATCAAATATCGAATGCTGCAACCGTTGTGGACAAAGTGCAGAGGGCTGAAGGCAACATCCGCTTACAGCTTGAGCGACCTCTTGAGCAGGTGAAGCTTGGCTCTTAAAAACTTCTGTTTCCTGAGTCTATGAAAGTGGATCCCATCAAACATGAGGATTCGACGTGTTTGGCACCTTTAGACCTGTCTTATTGAAATTGTGGTTCTTCAACAGGTGCCTCCAGAAATTGCAAAGATCTTTGACAAGGAGTTTGTGCAAGACTGGTGGACATCCACAAAGGTGGTCATGCGACGACAAGTTACTTTAGTACTCCGAAGTAGGAGCTTTTTGTATGCTCGTATGATACAGGTATATGTCAAACTATTCACGCTTTCCAAGAGCTTATAGATTATTTTGGAGTCTTAAAACTCGAAATTCATGATCAAGCTACTAAAGGAATATACATAGTTGTGCCACTCTAATTAATTGGTAACCGACCTGTAGTAGTTCCGCCGTTGTACATTATTCTTGAGGTGCACTGAGGAGATTCATCCACAATTACCACAGTTATTAAAGGTGTAGATCAGCTATATTTGCTTTAAATCTTTGATTGATACCAATTTAATAAGTTCTCAATACTTTTCTCTGTATTGGTGAGGGAGGCTTTACTTCTATTAATTTGATGTTTATATCACTAAAAGAAAACCCACCAGAGATTTCTTAGAAAACTTAGTGGCTTTCAATACAGCAACGCCATTTAAGCCAGTTTCTAATGAGACTAGAGCACTTTTTCTAGAATACCTCTCGGAGATGGTATTTCTACTAGTGTTGCAATCGCCTTACAGTCGTAGGATGTGTCCGTATGTTCTAGCAAGATGCCCTTGAACTACTTTATGTCATTTTAGGCTATCTTCTATGAGGGACGGTATGTGAGGCAATTAGAATAGAATAGAAGGTAATTGTAGGACACTTGAAGAAGTTCGAAGTCTAGTGTTCTAATTTTTTGGCACTGACATGTGCCAGCAACAGCTTGCGATTTTGGGAACATTTACAGGGACTTTATTTTATCAAGTTCCCGACTCGAAACTTCGAGCGGATATGGATCTCCGAAGGTCTCTGTCCTTCACTGCTGTCATGACTCTGTCGCTCAACACCATTTCGCAGATACCCATTCAACTGGACGAGCGAACAGTTATCCCCTCCATCATTGCTCTCAGTCGTTGCATTTTCAAAAATATGAGCCAGTAAAAAGAGCCAGTGATGACGTGTATTTTTTGGTTGCAATTGATCTTATTCAAGACCCAGAGGATTAAATTTCTCTACACTAGTTGGCATCTCTGTATTTTGCATGTTTTTGACAGTGAATTATTTTCGGGTTCAGGTGTTTGAGAAGCAGTATGCAGCAAGATTCTTCCGGCCTTATGCCTATGTCCTTGCATGTACCTTAAGTCAAATCCCTTTGACGCTTATAGAGGTAATAGAACTTTATACCATTCATGACGCGACAATGAAACTGTTTAATTTTCAGTTGACATGCACAGAGTATGAAAGAAACAAGTTCTAGACAAACTTCCAGCAATACTTTGGATGTCCATGGCACTTGTCACTGATCTCTACAGAAGGAGACCCTTGCAGAAATCTTGACTTACAGTGCCCTCTGGTTTGAGTGGAAGGTTCTTTTAACTGTAATGAGAACTTTCTTTTTAACAGTTCTTGTTTTATGTTGCTGCAGATGGTCATATATACACCTCTAATATATTGGTTGACTGGATTGACATCATCGAACAATGGTGCTCATTATTTTCTGTATATTCTCGCTGTTTTCCTGTGTGCTATCTCATTTGCAATGATCACTAGACTCTTAGCTTCTTTTTGCAAGACAAAAGAGGCAGCTGGTGGTTTGGCAGGTTCATGATCTAATCGCAAATAAAATAACATAACTATAATTAATGGTGACTTATTCGGAGTTTTTGAAATTTTGAATCAACGTGGTTTGAAGTCAATATTTTCTGTTTAGTGATGATCATTTTGACCGGAATTCGTGTCTACATATGTAGTCGTATATCAATCAATGGCCAGTGGTCTCAAAAGAAGGTTCACATTTTGCAGGCCTTTGTATCATATTCTTTCTCCTCTTTTCTGGTTTTCTCATTGTCAAGAGCAAGGTTCCCAACTGGTGGATCTGGGTATACTACATCAGCCCTCTCCAATGGGCTATCACAGCCATAGTTTGCAATGAGTTTCTCTCAGACAGATATAGCCAAGTAAGTTGAATCTTGAAACTATGATATGTGAAGTAATAATCTGTTGAAAACAAAAAAGAGATTTGTAACAGATTGCAGCATGCACACAGTACTTGAGTTTTGTAGTGAGTTGTTAATCTTCATTTCAATACTTAGAGTTTGCAGCAAGCACATAACTTCGGTTGATACCAGAATAAGCTTTTCTGTAAAAGTAGACTGTTTCAGAAAGTTTTTGACATCAAAAGAGAAAATTCTTCCGCACAATTCATATGGTCTTTTGATTCATATTTATCTTGCTCCTGTGTTTGATTCATTTGTGGCGCTAATCACATGCAAATCAGTGCCTGCTGTGGTTGATAGTCCTGCAGTGACTCTATCGACTATTGCCTTGGAAAGGGCGATATGAATGTTGGACAGGCTTATTTGGATCTCTACAACTTCCCAACTACTATTCTTCGTGGTTACTGGATTCCTGTGATTGTTCTGATCTGCTGCTATTGTTTTTTGACCGTATGCTGCTTTTACACAGTTGCAAATATACGGCATGATGAGGTAATTAAGGCTCACTCTGACATGACTAACACGGATTCTGCAATAGTGCTTGTATGTAATCGATGATGTGGAATTCAATCCGATGATCAATTTGAAGTCTCAGACAGTTGCGTGAGTTGATGTAGTGTGTTTCTGAACATGGATGAACTAAGTTATCTTTTCTTGAAGCTAATAGATCAAATTGTAAATAAAACTGTGTTTAGAGACCTTCAAAAAAACTGATTTTGGAATCTTCGGGATCTTCCCATTGTCGTGAGGGTGAGAGCATAGCACTAATATGAAAACCCACAACCCTTCAGAAGTACTCCGAATAGCCCTGCCATGTTAAATACTGTCTAAATAGCCCTGCCATGTTAAATACTGTCTATTGTAATACCATTCAACTCAAGGTAGTTTCTACCTCAAACCCTGCCATTGTAACGCAGCTCCACAATGGGGTGCAGGAGTGACGTTTAGAGCGGATAAGTGTTCTTTCTCTTTGATCAATCTGAGCACATGTGAATCCCATTTTCTTCATATATCGCTCAGAAAGTGCATTTGTGAAACATGACAGGTGAAGCTGCCTTCGGTTGCACGATTGTTACGGAATCAACCTGTAACCTCGAAACCTTCAGCAACAAAGCGAAGATATTTTCAATTTCCTAAAATTGGTTCTGATAAGAAAGTCACAGAAGATGAAACTACTGTCCTAAAATTTGAGCCAATGATTCTGTCTTTTCACCAGATAGTATACGAGGTATGAATGTTTTCATATGTTCCTTGTTGATATTCTGGTAATTGTATCTACATCTATCATTTGATTGAATTGAAATTGATAATCTCTGAAAAAACAAATTTTTGTTCTCTTAGGTGGTTATTTCAGGTATAAAAGAACCTCGAGTACTGCTTTCCAGTGTTTCCGGATTTGCCAAGCCCAAAACTATGACTGCGTTGATGGGCAGTAGTGGTGCTGGGAAAACAACTTTACTTGACGTTCTGGCTGGCCGCAAGACGACAGGCAGAATACGTGGTGATGTTCTTATCAATGGCTATCCCAAATTGCAAGAGACGTTTGCACGCGTTGCTGGGTGAGTGATACAAGAAACATGTTCAGACAAATGAAGTTGGATTTTGTCCTTAGGTTTCCATAGCCTCTTAATCTTGTATCCTGCTTTGAATTGTTATGAAGCAGTCTGCTGTGACAACATTATCGTCATGTTTGTTAAAATGGAAAATTTTCAAGAAGCTGGCACTTCTCCAGATCCTCAGATCTCTATCAGTCCTAGTATTTGGAAGGCACTTTGAAGCACACCATTTTAACAAATATGAGCATCTTTGTTGTTCCCGAGACAGTTCATCGAGGCCTGAAGTAAATGTGTTTCATGCCGTATGTTAGTGTGCAATTTCCAACATTTGGGGGACAGATATGTGGAACAGAATGACATCCATACTCCGTTTATAACTGTGCGGGAGTCTCTCGAATTCAGTGGATCATTACGCCTTCCAAAAGGCACTGACACTCGAACACGTCAAACGTTCATCGAGGAGGCAAGTATTTCAACTTCATTAATAATAGTACATAATACTTGCATGAATGGATGGTATAATGCAAGGCATGTGTAATTCGTTTATGCATGTCTAGGTTGTGACAACAGAAATTCATTAAGTGCCCAAACTCATCTTGTTTTAGAGGTTGCTTGCCTTAAGTAATTTGTTTTAATTAATTCCATGTCCATGTATCTAGATCAATTTAATGTAGGTATATTTACGATTAGACCCCACGTGAGGGGTTAGTAACCTGTATCGTCAGAAAACCTTGACTGTGTACCTTTGTACTTAAACCTTAGGTCACTGATGCCTTAGCTTTCCTTTAATTAACGTCAGCATATCTCCTTGAGGTCTGCCTATCTGGGTTCACGTATAAAGGAAACTGAGAGCTGTGTCTTAGTAGCTGGATTTATAATCTAACTTCACAACAGGTATGCTTGACGAGATGATAATTCATCTCCATTAAATTCTCTATGAAGGATTTGCTTCACGTGTCTTGAAGTAATCTTTATGTCGTACAACAGGTAATGAAATTATTGGAGCTGTTGGAGATAGAAGACAAACTAGTTGGATCAATTGGAGATGGAGGTCTTTCTGTGGAGGAAGCGAAGCGCCTTACCATTGGTGTTGAACTCGTAAGTCACATTCAATTGATCAAGTTCATCATGTTTCACGAATGTGGAAATCATGTGATGTAATTCGAGTGCTGATACATCTTTTTCTTCTGAGCGAGTGTTTTTTTAAACCTAACGTGCAGGTAGCAAATCCAAGCATTTTATTTCTAGATGAACCAACTAGTGGCTTGGATAGTCGGGCTGCTCAGATTGTTATGCGAAGTGTTACCAATATTGTCAGTTCGGGGCGTAGTGTAATTTGCACCATCCATCAACCCAGCCGAAGGCTATTTCTGTGCTTCAGTCACCTGCTGTTGCTAAAACGAGGTGGTGAGGTTGCGTATTTTGGACCCATTGGAGAGCAAGCAAAGGACCTTCTGGTATGCTTCATTTCAAGCTTGTTTATATTCTGTAGGCCTTTCATACGCATTGTATTTAATCCTTCAAGGACGATATGGTCCAATCTAGGCCTCATTTTTTTCTTATGCAGTTTTGAAGAGTCTCTATTGGGATTTTATTTTATCAAATTATTTAGTTTTTGAACGCAGCACATGCAATGCTCCTCCCTCAATCTAATGATATGAAGATATTCTCCAATTAGTTTATACTTTCCTCAATATGATCAATCAAAATGGTCATTTCAAAATCATGAACCCTTTGTCCTAAAAAGATTAATGCAGCTTAATATGCTGACGTTAATTAAAGGATTTCTGTAGCCATGTTCTCAATGTGCCTTGTGCTCAAAAGTACCAGGCAATTCAATATGCGCTCACACATGGGATCATTGAGTTGCTACAGAATTATTTTCAATCGCTTCCTGGGATACACGAATGTCCTGCCGACCAGAATCCAGCATCATACATGTTGGAAATCATTGGAGCAGGGATTGGTCACGTTGCTCAGCGCGATTTCGGACTCGACTATCAACAGAGCTCTCTGGCTCAACGAAATCGTATGGAAAGCTCGAATCTAGTCACTTGACATAGTAGCACTTAAGTAGGATTGCGTCACTAAAAGCTCTTCAAGCATTTTTAACATTTGTAGGAGTGTGATTTGGGGGGGATGCATAGAATTGTGGAGAGCCCTTTGGGTATAAGAGATAAATCTGTTGAGATTCTTATTCAGTTGTAAAATGGAGGTTGTTGATTACTAATACGTGACACTGGACAACCCCATTTCCTCAGTGACCATAGGCATAATTTAGCCAAGTCATGCTTACACCACTTGCTAAAAAGTTCAACCAAGCGCTTGAATATGAGTCGTTTGTAGACTGGATCAGGTCTTTAACGATTTTAGTATCCAAGTTTTGCACAAAAGCAATTTGGGGTGACCGCACATTAGAATATAACAATTCTGGGAAGAAATTTAGGGGTTCTGACCATTGAATGAAACGCATCATGCAGTTGAGGAACTGGAGACCTATAAATTCGGAAGGGGTCAGCTAGGAAAGGAGCCGCTTGTCAAAGGATACGGTGCATCACATTGGGTGTTGTGCAAGGTGGTGGTTCTTCGCCAATTCAGAACATATTGGCGGAATGTTTCTTACAGGTGCATAATCTCTCGTCCTTCCCAGTGCTTGGTGCGAAGAGATATCTTTGCAATGGGTCATCAACACTCACAACTCGTAGTGTTAGACTGGATAGAAGATTCATGTTTACGATTACACTCACATTTTCCATTTACTGTATACAGAATCTGTATTGCCCAGCTTGCGAGGCAACTCAACCCGCAGTTGACGGGATCAATTCTGTCCAGTTTACAAGAGTGATCTGAAGAATAAAATTGAGCGCTAGCATGAAGAATTGAGATTTTGTTGGGGTAGTTGTGGTGTCACATGGATCTAGATAGTAGCGTAACATTCTGAAGTAGCTCCTTGAGCACCTGTGGAACTGTTCATTCAAAAAGAGCTTAGATTCCTTTTGAACACAGCCTTGAGCTCATGTCAATCTTTGCAAAGTGACATGACCAGTTGTTTAGGATTTTCCTGGATTCACGTGCCTAGTCTCTAATAGTGATTGAAACATTCATGAATGTTATCTTTGTTGCTGTAATAGTTAAAATGGTGGAGTTTCAAGAGATTGGCATTTTTTAAGCACTCATCCCAAACCTCAAATCCAACTCCTGCTTTTTCAGAGCTTTGTGCATTTGAACGTCACAACTTCGGTGCTCTGAATCACACAAATGTAACTGATATGACCATCCCTGGTGCCTTCTTTTGGAGGTAGAATCTAAGGTGACCTGATAATAATCTAATCTTACCTTGCAAACTGTTTGCAGTTTGGGGAGAATGATGCTGAATGCTCTTCTAGCCTTAATCTTGGGTAGCACCTTTTATCAGGTCTCAGTAACCCTGACATGTGCAGTCCAAATTGTTGTTTCCAATAATATAAACAAAAAAAAAATGACTTGTAGAAGTTAGTTCTTGCTTGCAGCTGGAATACAAGAATTTCTACTTTTTGAGATGTTTCGACTTCTTGTCTTCAATTTATTGGTACTATTGATGAGTTTTATCAAGACTTCAACATGTGATGTGCTATGATATATATATAACTGCATGACCTATTTTGTTTTGATAGATTAAGTACAATACTACTGCTGGCATGGTTTCTCGGATGGGCCTCATATACATATCTGTTGTTATGGTAGCAGTGACAAATGCAAACAATGTCATTCCCCAGGTGCGCACACAAAGAACACACTGCATGATTCCTACTGTACCATACATTTCCAACTTTTGTGGCATCTACTGCAATTGAATTGAACATTTTCACATACAAACTTGATTGTACTGTACATGTAGATCATGTTCACTTAATTGTCTGCCTTTGAAATTGTTCTCCAAGGGAATAATTCTCTTGTGTTGGTGTTACTCTTAAGGTTAATGCTGAGCGTGTGGTTTACTACCGTGAGCGAGCATCAAATATGTATCCTGTTCTATTCTACAGCATCTCCTGGACATTGGCTGAGGTACTCCAAACCATGAACAAGCTGTTAGGTCAGAATAGGTCAGTGAATTCAATAGATGAGTGCAGAGCACTATACATGACGAAATCACTGCAAGACTTGTGGTGCTTTAATAATTAATACACTCACATATATAGCAATACTCACAAATACACTCGCAATGCATTTACATTTACACTTGTACACTCTGATAAAATCACTGATTTTGTCACTGATATGTCAGTGATATCAGAATTACCGTTGTGGAGATGGTGACCTTCAAAATTGTGAACAACCAAGCATCGTGGGGAACTAACTTTTTTGTTATTGAATGCTTGCAGATTCCCTACCTCTGTGTTTCAACGCTCATTTTCTGTTCAATATGTTTCACATTGAGTGGAGTAGCCACAGGGTCTCTCCAAGACTTTTTTGAGTTTTGGTTTGTCTTCTGTGAGTATGCAGCTTGCATCACTTTCTTCGGTATTTTCCTGGCCATGATGACTCCAAATGCTCAGGTATGCACTTTTTGTCATCGTAATTTTCAGAGTGCAATTAAATTGTCCATTTTGAGTACTCTCTGATGTGCAACTATGTTTTTTGTCGGTGCAAAGAATCAAGTTGATATCTTAATCTCCTGGATATGCTACACAAAATCTAGAGCCTCACAGTTGGGTTTGGTTCTCAGCCACGACCTGAGGTTGATACCAACTGAGACCGCAACAAAATAATAATCTAACGATAGAGCTCGATAGGAATAAGTAACGGATGCTTGACAATCTACACTAACAATAATCCATTATGTGAAATCGGCGAGGGTTCTGGGCTGTAAAGATTGTGACCATAGATAGACCTCAGCCCCAGAAACTTCTCTGTTAAGTGATGTCTAAAAGTTCCTGAAACATCCTCGTCCTTGAGAAAAAAAAAAAATTGATTTAAATTGCGATTGCATAATGGTGACGATATTCCCTGGCGTAAAACATATCATTTAAGCCTTACCCATGACATAAAACATCACGAAATTTTGTAGAATGTGGACGTTAATCAACAATCTACACTGGTTTTTTTCTCAACATCCAATTGCTTTTTGCAGGTTGCAACTATTTTCATCCCCATTGTCGTGAACCTCTGGTAAGTTGAGCCTGCACTTCTAACGTTCATGTTCTGAATTGCTTTAGAGAATGTTAGTACTTGACTGCGTACTGTAAGTGAAGGATTATTATTATTTTCTCTTTTTTGCATTTTGTATCTTAATGTTTATGTATGCTTCAACGGTTAGCTTCAACCCTCTTTTTTCCCTTTTCCAGGAACATGACATCCGGTTTTATGATTCCCAAATCGAAGATCCCAAGTTTTTGGGTCTGGCTTTACTGGGTGAACCCCACGCAATACACCATCAACACCCTCACCTCCATTGCGTTCCATTGCGATTTGGAGACAGCCCCGTGCGACACGTGCAGCTCGCTTGCACCGTCCGGCGGCTGCGCTGCGTGCCCTTGTGTCCGTGTGCAAGATCAGAAGAATTTGTTGGCGTGGACGATTATGGAAACGAGTATGTCTCTCGACTACCAAGCCAGGTTTAGAAACATGGGAATGGTTGGCCTGTTCATCTCCGTGTTTATGGTGGCCAGTGCTATTGCTCTTCGGTACATGAAATATGACAGGCGGTGATTTAGTACGTGAGAATATGAATCAGTGTGAGTTTCATTACTTTTTATGTTGTGGAACTCATACACAGTCATGTTTAATTTCATCGTACATGTCTGATTTTATGGGTTCAAAGGACCTCCATTTTTAACGTACATGGGTACTAGCAAGCTTCAGCGGAAGAAATATTCTAGAAACAGATGCCAAAATATTTGGAAAAAAAACACCTTTTTTTCATTCAAAAAAAAAAATTGTTGGTGGAGAAAAATAAGTCTTGCAGATTATCTTCTATAATTTTTAAAACAGCTGTTGAATTTTGTTTTTTCCTGAAGAAGAAAAAAAATTTAGATATTCGAGAAAGAAGTGTCAGAAACTGCTACCCAGGTACGATACTCTGGAAAGTTTTATGTGATAGCTCTGGTTATTTCTGCAGTGAATGCATCAAAATTTGAAACCTTGGAGGTTCATCAAAAAATTGTAATTACTGTGAGTGGTTGCTTTCCACTACAAAAATTATCTATGTATGTCAAATATCTGGAAATGTTTTGGGGCCGTAAAGGATGACGTGGACCTTTCAAAATTTGAAGGAGAAGTTCAATTTTGGCACTGCGTTGCTGAAACTTAATTACCTTCACAAATGGTATTGCTACCACTTACTCATTTGGAATTTTTTGTGTTTTGCAATACTAGGATTTGGTAAATCAACTACATTCCAAATCCTAAATCTAGGAATACAGTGTCACTTCACTTTGAAGTCCAGATGACTTAGAGTACAAAAATTGGAAGTTAAAGCTTGGTGATAAGTTTCAATTCTTGGTCTCACATTTGGCCCATTTGGTGCTTGAAAGTGCTTGAAATTTGGCTACGAGTTGGATCTTCCAAAAGTGAAAACTAAACTAAGAAGGGAATATAGTTCAAAGATTAATTGTGCAAATAATATGAATAGAAAACTGCTAAATGAACTTTCCTTGATGTCCATTTTGGATGATCATCGTTCAATACAAATCTTGAGTTAAAATAATGTTAAAAATAAACTTTGACTTTTCGCCTAGATCACTGTTATAATAAACTGTTAAATGAGAGTTTGCTACTGATTCAAGCATTGAATGGTGAAAATCTTAGTTTCATTTTATAATGCTATGGTGGTTATGTTCCCAAAAAAAAAATATCAATTCTTTGTTGTACTCAAAAAAAAAAAAAGTATTATAAATGAAGCATTTCTTCGTTCAAAAGTTTGGTATGGACTCCTCCAACCCAAATTGGAACTTTAGTGCATTGACATATGTAACGGAAACCGCCTCTATAACCGACCTAACGCCAACCGACCCAACCGACCCAACCGACCCAACCGACCTACCGGACCTATAGACCTACCGATCCTTGACCCGACCCTTGACCCTACCCAATAATAGACAAAACCATACCTGGCCCATTATATGTGATGTCAACTGACAAAGGGGCGGTCTATCTTCCCAAACAATGAACACAAATTATTTCAACAACTTTGAATGGCAGGGGAGTCGTATTATTTCATGCATATGCGGCCGTCATGTGTGGAGTGAATCTCGAGAGCTAAGTCATCAGCAGAAACAGGGCTGACAAATTCTGCACTTCACAAAAATAACGCACACACAGTCTCGCACACAATCCCAAGACCGATTGTTGCCCAAAATCCCAAATTGAGGCACTGAATTACTGCAGTCACGACTAAGGTGTGGCCACCCGTAACCGACCAAATAAGCAACTGTGGACATGATGTGCAGTATAGCATTAGATGATTTGGGGGGGGGTCTGGAGGGCCGTTTCGGGCCTATTCCCAGCGTTGTTCCCCCGGCAGCAAAAGAACGGCCGTTGTCAGAAAAAAAAATTGAAAAAAAAACAAATATAGAAAATCTTGAAATCTTGAAATGGAAAAACAAGATGAACAATTTTTTTTATTTTTTGGTATGACGTGGCAGTCGCTTGGCCACGTCAAGCAGCTGCTGCGGCGCAGTTCCAGACAGTTTCAGAGTTTGGGAACCTTAAAGAACTCGCAGCCTTCTACAGGGGTTGAATAACATGTAATATAAGGTGTAGGAAATATTAAACCCTAAAGGACCAAGGCCTGTTTTTTCTGCCCCAAAAACACTCCAAACTGCCATTTCTATAGAAAAGAGTCAAAAAGAAATTGAGTTTTTTTTTCTTTCACATATAACCGTAGGGTCTTACACCTAACTAGTATGAGAATGAGAGGAAAAAATTTCAGAAATTTTGACCGCACGGATTGCAAGATATCTGCGTTTAAAGTGGAAAAAACAAGCTTTTCAGCACATTGCGGGACTAGATTATTTGACTTTAAACCCTTTTTACTTTTACTTTTTTTTGCAAGAGAGAGTTTTAAGCTTAAAATCTTTATGGTTGAGAATTGGATTGAGAGTCTAGGGGGGGAGGGGGGGGGGGGCAAAAAAATTTAATCATTTTCATATTTTTAAAATTGTTAAGTAGAAGTAGGTATGAGATAGAAGGAAAATCTAAATTATTAATATCTCTAAAATGGAATTCAAATGCACTGATCTCAATGGTGAGATTGTTCTAGCAAGCAAACTAAACCATGTGGAACTTCTTTTTTTGAGAAATTGTAAAAATTGCATTCCAAAATGAATCCTACAAGGTTTTTTTTTATGAAGATGCTCTAATTGCCCGAAAAACAAGATAGTCCATAACTTTCTCAAAAACAAATCCAAATGGAATGAATCAAAGCTTTTCATGTAGAAAAATATATATAATCTACGAGAAAGAGAAAAAAAGTTTAAAAATTTGAATTTTTGAATTTTTTTTGGTTGCCCCTTCTTCCCTCGACTCCACTATTTTGAGCATAACTTTTATTCCCAAGCACTGATTAAAAAAATAACTATATTTCCACTAATCAAAAAACAATTCTATCATTAAAAACAGTTTCAAAATATCAGGCCAAAGAATGAGACCGTCGGTACCTACCCAAAATCCCACTTGGCCCCCGAAGGAACAAATGGTCCTTTAGGGGTTAACCCCTAAAGCCCAAGGTTGTTTTTCCCCCAAAACCACTCAAAACTACCACTTCTATTATATTCACTTAAGGAATAGAAATTTACTTTTTTTACTTTTTTTGAGTTTAACCATAGGATCTTGTACTTAACTTCTCTGGGATCATGTAGTAAAATTTTCATTAACCCCTAAAGGTTTTTGACTATGTTTTCACCAAAACCGCTCCAGAACTGCCATTTCTAATACTAGTGCCAAATTTTAGAAAAAAAACATTTTTGGACACTTGTAGCCGTAGGATCTTGTAGTAAACTTGTTTAAGAAGATGTGGAAAAAAATTCAGAATTTTCCACCAAGTGGATTGCAAGATAATAGCGTTTGAATTGACAAAAATCCTTTTTTTGTCCCTGCGAAAAAACGGGCAGCTGCCCTCCACAAGGTCACATTTGTATGAAAAAATGTCCAAAATGATGGTTACTCTTTGGATTTATTCTTCAAGGCAAGTTGGATACATGCTTGAAAAATTTCAGATCATTTGGAATTGTACAACATATAGGAAAAGAATAGTAAGTAGGAAGAGGTAGAGAATGATTCAAAGCACTAAATTGTCAAGAATTTTTTTATGAAATTGAAAAATGTCAATCCCAACAATTGTAATGTTGTAATAAACAATCTACACCCAATGTTTTTATTTTTTTTCAAAAATATTGAAAATCGAGTTAAATAAAGGACTTCAAAGTTTATTTTAGAGTAGAGATTCCATAACTACCCTCAAACTAAGAATCCTCATAACTTTTGACTCATTGATCGGAATGGAATGATTCAAAGGCTTCCACGTACATAAAAATCTAAAGAACCAATTTCAATTTTTAGTTTTTTTTAAAAGTAATTTTTAAAGAAGTTTTTTTTGCTGCCCCAGCTGCCCGCCGAACAATGAAAATGACATATCATGCAATAACTTTTTAACCATGTAGTCAAAAGTTACGAAAATTGTTGGACCTTAAAGCTACTCCTCGGGCACATCTTATGTGAAAATTTCAAAGAAAAAAAGAAAAATTCCGGTCATAGTGAGCTGCCCAAAATCGCTATGTTGTCAAAAAACGGTGTTTGGTCCTTTAGGGGTTAAATTTCACAATACAGATTGGAAGATATTAGCATTCAAAGTTGAATAAAAAAAAAATTCAAGAAGATGCTTAAATTTTCCAAAAAACTAAGATTGTCCATAACTTTCTCATCCCTAGTCTAAATAGAATGAATTAAAGAATCATGTATAGGTAAAAATATAATATTCTAGAAAAAAAATTCAAAAAAAAATATTTTGACTTTTTGTAATTTTTTTTGGGCTGCCCGTCAATCTCCATTTCTTGCTCATTGTGCCATAACTTTTTCATCCGGTATCCGATTGAAACAAAAATTATATATCCATAAAGCTCTTGCAAAGCTATACAACCTCAAAAAAATTCAAAAAAATTCACTTCAGATTGAGACAATAGGAACCTATTCAGGCCCAAATTGTCCCTCGAGGGAACAAGCAGTACTTTAGGGGTTAAAGTAGAACTACCTCATACAACCATCCACCTAATTCCATCACCTACATGATCCTCCCAATTGCATCAGTGGCCCATCTATTACCACAATCTTTACAACCTTTTATCATAATGGCAATGCACTTGGGAGCAGACACATCACTCCACATTTTAACATGGGTTTGCTCTTGCTTCAATAAGGATCTATTCACACTTTTATATTTTAGCTTTAAAAAATCAAAGAAAATTCACTTCGTATCGGAGTGTCTTTATTTTTTTGCAATTGACTTCTCTCAAACTTTTCAATCTCTAAAAAATATGAAAGCTGACAAATAGCTTTTTCAAAGTATCTAGATAGCAAATATGTGTGGTCATGGGCAATTCTACCTTAGATGTTTTGGGGGGGCTTGAAGGGCTATTTCAAGCATGTTCCCCTTGTTGTGAACTAGCCAATGCTAGTTAGAATATAATACAAAAAAATCATAAATAATAGTAATAATAAACTAAAAAAATTAAAAACTAAATTTTAAAAGATTAAAATATTAATTTTTTATTGTTATCCAACATGGTAGTCTCTCAGACACATCAACCTACTATTAGGGCCAAGTTCCCACAATCCGAGAATTCAGGGGAGCTCGCAGCCCTCTACATTAGCTGAATTTCATTTAATGTGAGGGGTATTTCCAAAAGTTGATAATTTTATTGCTTGAATTGAAATTACTATGAATTTTGGAAGGCAAAAGCTGGTCTAGACCCATGTTCAGTGTGTAGACTATTCCAAAATTGCTCATTTAAAAGACTACTTCTTGTCACTTTGGCACTCCAAACGAAGCAGATGTGTCATGAAAAGAAAAGAGGAATTGATGGTAGAAAATCAAGAACTCATGATTGAAAATTAGTCCCAACCTCTACTGCATTTCTACCACCCTACTAATTGCCGATGGGGTATTGGTTGGCGATGGGTGGCTCTACCGTTCAAGACAGTAACCATATTTTATAAGTCTGTTACCAATAAGCTCACTAATGAGCTCGTTAAAGAGAGCAATATTTCATACATATAGACATAGAGAGTTTAGTGCTTACTATAGGAGTCTTTAAAATCACGAGGGCATTAAGCCAGTGCTGATATTCTATTTTTATAATCCCTTATAAATATTGAAAGAAACATGTATTTATGTCTTAACACCTTCAGTTATCTCTTAGAAGTCCTTGGATACAGCCTAATATTATTTACCAATGACACAGGGATCCTTTTTGCATCCTTGAAAAAGGGATTCTTAAAGTGAACAAAATTGTCTTCTATTTCTCCTCAGCCAACGTCAATCCTTGATTCAACTGATAAGTCCCTCCTAGACATCTAGCAAAGCATAATAATACCTTCGCAGTGGGGGAAGACTAAGGTAGGTACACCCAAATGTGTCATTGACCTTAAACCGCCATCTTTACTCTGTGTACATCTCCAAAATCAATTATGTACCTATGTGGAAGAAACCATTTTAGAACCAAACTTTGTTCCTTAATAACTTTTGCATACAGTATCCAAAATGCCACGTTCTCTGGTGTGTTGGAACCTCCTTTCACTTGCCAACAAAAACATATGAAAATTTGGCCAGTCTAATAATAGTAACTAGGCTCAGTAGCAAAAAGTGGCAATTTTGGGTGTACCCACCTTATTGCCAATCCATGTTAACTATACAATGTTATGAGAGTGTACATGTGCAAGGCAGAGAGGTGGACAGGGATTGGTTATTGGTATACATCAACATCTTTGAAGCCTATGCAATAGAATTTGAGCCCATGTGGTAGAAGTCGAAGCCCATGTGGCAGAATTTGAAGCCCATGCAGTAGAATTTGAAGCCTATGCAGTAGAATTTGAAGCCAAATTTTTTTTTGAGCTTGTAAGGTAACAGGTCCATAAATCACCCACCTAAGAGCTGAAACTGAATTTTGTGGAGGCAAAGCTTTTTGAAATAATTTTTAGTAAATTTTCCTTGGAAAACAACTGGAATTGGCATCTAACCCAAGTTGTTTTTTTATATTTTTTGGAGCTTTGTGGAATTAGTTATAAAATTTTGAAGTTGAAATGGAATAAGGCTCTAAAATCGCCCATCTCTTAAAATGTACACTATTTGCACATTGTTGAAGGCTATCAAAAAGCAACATGTACACATAGTGTACATTTTGAGGAAGTGGATGATTTTAGAGCCTGTTACCTTACAATAAGAGGGGGATCCATAGTGTTATGCTAGAATTTTTGGAAATTTGCGACACACTGAGTGTATGCCCTTCAATAAATTTTGGATACAATGGGATTGGATCAGGTAAGACAAAGTCTACCATCTACAACGTAGATCAACCCATCACCACACATAATTGCTATCTAGATACTTTGGAAAAACTATTGTTAGTTCCAATATTTTTAAGAAATAGCTCAATTTTTATAGTTTTTCAAAACAAAAAGGTTCCACGGGCCTAATTTTGCTTGTTTGAACAAAATCAAACGTTGAAAATAGTGTGTTTTAATTTCCATCTTAGTTAGAGCTATTAATGATTTAGTTTTTTCCTCTATCACTTGTACTTTCGTCTACTTAACATTTCTTTACGAATGAAAATTATTATTAAATTTTTTTTCTTCTTCCTATATCCTCAATTCAATTCTTCAAGATAATTTTTTTTTAATTCAAAATCTACAGTGCAATTTTTTTTAATTAAAAAGATTTAAAGTCTTATAGACTAGTTTGTTGCAGTGCCAAAAAAACATGATTTCTTCACTTTGAACATATTTATCTTGCAATCTACGCAATCAAAATATTTGAAATTATTACCACACATTCTCATATATTTATTATTTATTTATTTATTTTTAAGTTACCATTTCTAATTTTTTTGCTCTTTACACTAGAAATGGCAAGTTTGAGCAGTTTTTATAATGAAAAACAAGCCTTGGTCCTTTAGCCCTTAAACGTTGACACTAACGTCAATGTCCAATGGATGACAAGGAATCATTTCATTAGGATAGAAGTGTAACTATTCATCTTTGAAATTTTGTTGTAAAAATGGCAGGTCTTCTACAATAGTTTGACTTCCAATGAGTGATTTTGCAATTTTTTAAGCAAATGATTTACATGGTAATGAAAAGGGATGATTTCCAAGGTTGTCCCCTTGTCCTTTAAGGGTTAGAGATTAATCTATAGAGAGTCATTGGTTGGGTGGGAAGTTACAACATTAATGTTACAAAGAGTCATTGGCTGACTGGAAAGTTGCAACATTGTGGGCCTGCTCTTCAGGAAAGCCTAAAAGCCCCCCACATTGGTTAATTAATACTCCCTCCGTCCCCAAATGTTCTTCCTGTTGGCCTTCATTTTTTGTCCCAAAATGATATTCCTATTGTACTTTGTGAGCTACAAATTGGTCAAATTTAACTTTTGGTTGTTCTCTAGGACTAACAAAACAATTCGAAGCGATAGTTCCCCCTCCATATATGCAATCACTAATCAAAAGACAAATAAAATGGTTGAAGGGGTCAATCAACACTTTTTGTTTTTATTTTTTGCATCTCTTTGAATATTATCTAATTGAAGGAGATGAAGGTTTTGGGAGGCAAAATATAGGTCCACATATGGTCTTTGACTTATACTAACTACCCACAAAATGACGACCTCACACTCAATAATTAAATAACCACTGGTGCTCTTTGAAAATACCCAAAAAATTTCACTTTTCAATAATCCAAAACTACACTTTAAAAAGGGCTTCAAAACTCAAAGTTTCAAGGGCAATAGGAGTGCACCAAACTCCATATGTAGTGCAAAATAGGCTTTAAAAATGTTATTTTTAGTCTTAATCCGGAACATTTTGTCTAACAGGAAGATCATTTTGGGACGGAGGGAGTAATGTTTTATGTCATTTGAATGACGTATTGAAACACTTTCTTTCTTCCGTCCTTTTCAAAGGGTAAAAATAAAACTTTCCTCGTTTGATGAAGGTCCATTCCGGGTAAAGAGAACTGGACGGTAGTGATCAAGTTGCACCTTGATAAGCATGTGACTCATTTCCATCCTTTAGAAAATAAAATCAATGATTCAGCACGATTGGATCCTTGTCATGCTGCTGTGCTGGCAGTCACATCTACCACCGGACCAGATGGACTCAGAAATTGGTCTCTTTTATTTTATTTTATTTTTCAACGTTTGAACTTCACGTTTTTCTTTCAAATACAGTTGTGATGGTTCAATAATAAGTAGTGCGCCCTGTGCCGTTGCCACAACCAAAATAAAAACAAAAGTAAAAGTGTTTTTTAGTTTTTCAATTCATAACTTCGAAATTCAATAATTTTCACATCTTAGGTCCAAACGTCACAAAAGAGGGCTTTTCAACATTACCAAGAATGCGACTGGAGGATGCACAATCCACAAGATCTCACCGTACCAAACAAACAAACTTGGTTAAGGTTTAAGGTATAGATAGTATGTCTCAAACTCTTGATACATGGTATGATCAATGCTTGAATGTTGTTTTGACTATGGTATCTCTTGCCGTCCAAAAAATTACCCCCTTATAAAATATATTTTTGCAACCCTAGATATCTAGTTTGAGGCAACTCAATTGTCATCAATGAAGTCGAACAACCCATTGCAATCAAAATTAGGAGTTTGCCCATCATGTCATTGCTGAATTTTTTAAAAGAAATTTTTCCCACAAAAAAGTGTGAGAAATGGTATAAGCAATTGAAACTTTATTTTTTCAAAAAGTATGAATTCTTAAAGTGTGTTGCCCATAAGAGTCTTTAGACTACTCCAAAAATTGTATCCATTATGCTCATCTTACTCACCTAAAGCAATCACAATTTTTTTTTAACATGACCACAACATGAAGGCCTAAAACCCCCCACTTCCTACAATGAATTTACACTCAAAAAAAGGAAGGTCACTTATTGTAATCAATCTATTTTTTCACCTAAGACACTGATTGTGGCCCAAATCTCATTCATCGAGAAAAACTTGTAATGGGGTCATTCCTTAGGTGCCTGTGATGGATCTTTTGACCATAATGGGTTGTTCTTCCTTAGTTCATATCAAAATGATTCTAAAGCGAGTTCAATTTTCTTCCACAAGGAATGAAGGAGAAGTCCTAATAGCATGTGCAAAGTGAAGTGGAGTTGATTGCTTTTGCACCTGCTTCTGCTTCTCCTTCAGCTTCAGCTTCCACGAATGTTGCAAAAGTTCGACATACAAACGGACACTGTTTTCATAAGTCAAGCCATTTGCATTCAGTAGCCTAAAGGTATGGCCACACTATGGCTACACTTGGACTTTGTTAAGACTCAAGTTGCCGTTTTTGAGGCAGGGAGTGCGTGGTGTTTGTAGCACAAGTGGACTGAACCTACCTGGCTGCTGAGGTGGCATAGACTTGCACCAACTTGTAGAATGTTCGTTGCAGTTTTTATGTAAAGCGATTGCATGCAATCCCCAGTTTCTCGTAACAGGAAATCGGTTTCATAGACTCGAGAGGTCGGTTCCACGTAACTTGTCAAACCTGGAGCCATGACGTAAGAGCTGTAGGGTTCCTAAGAATGGAAGCACTTTGAAGCACCGGTCGTCAAGTTCTAATTAAGGTAGTTACAGCGACCACGCCCAAAACTCCTCCAAACAACTCCTTATCGATCATAAATCATGACCGGAATTCTTAGAAGATGTTGTCGATCTGATTCTTCTACAGTAACTGATCGATCGGCAGTTCATCGAGCTGGAATTCTGCTCTTCACGGTACCTACCTGCTGGTTTCTTTTGCATGGTCTTAACTTCGGAGTGTAAATCCTGTGAGTCTCAACTAGATTTCGATCTGTTCTTGGAGGGTGACTGCAGTAAGAAGTATTAAGGTATGAAGTAAGAGTGAAGAATGAAAGCACGTACTCTAAGGTCATGAATATGTGAAGCGGTTGCAGGAGTCTGAGGGTTCGATGCAGAATCATGGGTACTTTTGGGGGGAGTTCGTGTGAGTGTGTCGAGGTTTCGATTTCAGTAAGATGGTTTCGGAGAATGGGGTTCAAGAGGGCTGATCGAAACCTTTCGTTCTTGCAGAGACTGATTTATTCGCGACTTGGGCAGTATTGCGGAAAATGGCAGTCTGTCGTATCCTCGAAAATTAATTGACAACCTGGTTTAACCCCAAGTTCCACTTCTGAAATCGTCCCTCAGTTCCTGTCACAGCAGCAATGTCACAAAGTGCAAGTTTCCACACTTAACTTTCAGAAGAAAAAAAGTTTGAGTTCTACATAAATAGGATCAGTTTACATTTGCAAATTAAAAGGCCCCTATCCTATTTGGGAAAGGCGATGGAGGAAGATTGAGATTGCACAAAACCCTGGATGTATCCGTCACACGTTCTAATATTATATCCCTCAACTCCGGAATCAAAGCGAGCGAGTTTCTTCGTTTTCTCTCAACCCGCCTGAATACAAATGGAAATGACGCGCCCAGGGAGATGGGGACCAGCATTGAACCCAACTGCCACATAACAAAAGTGGACATTGTAGTGTGAACACCACCTCGTGGTATCAGTTATTATGTGGCACCCACGATGACTAGCTGCAAAAATTGGTGTAGATGTGAACACGGTTACAAAAAAAACAGGTGGCTTCCAAACCTTCGGTTCGTCACTCATGCAAGTGTAAAACGAGTCACTTTACCAAAAAAACTCGGATATTCCCTGTTCCCTTTGCTTTAAACGTAACATCCAGTGTGAACCAGCCATTACAATTTGAAATTTCATACACTTTGCATTCAATCATTTCACTTTCCTTTTACCTTTTCATACATGGATCATGCACCAAAATTATAATGGTCTCATTCAAAGTGAGATCCTGTACCATGTTTGTGATGACAGAGTGTTCAAAAGTAAAATTGACATTAAAGCAATTCCAATCACTTACAAAGTTGATATATAAAACCTTGCCAAACTTTTCAAAGTCTCACACTTCCATGACTTTTTTTTGTGATACAAGTTTTTCACAATACTGAGATTCAAAAGGGGTATTTTGGACAAGATGAATCCATTCTTGAGTTTTTTTTTGTAGGAGTTCAGCGGTTGAAGACCATATCTTATACATCCATGCCAACCATCAGATGCACACATTTCAAGTTTACAGTACCCGGTTCCCAGAATCCAGAAGAGAATGAACTTCTCAGGTCAACCAGTTCCTGAGAATACTTTTATTAGGCCTGCTGATTTTTCATATCAGGAACAGTTAATTAGTTGGTGATGTGCATGGCACCTACGCCAACTAATGCCTGAGAACACTTTCATTAGGCCTGCTGATTTTTCACATCAGGAACAGTTAATTGCTTGGTGTTGTGCGTGGCAGATTGTTCCAACATAACAGACAAAAGGATAACCGAGCTTCAAACAACGCAGTAAACGCACGTCAATGTCGCAGAATATTCTGAATTGAGATAGGAAGGAACCAACTTTCATGCATATCAAACGATGAGAATGTTTAAACTTTCATGCATATCAGCCACATCACGAAAATGAGCCTACTTTTTTTCAATATCCTTATGGGTAGTATTGCATGTAGTACTGCATTACTACCCATGGAGAGGCTTAACAGTAGAGTACCTAATTAATACTCTTGCAGTACTGCAATTTAGCAATATTTAGTGTATACAAATGTTGTACTGCACATAATTAAAAAACTTAAGCGCAGTATTACATGCAATACTGCAAAAGTTTTAAGAAAAGGAGTGTTTGTTGACATTTTGCAATTGAAAAATATTTAAATAGTAAGTATTTTATTTTTAAGAAACAAAGTATTAATACAAAATAAAGGCAATATTAGAATTTAAAAAAGAAATTGATATTGTCTTCGTATAAGCGCAGTATAACATGCAGTACTACAAGAATATTAGCTAGTATAGCCCATTCTGCAATACTGCATCGGTACGAGTTGGAGTCAGGGGGCACTTTCCTGATGCAAGTCCAAACTTCTAGGGATGGAATCGAATCCATACAAAAAATTCGTTGTAACGCTCTCGGGAGCTTCTCTAAAACGACCAAGTCAGCCCTGCCGATAGGACTCTTTGACTGCTACAAAAAGGGGTTAACGACTCGGTAGCAGTTCGAGAATGTGCAGCACCCGAAGACGATCATCCAGAATCTGTCAGAAATGCGAACAAGGGATAAAGTAGCAGTTAAAAAAAATTTCCCTACAGTTGAAACATAAGAACAGAGCTGTCACTTAAACCAATGGATTATTTAGAGGATATCCTCATAATTATATGCCGGGTATGACGTTCTCTTTGTACACAGCAGGCGGAATTCTTTAATTTCTTTTTGTTGAGAAGGATATGAATGTAGAGATGATCCATCTTCCGAAGCTCAAAGCTGCATCGAAGATTCTTTTCAGTGCACTTACTTGACCCGAGCAGATTTGAGTGCTGTACTCAAACCTGTCAGTACTCCGCTTCTGACTGACGTAAAACCGGCTTGCCGATCTGTTGTTGAGGACGGTTCATCAGAATTATTAAGTCAACATCCTGTTAAAAGCTGAAGCAAGAAAAATCGAGGCTCTTCGTCCAAGTCAAGATAATGGGGTGGATTTGCTGCTCATAACCAGCGGCAATCGCTTCAATGGCCTGTTTAAGATCGTCGAATGTCACTGGACTGGAAGTGTGAATGCGAACCACCAGGTTCTTCACTGAGGGTCGCAGCAACAACCGCAAAACTCGGATGGCAGGGTCCAAATTATGTGGAATCATATGCAGAATCAGGTGACTCATACGAGGCCACTTCTCCGTCGAAGTTAGCGTGTCCACGTTCGTTTCCATGCAATACCACATCCCAGGACCAATATTTAAAACCTCCAACTTCTCACAGTCATGCAATTTGCTGAAGTTAGGCAGTAGCAGGGGGACGTCCTTCAGAACACCCAAAAACTTGCCATCCTCTGCAAGCGCCATACACGGGATGTCCAAAAAGATCATTTTCAGGTTGGGATTCCGGTCGATGAGAGCGGACAGTGTGGCGAAGCTGGAGGCTCCATAGAGCAGCTCCAGTAAACCAACCAAGCACTTCAACTCGATTTTGGAGGGCTCCATGACTTCAAGGTTGAAAGCAACGTACTTCAGTTTGTTAGCTCTGATGATCAGTTTCTCAGGACACTGCATTTTCAACTGCAACTTCTCAAGCTTCGGAAGGTCTATCACAATCTCCTTAGCTGTAGTAGAGAGACCGAGGCACAGTACCTTCATGTCTTGGAAAACCAAATTGCCCCGGCCCACACCAAATACCCCCAGGAGCGCTAGCGTCTGTAAATTGGGCATTATATCATTGATGTCTTGCAAAGCTTCGGCAGTAACTTTGACACAGCGCCATGTCAGACTTAACATCGAAGGCATCTTCTCACATCCGCTGGTGTCGATAAACATGTTCCTCAAATCCAAAGTTTTCAATCTTTTACCTTGAATAAGATGGACACAGAACATTTATTAGACAAGTTGAAGTCGAGTCTGAAAACTAAACACAAAAAGTTGAGCGCGGAGTGGCTTAACCCATCCTTGGCCTCGTTTAATTTTAGCAATTTTGAGTATTAATATATGTACAAGTTTCAATAATATAAATTTCTTGCACCGGACTCTTTAATTTCACCCTAAACATCCTTCAAACCGACTGACCTGCAAGGCAAATTACCACTCTCAAGCTAAATGAAGCCTTTTGATAATGACGTCATGTACTTCAACACTGGAAATGGATACATTAATAGTATTGAGTTTGACCTCAGCAGATTCAGTTTCGGGGTCATGAGGGGTGGAAACCACGAAGGGTCAAGGAGATATGACTTACAGGAGTTAGAAAAAATTCGGATGGCATTCGATCTACGCATGATTGCCTGCTGACCGTAATCCACGAGGCAAACATGTTCAAGAGTTGAGTGCTTAGGTAACCATTTCTCCACAAAGAGCGGATCGCTAAGCCAGAAGTCGGTTTTTCGTTTTTCGTCCTCAGGTACAGTTTTGGCTTGCAACTTCGGCTCAACTTCAATGCGAAGCTGCTCGATGCATACCTTCGTTTTCAGAATCTTTACCAATTGATCCTTCATTTTCAGCTTCGATCTTTCATCACGTGAGGAGCTTGATTCGGCTTCATCAGAGATCCCTGATTTAAGGGAGCCCAAATCAAAAACGTTCCGGTTTCGGGCCCTAGCATGCTGGGATTCCAGTACGATCAACCGCAGGGATCGCACTTGGTTGCCAGCATCCCGAAAATCCCTACACACCAATTGGGCATTCGCAAGGACTCTTGCGTCCTCTAGCCGATTCAAGATGTCCAGCAGCACATATACAGTCAACTGCTTCCAGTCTCCAAATCCCGTTTGCCCGTTCGTATGCTTCCTACCTTTTTCCGGTGGGCAAGGTCCAGACTTCATGCCAGTCTTATAAATTCCGCCGGGATGATTCTTCTTCGGCTGATACACATGCAACATCGTCTTTAGCTACCTTTTAATTTCCAATTGCAAGAAGAGAGACAGATAAACGAAGTTCAGAAAAAAGAACAATAACAGTGATGAACAGGTAAAACAGACTGTCGGCAAGTCGTAAACCACCACCAAACATCAAATTCCAATACGCCCGTCAGCATTAGTTGGACTCCTCAGAGACCACTTTTATTACAAAAAAACTCCCTTGCTTGTACCGACAGAATGTCAGTAGGTTCAAGATCCTCAGAGTAACGCGGTGGGGGAAAGGGGGTAGAGTGCTGCTCAGGACACGCCTAGCGTATGTTCATTGAAGAGAATGTACCAGAGGAGTACATTTCAGGAGATTGAGTCACATGAGCAGCACTGATCCCACCGCTTACACTTCTTTAACGAGACAGAATGTGGCAGAGGGTGTGTCCTTGGGTGCTGCACAGATTTCAGTGTTCAACAAGTCTAACAACTAAACAGGACATACAGACAGAAACAAGAATGACCCCAATTTACTACAATCTGAGTAGTCCCAATCCAAACCCTAATCAAGCTTCTCCAGATTTTGCTGCATGCGGATGACAAGCTCAGACGTGCTCAATAGATCACTTACAGGGGAACTTCCTTTCGAAGTAGACATGATTGAATCGACATGCAATACGGCGGAGATTCCAAGACATGTGACAATTCAGTGTCGGTACTTTACGTGCCCAACTCAGAAATTCCGCACAGAGTTGAGCAATGTCCTCCCGGCTCGAGGAGTCTTTTCAGATGACCAGTGATGCTATCAATTCCTTTGTGACCAGGAATTGCTCTTACGCTAGAAAAGCTGAACATTCGGCTTCGAAATTTCTGACTCGAAGCAGCCAGTTCCTTCGCTTGTAAGTTCACGGTCATATCACTCACAGCCCTGCAAATTTAATCCCACCCACATTCAAAAAAGTAAAGCGCGATCAAATCAAAAAGACCTCCACCTCTTTAAAAGACTGAAGCAAATGATGGCCACCTCCACCTCCAGGCCGGTGGTTAAGGGCTCCACGAGTGCAAGTACCGGATTCTCAGACACAGTTACTTATTCAAAGGTTGCACTTTAGAAAGAAAGAGTAAAATACTGTGTAACGGTCCTCTTTGTCGATCACATCAAAGAATTAGGTCACCGCCGTCCAGAAGCGGAAAAGACTGCGCCACGAGACCAGTTGCATAACTCGGCAGCCGCCGCAGCCTAAACCACCGTCACACCGCTAACTATACAAATGACGGCACCGCTTCATTTAATGTTTTAAACATACCGATCATCCTTTAAATACAGTTCACACATCAATTAACTCAGTTGCGGAATCACAGATCAGCTTGCGTGCAGTCCGACAGACCTCGAATTTGACTACAAAAGAAGACATTAACCGCGCGAGAGCAGACAACTACGACTCACGAGTCCGAGCTAGCCCTTTCAAGGCCATTACCTTCGAACGAGCGGGCGACTTCTGCGACTACCATTACGCAACTTCTGCGAAGCCTACAAATCGTCAAATACAGTTGAGATTCTCAAATCTGAAAAATACGGAATCGCACAAAAGAAGCAAAACGCTCAAGACAGACACAAAGACGATCCACTGAGATCTCCCAAAACCTAGCCCTAATCCATGTTTTCAAGATTTCGGCACATCCTGACGTACCAGATATAGGGGGAGTGATGCAGGAGCTTGGTATTTACCTGATATGTATTCTTCTACTGTATCAAACGATATGGTTTATATCTTTACTAAATTGGAACCTACTGTCTGATGTGACTTAAATAAACAGTCATAAGATTTCGACTGTTTTTGATAAAAGCAAGTTGATGAGTCTGTTGGGAATTGTTCTACTAACTATGCTCTACTGATAATAACAAGAGAAGAGTCTATCAAGAATAGTTCTATTGACTATGCTCTACTGATTAAAAACAAGAGAAGAGTCTATCAAGAATAGTTCCACTAACTACACTCTTTTGATAAAAACAAGAGAAGAGTGTGTTGCAAATCATCCTACTACTAAGTGGTTGTTTTTTCTGATGACATGCATTGGGACCAGTGTGGAATGGAGGCGTCTATTAAAAGAGTCCTAGTTACCAACTACCAACACCCATTCCATGTAGATTGATTGAGACTGAGCACACTTGCATACTTGCGTGCTCGGAGGAGAATCCGTGTGAAGTACGCATTTGATCATGTTTCAGGAGAGAATGCATTGAAAACCAACGTGAATGAAGAGTCTATGAGAGAATTTGTACAAGTACCAACAACAACAACAACACACCAATGCAGATTGAATGCAAGCGTTCCGTGTTTGGAGGAGAACTTGAACTTGTCTGTACAGGACGCATTCCATGAACATTGATGTGACTGGGGTCTGTCTGACTTGATCATTATACAGACCAACTCTTCATTGACAACAACAACCCACAACATAACAAAGAGCAAGGTACATGAGTAAAGAGGTCCTCCCCAGGGACTCTTCACATGGTGAAACTCACATCCATATGATTGCTGAGTGCTACTTTGATTCATTTTAAAGCAATTGCAAAAGGGAGACTTTCAAATGCCCATGTCACGACTCACGACTGAAGAGTCCTGGGGACACTCAGCAACTATTTACAGACAGTTTCTGAAGTGTTCCAATTAAAGACACACTTAAAGAATTGGTACCGAGGAAAGAAAGAGATTTGGAAGTGGTGGTAGAAGTAGGCTTCAATGTCAGTCAGTGCCACGCGAGTGGAAAACACAAGAAAAATGTCAGGCTGGTAAAGTTAGTCGGCAGCTTCCCCGTGCTTTGAAAATACAGACCCAGTGCAGTTAATTATTTTACTCTCTTAAAACTCAGCGGCAATTGACATCTCCAGCAGAGCAGATTGTATGCAAATATCTTGAAAGCAAGCAAATAAACTAAAATGCAGTCTATTTTACCTATTTTTATCTTTAGTTCACTCACACTCAGAAGTAAAGCTCTGTCTGTAGCGAGATTACTTATTGATTTCCTCCGATGCTTCCATGGAAATGGCACTGGTTTTAACTTCCATGGTCACCAGTTGCATCCTCTCAACCTCAAAATCTACCACTTCATTTCCTGCAAATGAATATCAATTTCTCACTGTTCAATTTCCTCCAAATTCAAATTGACACCAACTAGAAAGCCAATCTCAAACTAAAAGTACTAATGAATATTGCATCCTAGCTTGGTTTAGGCTTACTAAGATCCTTCCCGCAACCAATAGCTAACTTTGAACTAGCCACCAATTCTTCCCCGACATTGGTGGCTAATCTCATGATGTCATTTAATTACATTAACTCACACATCATGAAAGAGAACTTGACCAATAGCTAACTTTGAACTAGACACCAATTCTTCCCCGACATTCATTTGGTGGCTAATCTCATGATGTCATTTAATTACATTAACTCACACATCATGAAAGAGAACTTGAGTTCCACTCATGATGTGGTTCATGATATGAGTTGCTACAATCACTTTAAGATGGTCACCTCCAAACTGCACCTTGTATAAAATTGCTATCATCATCATGTGTACATCTCCAAAATCAATATGTTAGTACCTATATGGAAGGAAAAAAATTTAGAACATCTACCAAAAAAAACTTTGACCCTTTATGACTTTTGCATACGGTATCCAAATGTTGCAGTCTAGTCTACTTGAAACCTCTTTTCACTTGCCCGCAAGAAAATATGAAAATTTAAATAGATTAATAATAATATTAACCATACACAACTATATCTATTAATAATGATCACCATACACTCACCTAATATCTCGTTCCAAGATTGATGGTAGCCCCAAAAAACTCCAATTAAGTACATTTTGACATATTTAAACCTTAAAGATCCAACCAACTATTTTTTGATGGCTACTTGAGTTTAGGTAGCATTTTTGGGTGGCAAAAACTTTTTATTTATAATTTGTCATATATTTTTGCCTCTACACATGAGGCTCTCTTTGTTTATAATGAAAAGAACACAAAGTATCTTCAATCCTTGAGATTGATTAAGGTAATGTTAATGATAGGTTAAATCCAACCAATAGATATTTTTTGGTTATTTCGTAGGTGAAAATCAACTAATATGTAACTAAATATGGAATAGTTTTTAATTACTTCTATTGTTAGGAGCTCAAGAAACATTTTGTTTGTTTTCTATTTGGCTTGATATACCTATAAATGATAATGATGTTGGATAAACAACTAAATTAATGTCATGCCAAATTAGTAGATTTTAATTTAGTGAATAATTATTTTTTGAATGACCAACTAAGAAAAATTGATAATCTTCTACAATAGCTATACAATATATCCGTCTATCACTACACACTGAATTAAACATTTTTGCACTTATGTGGCCAAATGCACTAATTATACGTTCAATTGTTTGCTATAATTGTTAGTTTTGCATATAGATAACTTCTATAGGACCAAGTTGTTGTTTGATCCAACAATGCTTTTCTCATATTTCACATACTTTCTTGCACAATGGATTGGCAAGTTGATATGATTGAATGACTTGAGTTGTATATAGGGAGATGCTTGAGTTGTATATAAAGAGTTGTATATAGGTATATTGTATAGAAAGGTAAATAGCCTTGATTACAATCACTTTAATATGACAATTTATGCTATCAATATTGATATTTGGACATATATAGGAAAAGCATAATTTGAATTTGATTTTGAGCCCTTAAACTCTAAATATCAACTCAAGGTAAACTTAGAAATGAATTTAATTTGGAAAGTATCAAAATTGTACCTTGATTCAAGGATACATCCAAAAAGTTGTCTTGCTATCGCTTTTTTTGTTTTGTTTTGTTTTTGCTTCTTTTTTTTCATTTTTTTTACAAGAATTTAATTTTTTTTAAAGAGTGGAGGCTTACTAAGGAGGTTTAGTTTTTTGCTTGATCTTTTTCTAATCCATCACTACAAACTTAATGTCTGGTGGACATCAAATTTTTGGCACAAAGAAGGGTGCTTCAAAAACCAAAATAGTCCAAAAGAATCAATAAGAAGACTTTAGAGTTGAGCGGATGACTTGGTGATTGGAATGGCACTCAAATACATGAAAGGTGACAATCTTTGAATATGAATGGATTGACATCTACATGAAGACAAAATAATAGTTATATAGATTAGATGAAAACTGCACTCAGTTGAATATATTGTAATATAGGTGGAAGGCATGCATGATGGATGCTTGCAAAATGATTTGAAAATATAGTAGAACAAATCAATGATTCACTTTTCTAAAGTGAAGATTTTATACAATATCAACAATTCCTTAGATGTTGTAGAATTTAGGAGTTGATTATTTTTAAGTTGTTAGAAATTAATGCTACATGATTTGTATAGACTAATAAACATTTAAACTTCTTCCATTTATGTAATTCATACATAAGAAATATAAGTTTATTTTGTAAATTCATTTCAATGTTTCAAAGTTGTAATGGAAGGTCTACTTGAAAGAAAATGTAATTTTATTTTTGTATTCTTGTATACGTATAACTCATGATTTTATTGATGAAAAATACCCCCCCACACTTATTCATCAAAGTCTTGTTTTGGAGGTGGTGTGCATGTCAAATGCAATGTCACACCTTTGAAGTGCAAAATTGTCTAATTAAGATTGTTCTAACCTTGACAACTCAAGAATATATAGGAATCAAGATTGAGTTTGACATCCTTATTTTATAAGAGTGGTGGTTTTCCGTAGTATGTTATACAAGAGTGAAGATGACATATTGTGGAAAATTATATTGCCCACTTCTTACAAAACTTTACTTATGTAGGAAAAGGATATTTTAAGTCTTTGTTATTAATTTAGGCCCTATTAATCTACTCTAACTTGCTCCTTTCTATGAATTTTACTATCCACAATTAGTCATATAGACCTTATAATAGTTAAGTACAAAGACCTTGTGAGCTAGTTACTTGTTACTTTTATTCACAATTGCTATAAAGCCCCCTTCACCTCTACAAAGCTTCTTTTGCTACTTCATGAATCATTACTACTAGTTACATTTATCTTACCTCCAACTTATACACTTGAGAAGACATGGTTGTATTCATGCATTGTTAAAAAAATTATGTTAGAAGAAACTAATCTTATTTTTACCATCAATTATTTTTTGAATTTTCAAAGTTAAAACTTGTAAAAAGTCTTAAAGTTTTATAGATACATGCATCTTTGAATTGTCTTGAGTATACCATTTATTTGAGGCTCTACTAATTTATAGCCATGTTGTCCCATTTGTGAAATTGAAGACATTCCTAAGTCAACGTTTTACCTTGCAAAGACCAACATATAACCAAAAATTTAAACTATTGTTTCAAATTATTTCACTCTATATTTTTTTATTTTTTGACAATATGTCATCTTTTTTTATTTAAAAAAAAAAGATGAAAATCACATTTTTCTACAAGTTACAAATTTTTTTATGCTTTGTAAAAAATTGAAACTACAATGAATTTTGGAAGAAATAGTGAACAATATTCACAATAGATGTGTTTTCAGGCCTCTAAGAGATTGTATTGGGGTTGTTCCCCAAGCTGTGAATCACAATAGCATAGTCAGATTATTAAATATTGAAAATATTGATTAAAAAGAAATTAAAAAAAAAACAATTTATTTATTTAACATTTAAAAAAATATTTAAAAATAAATTAATTTTTTTTTTTGACATGGCAATTTCTCGACCGCGTCAAATTATATCAAAAAAATCTTGATTTCTCTTCTTCGGTGTATGTAATTATACAAAACATAATGATGTAAACTAAATTCTTATTTCTTCTATAATTAAAAAGCAATAGATTGGATAATAGATTCAATGTTCAAATTGCAACAATTTAGAACGTTCTTGTAATTTGATTAGAAACTAAAGTTGATAAAATGCATTTCAATAGTTGGAATTCAAACTCAAAATACATCATGTTGACAAGTATTCAAATCAAAAGCAAGGAGCTACAATTGGTTCTATGGCCCTAGTTGAAAGGAAGACTATTGGAGACATCAAATGACTTGATCATTTATTGTACAACATTGTTATAGCTACATTAGTGGTTGTTGACTATTCAAGTACAAAGCCAATTTCATAAATTTATGCTGCAGGCTCTTTGTCAATGGAAGATTATATATAATGCAATGCCACTCATCATTAAGGATTTCACGAAAAAAAGCATCAATGTCGGAAATGAACTGAATATTTCCCACAAGTGGTACCACTACGTCTTCTATTACAAGATATCATAGAGTGCAATTTAAGTTTGGAATGTGTTTTTTGTCCTTTTCAAGGTTGGGGCTAATAAGGTTATCACACATGTTCTGATGTAGTGAGCAAGAAAGTAGTTCTTGAATGATTGGAATTGTAAAACTCTAGACATTGGCTATGGGTCAAGAGTACTTTTTGCCTCCCAAAATTCACAGTAATTTCAATTTGGGGAATAAAATTCTGAAAATTTTGCTATCCCAATATTTCCTATCTTCCTACAAGGGTAAAATTTCCACCACCTCATACTCCTCACCATGTGCTCCAAAATCGCTTAAATGATCGACTACTAGTGCTTCTACCTTACAAAACAGTTTCCGGGACAATTGAATTTGACAATTGAATTTATTTGGCAGGTTTGAATTGCACATTCCTTCGAAGTTGTGACACTCAACCCTCTCTAATTGCACCGTCTTAGGGACCAAATGTTCCCGTCAGATGTGTTCACAACTTGACAAGTGTGAGTTTTCCATAACATGATATATATTCTCAAGATATACTGAGAATGAGCAATTTGGAGAGTCGAATGTATCAGCAAACACATGACAGTGGCACACGATCCTTCTGTGAAGTGAATTCTGTATTTCACTCGTCATCGAGTCTCAGTATGATCGCAATGATTCTCTTTGAGAGAATAAATGGTAACTATTTTCTAAGCCAACTATGTTCCTGGCCATCAAGGTCAAGATTCAAGAATGGGCCATCGTCGAAGGTCAACACTGTATGAGTGCAATTAAGTGACGAAGACAATTGATCATCAATGCACTTAAGCTGCCCAAGAATTTTATTCATCTTGCACGAGCATTTCCTTCAACATATTCCTCATCAATTTCCACTCCTGGGTGAGTCAATGATAACAAAATTGACATACTCCTCGTAATGTACAGGTTAACCTGATTGAGTAGGAATCTCTGAGCAGGATTCGAAGTTGAAACAAAGGGCAAGCGTCAAAATTGGCGACTGAAGGGGACTGGTACCCTCAACATCCTCAAGTGATTCTTGGGTTCTCGTGAATATACCAACTTCCGTGGTAGGGCAGGAGTAGCTAATGAACTCCCACCCGTTTTTAAAATGCTTACTCTCAGCCTCTGTTAACGACCATATTACGGAAGGCATAGCGAGTTGCTGATCATAACATAATCTAACCTCGGTTCTCTGTGAAAACTCTTCCGCCGAGCCAGCTAGTGGTTCCGGAAAACCCTTGGTAAGCAGTAACCTCCGATTGTATTCATGAAAGGCCGCCATAGCACCTTTTGTGAATCCAATACCCTTCAGCAGCACCAAGTAGAGCTCCTGCGACAGAATAATAGCTTTCACAACCACACCAACACCTTCCACAGCTCCCTTCATTTCCAGTATGCCCTCCCGTAGCGCACTAATTACACCCATTGGCAGACTCCCAAGCGGCTCCAGAACCCGGAGCGCGCTCTTGGTGAGCTTGAAACCTTTCATGGCCACACGCCAGGAAACCAGGTCAACCATATCTAGCCTACCCAAAGTTTTACCAACTTCCTTCGCGGTGTTGACAACATTAGCAGCTCCTTCAGAAGCTTTCAAGCCTTTCACAATGGTCCTGAAACGCTGGCCAAGTAGGTTCCGTTCAGCCTTAATTGCTATTTCCGCACCCGCTCCAATCGCTCCCGTCTCCCTATTTTGACACAGCTTCGTTACAGTGATAAGACCTTTGGAAATTTTCACCCCCTTCAGCACAATCTTGACAGTACTCAACCCAAGGCCGACGCCACTCCCTCCGGCTCCCAGAACGTGCAACGCATCACCAAGGGGAGAAGAAAACGTCTGGATGACTCCTTTAGCAGCCTTGACGCCCTCCACTACTCGATCGGCTGTCTTCACCACTGTAATAAACCCTTTCATCTCATTTTTGTAATCTGCCTGTTGTGATAGCCCAGTTATAGTGGTCATCACACCTTCCAGTCCTAACCCAAATCCCCTGGGAGATTTTGCAGTTGAGTTTCTCAATCCTGCAGATGAACTCATTGCAGCCTCATACAGGGCACTATCTGAGAAGCCTTCTAGTGAATCCACATCACTCTGCTCCCCTCTAGAAATTCCCAAAGTGTCGCTTTTACAAGCTCTTGTGTGACTCGACACCTGGTCGGATTTTCTGGATATCTTGCGTAAACCGTAGCCAACCGAATTTAGGCTTTTAACAGGACGAGCAGTTACAGGGTTTTTGGATGTGAGGCTTCGACATGCTCCTTTGTCAATCCCCGAAGTTCCACTTGTGCCTGTACTTGGGACATCCTTCTTACCATATCCCTCAACAGCATCCCCCATCAGTTTCAAAGTTTTGCTTGTTCTCTTTAGCCCTTTAAGCAAAAAGAACGTCAGTCCCAGTCCCTTCCAAGCACCCGCCAATGACGTTACTTCTGGACGAACCTTGTCATCAGACGGTGGCAGCTTGGGATAGAAGGGGATGAAGAAGCTGAGAGAATAATGGGATGCCCCAAAGGGCCCCATTTCGTTTATAATAGAAGACCCTTGGTTCTACCTCCTTCCAATGTTAACGAATCTGCACAGAAGTCGGCGAATTTAGATATCTAGCCACCACCACAGACAGATCAGCACTCTTCCAGTGAAACAGAGTAACATCACAAGACCCAAACATGAACTCCAACAACCCTTAATAAAGCCAGCACAAAATACCTAGTAAGAAAGAAAATTTTCAGCTACAGCGACCCTCGTGTACTTCAAGGTCGTGAGATTTAATATTGTCTGCTTCTTCTTTTTGTAATATTAGTTTCGTCATACCCAAGGATTAGGTATATAAAGCAGACAATATTAAATCTCACGACCAGAAATCAGTACATTGGATGCTCAAGTCATCATGGATAAGATGCACAGGGAGATAGCTCTAAGCAGATTAAACAATGAATATAAAGCTCCAATTGTAAGAAATAGTTCATTGATCTCAATTAAGCAGTGACTTGTAAATCCGCATGTACATACTCCTTGAACATCAACATTGTCACAGTTTATGTGATAATGCAAAATAAATCCTCGAAATTGTTGTCATTACCATTACTTGATTAAAACTGAAAGACCAATATCAAAAATCACTGGAAGATGGACAGATTCGTTACAAACTTTATCCAATACATGACTTTAAACTTGTAACCACAAGATTTAGAAATTACGGACTCTACATAGAAATAAGAAATGAGGGGCGTACGTGAAGTCAGCAGCTTCTTGACGTCCGCTTGAAAGGAACCAATAGAGTCGCCCTCCTCGCAATGTCGATACTCAAATCCTGAAAATTCTTCAGTACTGGTCTCGGCCGATACGAAATTTTTACAGCCTTCTGATTGCGGAATAGTGGAAGATATGAAGTCGATGAATGTGTTATTCCGTAAAAGCAAACCATGTTATTCTTCGTCTATAAATTTGAGGAACGTTCATAAACCCTAACAATTAGTAATGAAAAGAGCAGGTACACAAGAAGATAGTATGACTGGCCATAACGAAACAGACGTTCACAACCGTAATCTGTATCTTTTTCCTAAGACACTATTACTCCGAAACGATTGAATCATGCTCCGTCACGTCAATTAAACATTCCTATGAGGAGGAACGTATGACTAAAATCCCTGGAAACACGTAGCCGATTCGTACCAGAATCTGTACGAAGTGCTGGTCAGCACGAAATTCCACGAGTAAAAATGAGACCTAAACTATTTGAGTGCAAATCGATACTCTCCATCGAAATCTCAAAGCATAAGAGAAATCCAAAAAATACTACAACATTATGGAAAACACACAAATTCTCTCACCTCAGCTCGAAATTGCGCATGAATCTAGAAATAAATTCCAGGGTTCCACAAAACTTAAATAGACATTGGAAACGACAGAAATCAACGTAGAAAGGTCAACTAATAACGACTGCTGGCAAAAGATGCCGAAAACCAAAACGTTGGCCCAGAGGATCTCAAACCGCACCAAATTAGGGTGAAATTCTATCACCGCAATCGAGAACCCCGCAATTGGAGCTCAAACTTGCGGAACAAGAAACAGAGCTAAAGAGCACCAAATTGGACCAAATTTTCACAGGAAGAAAGCTGTAATGCTGTAGAAAGAACTGCAACGATGAAAAAAGAATGAAAGGCGAGGAAAAGCCACGGCAGCTTGAGTGCGGAATCGGACATAGCGTAAGGAATGCGCTCGAAGAACTTCGAAGCCGCCGCTCGGTCGGAACAAATGGCAAACAAGGAACCTGGCCCCTGTTGAAGAAACGTTGATATCACACGACGGAAATCATCAACTCTGTTGGTGTCAACGAATGATAAAGTTGACCCTTGTTTTCCATGCTCGTTACAAGGTCGATAAAGTACCACAGTGCACTGACGGTGGAGGAAAATTATGATAAATTATTTGGCGAGTATTGATTGGTTGGTGAAAACATGGAGGGGTAAGGTTTTGGGTAGACATACTCAAAACTGTCCTTTTTTAAAAATTGCTTCTCCTATCTACGCTTGTTCAAAACATTTTTAGAGTGACATGTTATGCCTCTATAGGTAGGGAACATAATTGGAAAAGAAACAATTTTTGGTGTTTCAATTGTTTATTTTGAAATATGGGTCATGGTGTGTTTGTACAACGATAATTTAATATAATTACACAATTCATAATTGCATGTTATTTATAACTAAAAGAAAATCTCTCATATTTTCTATTCATTTATTGCACAACTTACACATGTCAAGTTGTTAACACATGTAATGGATACGATTAGCTAGGATTGAGGGTATTCGTGATTCTCACCTGCAAGCAGTTGAAATTTGATTTTCAATTTTGTTCTAACAGTTTTGAAATTTGCACAGAATCAGTGGAATTCGGTGGTTTCATCAGTTGCAACATCACTGTGATCGTAGAATATACTTTCAGAATCTTGTTGGCACTTGAGAAAACATTAGAATTTTTTATTTGTCACCCATGATAAGATTTGAAAATTTTGAATTCATATTTTGCAATTGGAGGCCCCAATTTAAGTACAAGTAGTGTAGAAGATAAATTAATCAAGCACAAAATATGGGCTTTTCAGTTTTTTCACATGCACACTCAGAATGACTTCAGTTCTGGGCATCACCACTCAGTCCAGAATTCCGTCCGTCCAGTAACTTCCGTCCAGGATCCAGTTTTTCATCGGAAAAATATATCGTTCATTCTCTCACGTTTATCATCGCTCATTGTCTGGGTGAGGATGGATGATAAAGTTTATTGCTGAACTGAAGGGACCCCAAGCGGCCAAGTCATAGATGACGCTAGGGGCAGCTGGTGGCAGGGACTCCAGGTTTCGGCCACGTAGGCACAAAGCTCCGCCCAAACAGAGGAGGTATGGCAGAGCCATCCATAGTTGACCACTTAAGTGATTCCGCACATGCTCTGGATCAATGTAAGGCAACGTAAAATTTTTATCATGGAGGAAGATAGAATTGTAGTTTTTTTTGGTAATTTATGCCTTGAATTGAAATTACTACAAATTTTAGAAGCCAAAAGTTGGCCTCAACCCATACCTGATGTATAGAATCTTCCAATTCTGACCATTCAAGAATTCCTACCTTATTAGTCCCAACCTTGAAAAGGAGAAAAAATCACATTCCAAGCTTTGGTTGGAAATCTGTTCTAGCCTTTGTTGGAAATAGCCATGTCCTACAAGTTGGGTATGGATCCCTGGTTGGTAATAGGTAGTTCAACTACAACGTAGAGGAACCTAATTCCAATCATTTAATTTTTATCCTTTTAAGGATTTTTGGTCATGAAACTAGTGAAAACCAATGCGGTCCTGCGTACAACCATTGGTGATTGTGTTATAAGAAAGAGATTTTAAATTTAATTATTTGTTTATCCTTTAAGAAAAAATCTCATTGGTGTCGATGAAAGAGGAGACATTACAATCATACAAATACACCATTTATTTATTTTTTAATATTTTTCCCCTATTATTGCCGCCGACTAAAGTTTCATAATTCAATCTTAGTAAACCCTCTATAATATAAATATCATTGATGAAAAAATATATGAAATTTTAAGCGGTATGGAAATTTAAACATGCTTGACTTTCACCAAAAATTAAAATCCAAAATTTTATTTTAAGAATATATATAAAATAGAACCTCACAATATTGTATACAACAGTCAAAGATGTTGTCAATTTTATTTATTTATTTATTTAAAATAAATTATATTGGCATTATGAAAGAAGAGACATTCCACACACAAACAAATTTTTTTTTTTTTTCAATGACATCAACCAAAGTTTCATGATGTAATCTAGGTAAATCCTCTATGATGTAAACATCATCAATGGTAAATGAAGGAGATATGCAAACTTGACTTTTTCAATTAACCTTCCATGGTGCACAAACATGATGGTCAGTGGTTAATGCATTTCGATTTGAGATTGGAAAGGAATCTTGAAGAGACAGTTGAAATTCTTTTTTTAATTTCCGAGGCCCAAGGCATTTTTTTCATCAAAAAATACTCAAAACTGTCGTTTCTATATATTGCAAAGAATTAATTGTAATATTTGCATATCTAACAAAAAAAACTTGCACTAGCTTAGTATAAGAATGTGTGGAAGAAATTTGACCGCCTAAATTGCAAGATATTTGTGTTTAAAGTGAAGAAGACAAGTATTTCTTGTACCTTGCTCACCTAGATTTTTTGGCTTTGAATCTTCTTAACTTAATTTTTTTCATTATAGATTTTGAATTTTGATTTTTTATATATTGGAGAATTGAATTGGGAGTCTGGCAAAAAATATTAATAAAAAACATACTTCATTTTCATTCTTAAGAAAATTATTATGTAGAAATAAGATAGAAGGGAAAACTAAATAGTTAATAGTTCTAAGATGAAAATGAAATACACTAATCCGAACAATGAGATTGTTCTATCAAGTAAACTTAATATTTGAACTTTTTCTTGAATTATAAAAATTGAGTTAAAAAATGAATTCCATAAATTATTTTTTGAAGTTGATTCCAACTCTAATTATCTAAAAAACAAGACTCTCTATGACTTTCTAATTACTAGTCCAAATGGAATGAATACCCATTCCAAACACCTAAGAAATGATCCAATTAAAGTCTTGCATCAATCTACTACAAAAAAAATTCAATAAATGAGATTTGGGCTACACTAGGTTGAGGTAGTGATCCCAATATGAACTACTACCTTGAATGTAAATCCATCACATAAAGTGACTTTTTTAGGCCCTCATGATGTGGCCATGTTAGAAAATATTGTAACTTCTATTATTTAGATGACAAAGTGTAATATAATTACTTAAACATTTCACTCTAAAGTATCCACTATAAGAAACCCGCGTTTTAGGTGCCGTTTTGAAATTTTTTCAGACGGATTTTAGGTGATGTCAAAAAAAACAAATTGTATTTTTTTGTCAATAATCATGTCCAATATAACATCTGGATGTTATATTGGACATGATTATTGACAAAAAAATACAATTTGTTTTTTTTGACATCACCTAAAATCCGTCTGAAAAAATTTCAAAACGGCACCTAAAACATGGGTTTCTTATAGTGATCCATCATTGCTAATTCTCCTTATTTAATAAATTATTAATTGAATTGTATATATTTTATTTGCCAATCAAATCCAAAATAAATTTTGTTGAACCTTTAATTATTTGAAAAGTTCAATTTTTGACACCAAATTGTAGTCAAAAAGACTTTCTTGACACCTTGTCACATGTCTCAGAGATTAATTTTTGCATAGAAGTATTGTAGATGGAATGTAGAAGAATAGGATTGCACTCTTTAGACAAATAAATCTACCTTTGAAATTAGCAAAAATTCTAGATAAATTCATATGTTGGAGAATTGCATATGAGCACTATTCATTAAGTTGTATAGTTCATACTTTAAAAAGTGCATGGATTTTTTTAATAATTTGGAGTGCATTTGTTGAAGGGAAAAAGACAAAACTTGTCTTTATGCCTAAAGATTGATGTTGTGCTAAGGATTTTGTGGAAGTGGTCTATGAATTGGCCAATTGCTTTAATTTATAGGTAAAATTTCACGTAGATTGCTTGTAGAAGATGATGCACCTATCCTTTGGATATAAGTAATGTCAAAGTTTGTAGTAATGAAGTTTTTTTCTTGGGAATGCAAAAACGCCATTTTCACTTAGGATTGAATAAATATACATTCTCCCCATTGTACCATGATTGTACCATTCAAAGAGTTTGCAAATTATAAAATATAATTGACAAAGGATTAGCTCTTTTCTTTTCCTCTTGAGAGTCAACAAATCTCATTCTTGAATCTAATTTTTAATATAGTAAGTCACATGTTCTTTGATTTATTCAAAGTGTCCTAGGCAAGCACAATTTTGGTCAATTATTTGTGATATGCAATATTCTATTGTAGCTTATATATTAGTTTAGGAACTGATACAACATTAGTGCAAATAAGATATTAAAGAATGAGATTAAATGATGGATTTAATACTAAAATCTAGCTCTTAAGACATCACCTTTCAATTATTTTGAGGGTCTTCGAATAGGTCATCAACGAGACATAAACCCATACGGTTTGCTAAACCTTTCTTTCTTTTATTTATAAGCTCAAAAAAATAGCTTTCAAACATCGATGTGACGAGCGGACTATTGTGTTCCAATGTCCAAAGGTGAGGCTGGTCTACCTTTGAGATGAAAGGTTAAGAATTCACCAAGTATGAAGGGTTAGCTCTTTACCTATCATCTCCAGGGTAGACCGATTTCATTCTAGAATCTAAATTTTTATATAGCAAGTCACTAAATTCAATATTACATGGCTTGCACATTACACTTCTAATTTGAATCATTATTACACTTCAAGCCTTACATGTCTAAAAATTTACAAAATAGTCATGTATTTTAAGTGTATGGTGCCATATTTAAGCATAATAAGGTTTAAATGTGAAAATGACATCCAAATGAAAGGTGTTAATTATTGAATTGCAATTCCAATGGTGTATATCTTTCCAGATTTTAGTACGTGGTCTATATTTTAACCCCTAAATGCCCAAGGTTTTTTTTAAGCTTCTAAAAATTTGCTCTAAATTGAACAAAAAGTCAACATTTTGATAAATTTTATCAATTTAAAAAAAATTGTAACCATACAAATTCAAACTAGACAAGTTAGACATCACATAGAAAAAGAAAATGCAACAATATCACTTATGGATAGAAACATTATAATGTTTGATCATGAGGGTGTTAAAATTGTGAAAGTGATTTGAAGTCTTTCAATCTTCTTTACACATATCAAATCTAAAAAGTTGGTCACTAAAAGAATATGAAGATAAAGGGCCTAACATGCATAACTCTAATCAATTTATAGCTTCTAAAAACCTACTCTACAATTTTTTAAAACAAATTTCTAATGTGATTTTCTCCAAGACCTACTGTATTTGAGGCTCATTTTCCAAAGACCTCAAAATTACTGAAAGTCAAGATTACAATGGACACCCTTGCATAAAATCTTGAATAGAAAATTTCTAATCAATCATTTTCAAAATCGGATTTTTGATGCTAAAATTAGACTTTAAAGAGATTTTTTCTAAAATATTAGCTACTAAAAATAACAACTTGGTTAGGTTTTATTTAACTTCACAACATAGTTGATACTAGAATTTGATGCCTCGGACATTTAGGGATTAAGAATTAAATATGGTATTACTTATACAATTTTCCTACAAATCTTTAAGGATTAATATTAGTAACTAGGCTCAATACACTCATAACAATATTTTGTAATACTTATACTAAATAATATGCTATAATTTTTTAATGAACATCTTGATGAACATTTTTACCAAGAATATAGATACCAATAGTATTAAGAATGGAGAATCTCCACAAACAAAGTTGGTGAAAATATTTGTCAAGGATAAAAATTTACACCATTTCAAAACTAATTATTGGTCAGTGCCAATAATACTAAATATTACAATTAAAATTGCGACAAAAATGGATGTTTTTCCCTTTATGGCTACAAATCTGAATTGCCAATTTTCCTGCAACATAACATTATTAACCCATGCTCAAGGAGTCCTTTCTACTCACCCAATCAACATGAGCTCCGAATGTTGCAACTTCCCAATCAGCCAATGACACTAGCCTATGTTGCAACTTACTTGAACCTAGCTAGCCGATGACTGTGTGCAGATTAAACTAAATTCACTCCTAAGGATTCAAGGAGAGATTATCCCAATCTCTAGGGGGAATGGTTTAGGCTCATGAACAATGTTATGAATGGAGTCTCTGTCCACTTCCACCGACACCAGTAAAAAAAACTAAAATAAACAAAATCTGCTCATGAACTACTTTTTGCAGTTGCAGAAATAAAAGATATTATTGTAAGTTAAAACTAAAATGGTACTGTAGTGGGGGACTGGTGGTATTGCCGACAATCAATAACTGGATGCGTTCAAACATATACGGACTGAGTATTAGATTCGGACTGTTGTCGGTATGGACTCTTGGGTCCGCTCCTCTGTAGGCTGTCTGTACGGTAATTGCCACCGCTCTTCAAGGATTATAAAGCTCCATGATGCAAGTTGGAATCTCCCAATGCAATGTCGGAGAATGATTGCGGTTCTTATTGCTTTGTACAGTACTGTTTATATGGATTCATTCCCAAGGGAGTCAGAAGAGTTTACCAAAACCAGAAACGGACTTCACCATATATCTCATTTGAACCATTAAGGTAGAAGGTCCAGAAAGCGCCCATCTAAGGGAAATCAGGCCTTTCTGGAGATCTTGGAGGACTTCAATTTTTTTGCCCTTTTTTTCAGTGGAAGAGAATTTGAAGATGGCGCTCTGCTGATTTTTTCAGAATTTTTGGAGTCAGAATGAAATTACAGCAAATTTTTAAAGGCTAATGTTAGTAGGGCTCTATTCTTGTTCCTAGATACTGCAATAATGAACAAGACAACATGCTGGAAAAGATCAAGTGGTTGTAAAAACCAATTAATAGGATGGGTAAAACTGTTCATGCAAAGCTTTTAAAGCATCCAACACAAGTCAGAAATTTAGAAATTCTCTAGTGATTTAATAATCATGCAGACTACATCCTCTGATTCGAAGTGCTGTAACTTCTGCATCCGATGTTCAAATTCAATAAAATTTGTTGGAAAATTTGCGATCTTTCTTCTAGTTTGTGTGGTAAAATTTTCAGGTGAATCAAAGATTTACTGATTTTTTGGAAGCCAATCTAAGTTCGCAGTTTCCATTTGACTCCTTCAAATTGCATTTCATGACTGCAACTTCGGGGGCTTGTATCTCCTTCATCCAAAGTTTTTTTTAAATAAAATTTGTTGTATTATGTTTGACTTGAAGTGTTGTTGTTGTGGAAAAAATTTCATGTCAATTGAAGTTGTCTTGAATGTTTGGGAGCAATTCAAACTTTAAAATCCCGACATTTTTTATTTACAGTGAACTTTGGCAGCTTGTTACTTCTTCATAAAATGTCCGTTTCCAATAAAAGTTTTTGGAGAAGTTGCGCATACTAGTCTAGTTTGTGTGGTTAAAATTTCAGAGCAATCCAAGAAGTTATGAGTGACTGAGAGGCATTTTAGTAAAAGAGAGTTCAGCTACAGATGGTTTTTTTGCAATTTCTAGACATTTCAAAGCCATTTTGCAGACCTTACCAGATTTAGGTTCTTACTGTGAGTAAAATCAATCATGATAGTGAACCATCTCACTTGTTCCATAGCCTAAAATCATTCACATGGGATGGCAGTTCCTCATCGCAAAAAGTTAATTCCATTTCAATACCCATGTGCACTGTTTTAGAGCCTTTTGTAGGGGTGGTTCTTAAAGCCTGAGCCATTTTACAGACTCCTCCTATACCACCTGCAAAGTGGTAAACTCCTTTTCATTAGCATGATGGGAAACTCATAAGATTCCCTTGGGTACTGGAAGCTAATTGACGCGCTTGGTATCTTCAAGATAAGCTGTGTCTGCGAAGTCCTGTCCGTGGTCTGCGATTCTGACTTCATTTTACTCGTCTTGTGCGCTATTTTCTTGCTCAATTTTCTGATTGCATTTGGATGTTCTTGAATTGTCGTTTCAGCAGATTGCTGCTGTTGAAATTTCAAGTCGTGCTGCAATTTATTCGAAACCCTTTGTCAAGATTGTCGGTACAAGGAGGAAACTCTATTAATTCTACTACTTGAGAGCTTTCCACAGAATACCCCATTTTGTGGGGACACTAGCTGCTTACACTGCTTTAGGAGTTTAGGGCAACTCTAAGTAAGACTGGCACAGATTTAATCCTAAGTTCAATCGATGGCACAAATTATTTGGTACTGTCGGTGTGAAGTTGGTATCTTTTCTGAGGATTTTGGATTGAGCTTGAACGCTTGAGTCTCCTCATTCGGCCTAGATCTTAAATTTTCGTATCCGTTTCCTTCTTGAGATTGTATACATTCTGAACGAACAGTCTTGCTTTTCGGAGCTCACGTACACACCTAGAATAGCTAGTGTCAAACTGATCAATTCTCCAATTCGCAGCAAATTCTTGAGACGTTATACTCATGGATGCAGTAGACCTGATCCTCGCTTACAAGAGTTGTGCAATTCACTCTAATGTAGTAAGCTTTTGTGAAGTGTAAGTCGTGAGAAAACTCATACACTTGGATATATTTTCGGTGGTTGCCGGTATTCGTTGTCTATAGACTTGCACCATGAGATTCACCACCCAAGATGTTGCTTCATTGACAAAGGTTATTCTCTTTCAAATTATTGTTTCCTACTTCAAAGTACCAGTACGAATTGGGGTAAGGGTTTGGAGCTGAATGTGGGAGATTTTGAAGCTGTCAAATCTGGGAGGGATCGGAAGTTGCTGCTGCTGGTATCAATGGTAGTGAGAATTTCTTGGTTCTGGAGTGTGTATATTCTACATTGTGTGCTTCTTGGAGTTCGTTGAGGTGCTCTTTCAGCGTGAGTGACGCAGACAGTTGGTAGCTTGGAAGGGCTGGATCCATTCGAATTGGGCATGATTTTCTGTTGATTTTTTTGCTTTCTCGATATCTTCGTTGCTTTGTTTTCGACTCGAGGTCTTGCGATGCTGTCAGCAAAATCCCGGGTCAAAATCTGTCTTCGGGCTTGCGTTTGCGAAGACAAGCGTTTCTGGGTGCATTTGTTGAACTTGCTCAGCGGTTGAAGCTATGGTCACCTTATCTAGCACCATGCGTCATAACCTCAATGGGTCGAAGCCCATTTCTGTAGAGGTCTGGCAAGCAGCATTGGATTCGGAGAGCATAGTTATATCTCATATTCTTGTCATTTAGCATTCTAGTATCCGTCATTGTAGACCATACGCTGGATTGATCATGATCGAAGTCAATGAACAGGTTTCAACCGTTGAGGTTTCTGTACAGGAACATGAAAGTACAGCCTTGTTATGGAACTATCATACCTCAGGCAAGTACACCAAATTGCGTCACTATGTACATTCCCTCTTTATTCTAGAACCTAAATTTAGGACAATTATTCTCGTCTTCTGAGATTTGTGTCACATAAATAAGGAGAGAATGACAACTTTAGATTACGATTTGAAATGAAGATGGGGTATGCAATGTGAGGCAATTAGGTATATTTACCTTACAAGTTCCTACTTGGTTGGTGGATTTCATGGACTTTACCTTTGCTTGGGTGCTCCATGCACATGCCTCTAATGAAATGCTTGGATGGTAGCATTGTTTTGTTGCTTGGCTGCACAACGTGTGTGAATCTATCACTAATCACAACAAGTGAAAAATCTACACTTGAAGTGCAAACTTTGCACATGTGATGGAATTGAGTTTTGATGGATTCCATGAGACTCATTATGTTTGTGGATCCAAACTCTATTGCCTTCACCATATATTTCTAAGTGCTTAATCTGATTATAGTAAAGTTACTTTTGAAAAATAATACTTTGTAGTAAATACTTGAAACCTCTTCAACATATCTATACCTTTGATTCATTTAGAGCATTCTTTCTTCTTTATATTGATATATTGTATGACTTTTTGCAAAGCTTCCTCAATGAACATGAATTGGATGAAGCACAATTTTACATGCCATGTATTGATAAAAACATGCTTGTGACTTGTTAAAGTTTGCAAGTTTGAGCATAGGATGGAGCCTCAAGGTACCTCAATCATACATCCTTTGAAAGGGCAGACGCTAACGGATGTTAAGATGTGTTGATTTTGTTTGGTTTCTACGTAGGAAGAGATGAATAGTGATCAATTATGGCACAATTCTCAACGTAGTTGTGGCACATTCTGACTCGCTACAAGACTCTCAATATTGCAACCAACCCTTTGTGGATTTTGCAACTAGCCCTTGGTCGGAAATAGGAAGGACTATATGATCAATCATGGATCAAACAGAATCATTCTTCATCTAAAAAATTCATAGTAATTATATTTTGAAAAATAAAAAATCTGAAAAATGATGGAAACCTTCCAAACTCTATTTCTGCAGTTCCCCCACTGAAGAACCCCATCCTGCACATACGTGTAACTGCTTAAGTGGTCAGGTTCCAGATCCTAAAAAGTCCTATCACATGAAAGATAAGGGTGTCCCCAAAAGTGTCCAGTAAACTCTTGTACACTTGTCCAAGACTGGAATGTTACGCAATTCAAAAGAAGACACTGCACTTTTCCTCCAGCAAATGCTTAATACTGAAGTTGTAAGTTGTCCAATCCCATGTGTATACCATGGGACATGCTCAGAATATACTGAAATGTGATAATATTACGGTACAATGTGCTGTACCAACCAACTCGTAAATAGATGAATTATAGGTTTTTTTTCATCCTTCGGAAGCCTGTTCTGGATGTAAAGCAAGCCACATGGCGTAACCAACCCTTTCTCCTGCTCCCGCACTCCACTTCTCGACACCGTCCGTCGGTCGGTTTTCAGGACCATTGCCTTCCGACTCCGACCAGCGGTCGGTCTGCTAGCGCTCGCTTCCGCACATTCTCCTCCGTCAAACGCACCGAACCACTTCTTGCACAGGCCGGGATTCAATCCGTCAATCGGAGTATTACCATACCCTGGTGAAAGATTTCTTCTTCTGTATTGAGATTGTAGTGCAAACTTCTACCAAATTTTGCACTAGAAATCAGTGGGTTTGGGCTTCCTCTGAATGTGCTTGTAGTATCTGGAGAATGTGCTTTTAGAATCCTTTCTTCCGTTAGATACAGTACTCGCTTTTTTTATTTGAATGAACTTGAACTCAGTGGTGTAATCCAAGTGGAAGAGTGTGTTGCAGCTGGAGTGTCGCAGCTGAGTGTTGCAGTAGAGATGGAGCGGCGATTATTAGTTTCTGCGTTTTGGGTCTGTACTCTTGTATGGACTGCAATTGTTGGCATTGGTGTCGATGCATACCAGCAGGCTTTCGCTCCCAGTGATGTGCTTCCCCTATTGCCGAGGTCCATTGCCATGCCAGTGCTCAAGAGTTTACACAACCCAGTAGATCTGCTGCCGAAGTTTGTGGCCGCGGTCTCTTCTCAGAAAGACAAGGTGCAATGGAAGGGGACCTGCTTTTATGTGAATGAAGCTTATATGGAGTACACTGAGCCTAAGAAGGATGAGCATGATGGGGGTGGCATTCTTCACATTAAGGTAGCTGTCTTTTCTACTTGAATTGTTGGTTTTAGAGGGGTTGTCACGCTTTGTGCTTCATCGTTGCGGTGTATTGTGCTTCACTGTATTTGTTTCTCCAGCACTGTGCATGTTGGAAGAAAATCTTGTTTCTTAAATTAACCAGAAAACATTCTAACCGAGATTCAAACCTAACAAGATTCCCAGATTGCTTATTCATAGATTTAGGGTTTGGTTGTGCATTTGGCAACCTCTTTTAAGTGAGCGAGATGTCATGGGTTTAGAATACTCAATTTGATTGATCATATTGTGAATAGTATTATTCGGATAGGGCGGAATTTTATACCACCTGAATCAGTGAAGAGGTTGGTCTAAGAAAACTTAAATTGAACAAAAGAAAGTCCCCGCATGGTATACTCGAAATTGCCAAAAAGCATGGAGAGACGATTTCGGCATCTTGGATATTAGGGGGTAATGCCGTGGTTAAGTTTAAAGTGTCGGTTTGAGAGATAATCTTTAGTGACAATAGTTTGCATTCTGTGATGTGCACATTAAGTAAGTTAATATTTTGGTTTTTGGATGTTTGCAGACAAGCGACGCACACAGCTGGACATGCATGGACCTTTACATTTTTGCAACGCCGTACCGTCTGACTTGGACCTTCTACTTTACTGGACGCCATCACACATTGAAAATTGATAAGTGGGAAAAAGGGGAGCTCGACTATGTACTTTTCATGACCTTCTTCTTGCCTTTCAAAAGAAAAGAAATGGCTTTCATGTTCTAGTTAGGTTTTTAGTAAAATTAGATTTTTTGGGGAAACATCGTGAAATAGAATTCTCCTTGATTCATGGGAGGTCTCGTTACGGTTACAATGATCGTGTGGAGGCCTCCTCATATTGTACAGGGAGGCCTTTGTGTGACTATAGATACACCTCCCATGAATCACGGAGAATATTCATCTATGAAGTTATCTAAAAAAATTCTGATCCTATTGTTTGCAGATGATGAAGAAGTGATAGTCATTTACATGTACATGCTCTGAGATGCTGTCAAAGTGCATCCTCTTTTCTTTTTTACTCATTTTCTTTACATATTTTAGCCATGGACAATTGCAATATTATTACGTCTCGTGAAGCTGGGTTTTAGAACTGTTGAATTAGTACGGGGGTTATCTTTACGGTTCCAGGTTCTCATCAATTTGGTCTTCTTGTGATACAGGTTAAGAACAAGGGGTTTTCAGTGTTTTTGATGCCAGCCGGTATGCTGGGAACTTTGCTAGCGTTATGGGACGTGATTCCATTATTTTCTAGTTCAGGGTGGGGAGAAAACTCGAATATTGCTTTCATCAAATCTCACATGGGGGTGGAATTCGTCAAGCGCAAGCAGCCTCGAGTGACAGATGTCAATGTCGCCGACTTACATACAGGTGACTTTTTAGCCATGTCCAAAATCAGAGGCCGATGGGGTGCATTTGAGACTCTTGAAAAATGGGTGACTGGAGCACAGGCTGGACACACTGCGGTTTGTCTCCGTGACGAAGATGGCAAGCTCTGGGTTGGAGAATCCGGTCACGAAAATGATGCTGTAAGTTTTCATCCTTTCAAATTTATGAATTTGAATGGCAAAGCAGAACAAGGTTTCCAGTAATTGTTTCAGGAACTTTCTGACAACATCTTAAAGAGAATCTTCTTCACGGTTCAGAGGGAGGTCTTCCCTCGCCATACAGAGGCCTCTCTAAGTATCGTGGGGAATTCTCCGTATGGTCACTGCGCCTATAGAGAGAGTTTCTATGAGTCATTAGGAAGATTTACTCTATGGTGCTATCTAATAGTTCTGAATGCAGTCTAAGTTTACTGAAAAAAATCTTCTGATCCTTGGATGCTGATATTGAATTGCTGAACAATGCCACATAATGAAGTATTGTACAAGATGTTTTCTTGCTGTGAATACTTATCTATGCCAAATATAGTTAGCACATGTGAACATTCGTGAGATTTAATCCTTGTTTTCTATACAGGGTGAAGAGGTAATCGTTATAATTCCATGGGAAGAGTGGTGGGAGTTACAAGCCTCAGATGTTGCCAATTGTCACGTAGCGGTCTTGCCATTACATCCGGCTTTGCGTGCCAAATTCAATGTCACGGCTGCGTGGGAATATGCTCGCCGAATGAATGGTTTGCCTTACGGCTATCATAACATGATTTTCAGCTGGATCGATACTCCGACTGACAATTACCCCCCTCCTCTGGACTCCAACTTGGCAAGTCTTCTGGCAGTATCATATCATCTTTTGTCATTCTATGAATATTATGTTATATTTCAAGTGAACAGGTCAAAATTGGGGGGGGGTCAATTTTCGCCTTTGGCTTCAAATGAATGGTAACAGCAACCTGGTACTGATGGCAGGTGGCATCTGTGATTACTGTGTGGACTCGATTGCAACCTGATTATGCTGCGAATATGTGGAATGAAGCTTTGAATAAACGACTGAATACAGAGGTAACCAACTCTCTGATCACTGGCAGTGAGAAGTTTCCTCTGCACAATGCTTCCTCAGAAATTTGTGATACTACTTGCAATGTTACAATATGGCCATGTGTTTCCTATGGATCTAGAAATGGGCCAACTTTGTAAATTAAGGAATTATTTTTGCAAATGCTGTCCATGCAACATGGTTGTATTTGTCTATTTATATGATTCTTCTAGGTTGGTTTCACGTGTCTTAGTATCATGTGTATTGTTTTCGTTTATGTACTTAAACTTTGCTCTGCATCTTGGAATCCTTGAGTTGTAGTGGTATGGCACTTTTTGAGAACAGTGTCAAGTGTGAATTATTTAGTGTAATGTCGTGTCAAATGTGAAGACAATGACTCATTGGCTTCAAACTTCAAACTTTGCAAAAATACATGTGTCAAGGATTCCTTTTCATGCCAATTTTAGAGTTTCTGTAGATTGTTATGATGTGATTGATCCTACTTTTTGGCAATGAAGTTACATGGACATATGCAAATGTTTTTTTTTGCAGGGTCTGGATCTTCCTGGGGTAATGGTAGAGAGTGAGAAACAAGGTATTCCATTTGAGGAACTTCTGGCTATCCCAGAGAAGGATGATTGGGAGTACAGTGATGGTTTTTCCACAAGTTGTGTGGCCTTTATTCTCCAGATGTACAAAGAAGCTGGACTTTTTGACTCCCTTGCCAGTTCCATCCAAGTCACAGAGTTTACGGTTCGTGCCAATCTATTCAGCTTTATATTTATTGTTCAGATTGCGTTACAGTGTTTTAATGTTTTCCAATCTATCTATTATTGAAATCTTGGTTGCCGACTGTATTGAATTAGCTTGGCCGTGTTGGACTCCGGCCTGAAAGCACCTTGAGATGCGTTTCAAGCATAGGACTGGAGAAGAGAATAAACGCCAGCCATTATTTGTAGGCTGGCGTGACTTAAGAGTCTGTTCATCTTGGGCTGCACGTTTGGTCCCGAGGGTTCAAAACTAGTATAGGACTAATTATAATAGTGATTGGATATATAAGAAACGATGGTAAAACTGAAACAAACATAAATGTTTCTAAATGAAAACGTCAAGTGTCAATAACAGGTTACGTGTAGCAATAATCGCTGAAGACGCGTGTTATAAATTTAATAGTTCTTAAAAACAACTTAAAAGTTACCTAGCAAATCCTTGCAGAACCGCCTGGAATTAGATTTACCCACACTACATGCTGTAATTGATTTTTCTTTTGTTTTTCTTGAACAAACGGTATTGGTTGCAGATCAGGGATGCCTACATGCTCAAGTTTTTTGAAGATGACGTGTCTCGGTTGCCAAGCTGGTGCAATGTCACAGACGCAGCGACCCCATTTTGTCAAATTTTGGGAGAGTATGAGATGGAGTTCCCAGGCTACAACTCTCTGGAGGCCTATGCTCATATGAACGAACGGTGCCCTTCGCTGCCTCCAACCTACAAGCGGCCCAAGAATTGTTGATATTGGACACACGCTTTTGTAAATATTGATTGCTATGTTTATTATGAACGCCTGACAAGATCGTGTGGATAGAGAAAGAAATGGCAACTGGTAGTATACATGCTCCATTGCAATCTGTAGCAACCTTATTCATGAATTTTAGATCCCAAAATGGGAGATGGTGATACATGCGCTTGTTGATAATATGACATTGATTGATATAACACATTCTTGCACTATCAAACTTTCTAGCATTTAATTGCTCTTAGCCCCAAAACATGAGTACCCTTGATTATATGATACACTTGAAACTCCTCTTTTATTATATGATGAAGATGGGCTTCATATAGACCCCCAAAATATTAAATAAAGGTTTGTGTTTAGAACCTCAGAATGCTTCTTTAGAAGGCTTTGCTTTGCAACGTTGATGACAATTGTTGATGAAACTAGATGTCTTTAGAGGCTCTAGACCAAAGGGGAGGAAGCTTTGTGTTGACAAAAGTTACATGTATTTTGAGGAAGTTTGAGTAGGATCTTATTCATAAAGTGAGCTACTACTACAAGGATTGAGCCTCTCCTTGGGTACTTTCTTGTTTGTCTTTGCATACAAAGTTTATAGGGATGTTGGAAGCATAGGGACTAGGTAATTTTGTGCAAAAATGCTTTAACAATTTCAAACAAAAAAACACCATAACAAAATATAGTCAACCATCCAGGGTTGGAAGTCGCTTTTACTTCTCTTCAAAGCATCAACAAAAGTAACTACAATAATTTTTCCAAATAATAATTTTTTAATGATCAATGCAAGAATCAATGCCAGATATTGATATTGTAAATGTACAAGTGAGCCTCTGAGTAGGTTGATTATTCTTTAGACTATGTACAAGGGATTGTGGCTGATTGATTCCAATTCGTACTTCAAAGTTAATGTCCTTGGATAGAGATTGCAAAATGCAAGTTCCAATTCCTCTTCAAATGTAATGTTAAAAATTGGGAGGATTGATAAATTTTAAATGTAAGGTACTTCCACAAAACCTCAATAAAGCTTGATTTTCTAAAATTGGCAAGCATGTATTGGATATGAAGAAGATAGTAATACTTCATAATCTTGTCTTTTGAAATTATTGGTGTTCTCCATTTGAATCTTTTGATTGAGCATAAATGAACAAGACTCAATCATTTAGTTGTGTCTTGTAGCTTGAAAGCATTATAAAAAGCCTCATTATAAAAACAATAATTTTGGTCATTTTCATTCTTCAATGAGTTATTTTTAAAATAAATAAAAAATTCACATTTCACATCACCTAGTCTTTAACTTTTTGATACCTTAATATTGCTCATATCTTTGAAGTCATCAAATTGGTCAAAATGAAAGGTTGTCTATATATTTATAAATGAAATGCCTTTGGAATTCAGAGCATAAAAAAGTGCGGGGGGTCAATTTTGAAAGGTTTGACATTTGACACATAATAATTTCAAATTTGTAGATGAAAGCGAGAGCGAAGTGGACATCGAGTATCTTGAGTTGAACATTGAATATCCTAACTCCGATTTTGGTGAAGAGGAAGAAGAGGACGTGCATGATAATGACTATGATGGTGATGTGAACAACATCAAACATGTCTATCGAGATTGTACTTGGCATCAAAATTTCATAACTTATGCCCTCAAACCTGAAGAATATCTTGGTAATTCTGGATCCAATTTTATTGGAAATGGACTCCCCACTTTGTCGAACTTACTTCAAATATTTTGGCCGTTCTGGATTTTGCGGGACATTGTTGCCGAGATGAATCGGTATGCAACAATAGTGGATGAATATGGGAGGACATATGGAGGGCCAGATTGGATCAAACTTACTGTATTGGAGTTGAAGGTTTTTATGGCCATCATATTGTACATGGGCATGAGGTGTCAATCCAATATTCTGTCTTACTGGCATAAAGGAGGTTCAATTTTTCATTGTCCAACTATCTCTAATTTGATGTCACGAAATCGATTTGAATTGCTCACAAAATGTTTACATGTGACAAATCCATCAACATATAAGAGTGATAAAAAAAAACCAGGATATGACAAAATGGGGCAAGTAAGGTGGTTATTGAATGCAATGAGAGACAATTGCCGGAATACATGGAGTGTTGGTAAATTTGCCACAGTTGGCAAAATGATGATCCAATTTAAGGGGACTTATTGCCCCGCTAGGCAATATATGCCCCCAAAGCCACAAAAGTAGGGTTTGAAGGTTTGGTGTTTAGCAGATTCAAAATCAATATTCATTTCAAATATATAATAAACATGTATATAATATATATGGACAAATGGAAGGCCGTGAATCCTCGCAAGCGTTTGATGAAGCATTTGAAATTTTGGATTCAATTGTGCGAAACTCTAACTGCAAGGTGGCATGGCAAGAGACATAGAGATTCTGAAGAACCACCCTATCGTAGACAAGTGTGCTATCCGGCATTTATCAAGGACCGCAATCCTTGTGTAGTTTGCAACAATGGTTCCTCTCCATTGACGCGGCCAAAGACATATTGCCTTACTTGTGGCAATAAATTCATATATTGGTGTAAAGGGTGTTTCCAAATTTTTCATGAACGCTTGAATGGCTAAGCCAATTGCAATGTGAGTACAATTTTCATGCACCATTCCATCAAATATGTTAGGAATTGTTTTAGAATTATTTTTTGTACAATTTCATCTTAGGACCTCAAACTGTCATTGGATATATAAGTATTTTGTCATCAAATGGAATGATGAATTCTAAAATGAATGAGTAGGGATGTGAATTTTTTTGGAAGGGGAAGATAGTACACAATTGTGGGAAAAAAAATAGGGACATTCCAAGATGCAACTATGAATTTTCACCTTTTTAAAAGAATCTAGAATTGTAGATATTATGATCAAAGAATTAATTGTTTTATAGTTTCTTTTTCTTTACTACAGTAGGATACCTCATGAATAAAGAGTAAAATTCTAGAGTATTCTAATTTCTTGAACCTTCTATAGGGGACTAAGAATTTTAAAAGTTTTCAAAAGCAGCAAAAAGTTGTATATGCATGTTGGCCTCTGACTTCATTTTTGGAGCAGGAATGTTGAAAGGGCCTTCATGGCTTGCGTATCTGATATTTGAGAAGATGCATTCAGTTAGTCAGTCCATGTCTTCAGAGGTTTTCATGCCTTCATGTAGATGTGAGTTGGTTACACACCAGGGGCCAACCACTGCAAAAATACATTGAACAAAACACCATCTTAGATGACTGTAATGTTGTTTTCAGGAGTTGATTGCACTATAAGAAACCGGTGTTTTAGGCGATGTTTTGTCATGTTTTCAGACTGATTTTAGGTGACGTCAAAAACAACAACTTGTGTTTTAGGTGACATCACCTAAAACACAAGTTGTTGTTTTTGACGTCACCTAAAATACAAGTTGTTTTTATTGACGTCACCTAAAATTAAACTGAAAACATGACAAAAATATGACAAAAACATCGGTTTCTTATAGTGTTGGCTTATAGAGACAGAGAAGCTTCTTAAATCAATTTTATGTAAATTTTTATGGAAAAAGAAATGGAATTGGCATTTAATCCAAGTCGTTTCATATTTTTTGGAACTTTGTGGAATTAGTTATGAATTTTTGAAGTTGATAGAGAAGTAAGTGGATAGAAGCACTTGATGGATCATGGAGTGCATTGTAGGTGGATGATGTGGTGAGGTGGAGGTCCCATGCAATGGAACGCAGTAGGAAACATACCGGGAACACAGAGGAACATAAACGTTCCAATCTATCGTTGGGATTTTCAAATTTTCAAATTATGAAGTAGAAAACCTGTTAGCAAAAATAAATAGTGTATTGTCATTTTTTCGGACATTGTGTGTCATTGCAAGATTTTTTTGGATGTGTTCCACATTTTTTTTCTGAGTAAAATTTGGTGGAATTGTGTATAACATGACCTTGATTATGGTAGGTTGTGAATTTCGAAGTCCATAGTGCAAAAAAATTCCAAAAATGGCGGTCAAAGGCAGCTGAAATTGTAGGGCAGCATTCAAAAAAACTTTGCTTCCAACTTTGAATGCTCATAACTCCCAATCCGTATGGTCAAACTTGACGAAATTTTTTCCACATGTTCTCGTCTGTGTTAAGTACAAGATCCTACGGTTATATTTCTAAAAATTAAATTTTTTTGGTTTTCTTAGGTGAACGCAGCAGAAGTGGTAGTTTTAAGTGATTTTTGGCAGAAAACACCCTCGGGGTTTTAGGGGCTAATTTGATGGGTTGAAGATGACCAAAACAATTTTCAGTAAATTTTCAGTGGAAGAGAGATTGTAGCGGAGTCCAACAAGAGGAATGCCATGTTTTTGCAATCATTTCGGCATTAGTTATGAATTTCCAAACAGAAGTGCCGTAGGCAGCTATTGCTAATTGTAGACTTTACAAGAATGAACCCATGCACAATCTAGGAAGAGATATGAGTCTGAACTAGAAAGAGACAGAATCCCATGCTTAAAGCAATATCAAGGGTTCAAAATGCGACCCTAGACAAACATAAACGAATCCTGTGCATCACATGCTTTACTCAATTTATAAATTAAGTTTTCTGCTTGTGTGTAGAGTCACTTCAAGAAGCAATTTCTCATTTTCAAATATAAAATTGACGCCTGTCCACGGCTTCGAAAATAGATCCACCAGACTTCTTAATCTGCCAACTTTGGAAGAATTAACCAAGAGCTCATTAATCACCAACTGCCCCCACTTTATGCAGAGCATTTAACAACTACCACGTATTCATTTTGCAGCTTCTGGGTGACCATTTTCAAGCCAGGGACGGTTTGAAGAAGAGTGAGGGTCGTATTTCGAACCCACTAAGTTACTATACTCGCCACTGGTATTGTTTCAACTCACAATCACTGAATTGTTACATTCTTTATTAGTAGATACTAATTGCTGCAAACTATGATCTAAGAACCGTGTTAACGAGATTATTCTTCTGCTCTGAACATGGACACCCCCTCGGACCATTAGCGGTTATTGACCACACAGCAAAGTCATAAGACAGTGAATACAGTTAAATATGCCATAACAAGAAGTCATAAAACAATTAATACAGTTAAATATGCCATAACAAAAAGTCACAGAACAATTAATACACTTAAATATGCCATAGCAGAGAGTATTAAGACAATATCCGTTGGCCAAATGGTAAAACGGATGTGCCTTTGGAATATTATGTCAATTTCTCTGACAAGTTCTCTGTTGAACTTTCAGTTTCCAGTAGCATAAGAGCTACAAGCCAGGCTTTTCCAGGTCGATTTCACGACCGTAGCAAGAGAGGAAATTATGTCTACCAAGCTTTGTATAGTCACAGAATATAGCACCATCGGAAGAATGGTTTCAAGCTTATAGTACAGAGGTTGAGATGCATTACAGGATATACAAAAAAGGTTTCAATACTAACACATGCTGTCGACCACGATGCCGTCCAGAACAGCTGATCACAGGTAACAGTTCCAATTCAGGGGAAATCCCAACCCCCCTGCCGTAGATTTGAGGAGTGATCCCAATCTGCCTGTCCTGGACTTGAAGCGAAATCCCAATCTGCCTCCCAGGGACGTGAAGAGTGATCCAAATTCCAGTAACTTGGCCCCCAACCATGATGACGAACTTGCACATCATAATTCACTTGGCAAGATGCCAAGGATATACCACCATCAAATCTGTCACTTTTCAGAAGAAGAACTCCAGATTTCAGGGTGCACGTAACTGACTTCCAACAAACAGTGACCAACAAAATCAAGCATGAAATTACACACCTTGTTCACTTCTGTATATGTATTATTGAACCCAAGTCGGTCCAAACGTCCATATTAGCACTAACTCCTCAACGCCCAAGTGGTTGCTTCCATATCTTTGGGGTATAGTTGGAATAAATCATTTAAAAAGCTTCCCCCAAGGTCACAAAATATACCAATTGAAAGAGTAACTCTACAAACTACTGTTTAGACGATAGAAGTCGCTTTTTTGAAAGGTACTAAAAGCTTCCAAAATGGACTTTCTATTTTGGGGCTAAATTTGTTCTTTTCAAAATTGAGTTCTTATTGCATCAAGATAGGAATCAGTTTGAGTTTGTGAACATGCTCTAATAAGCAATGAAGAGATGCAAAGATTTCAAAAGAATTCCATCATGAGTAGGGAGTAGGGCTTCCCAACTTACCTAGTGGCATTGTATTCTCTATAAGACCGTCTCTGGTGTTCTGTGTCTGAACGCCGCTGATGTGAGGCCCTGGGTCTGTCTCTAAAGTAAGCAGGCTCTTGGTGACGAGGATCATAGTGATGAGCTCTTCTGTGTTGTCCTTCAGTTCTCGCTCGTTTTGTCAACACTCCAACTTCTTTAACTTCATCTTCTGCCCAAGTGATTGTTGGTTCCAGAGACGAGTGGAAAGACCAATCCGGGCCAAAGTTCTGCAAAAAACCCAAACCCACAAGAAATTACAGGAGTAATGAATTAACCAAAATAATAACAAAGTGCTGGAGCAATGCAGCTTTTGATTCAACGTAAGCACAAAGATTGCACAGAGATCTGCTTTTGCAAAATCAGAGGAAATTTTGCACACATAGACGTAACATCTCCAAAATTTCCCTATTAGATTCACAGACTTCTTAATGTTAATCTGGTAGAGCATTAGATCAATACTTAGATAATGTAAAATTAATATCATTGCACTAACATTTACTCGACATGAGGATTGTATGAATCTAAATGCCCATGAACAACTGTTGCACAACAGAGATCTTCAATCGTTAGTCAAGATGAGCGTTAGAAAGGTTCGGACCATTGGTGGCTCCTCGGACTCCCAGCCGCTCCTTCTGGGAGAAACTGACATACTCAGCAGTTGATGACTCGAGAACTTAGAAACTCTTTTAGCTCTTTGCTGTAACACTGGTTTGTTGCGTTTTCTGAAAATGTTGATGAGGTCGTTCATCCACTCGACTCGGGTGGCATCGAAGAAACAATTCACTTGCCGGGCATCATCAACCAAGTTCCTCCAAAGTCGGCTGTGAGCACACAATGTTGATGCGGATCCTAAGATCCACACAGCATGCCTGCCAGGAATTGAATATACCGTTGCACATCTTTAGGTTCACTATGAGTCTCATGTATGTTGATTAGTTCTGCCATCACTTAGAGAAACACTTGCCATCACTTCAAGATACGCGGATAACTACTCCGGTACTTCATTTACTTAATGCATGAGTGCCCAATTTAAAAATAGAATTTCCATTTTGAAAGTGAAGAGTCAATTATAGTAACTTACATTATATATCTCTATTGTTCAATAATGATTTTTCTTTCTATAGGTACATGTTCTTACCTTCTAACTTATTTATTCTAATTCCTGTGGATATAAAAGTCACCACTTCTGGCCATTTGGCTATGGGGTCAAATGAGATACTGAAAAGAAGGAAAAAAAAAATCGTCAATTCGAGAATGCAGACTTGACCTCACCTGCCACGAGTAAGAGCAACGTTCGTTCTGCGTTCATCATCCACGAACCCGATCCTCCCCGACTGATTTGCCCGAACAGCAGAGAAGATGATAATATCTGTTTCTTTGCCTTGAAATCCATCAATCGACCTCACCTCAACATCCAAGACGTTCGCACCTGCAGCTTCTGCACCATAGATTGAGTCACTTCGGCTCATTTGGTCTTTGATGAAGGACACTTGGCCACTATAAGGGGAGATTACCCCTACAGTAATGGGCTGCGAGAAAGGTCGTGCTTCCTTAAACTCTGCACAAACTGTCGGAAAACAATACTCAGAATAAGCCCGGTTCCTCAAACAAAAAGTCATGTCTTCTTCTCAAATAGTGTTGGTAACCACATGTTCGAACAAAAGAAATCGCTCTCATTGGTTTGGTCTGCAGATATTAAAGCTAAATATGTTTATTCTTTGCTACTCTCCCAGGTTATATCTTTAAGTTGAATTACCAGAGTCATGAACACGTCTAATCAAATGAAGAACGAGGTCGGCCTCAAGGACGTTTTTCTTGCTGGAACCCGCATTTACTTCTGTACCGTCACCAATATCAATAAAAGCATAAGATCCAAATGTGTCCTTCTGGTACGCAAGTTGTCCATAATTCTCCTTAAGAACGTTATCACCATTCTTCAACTTGCGATTGTAGAACTGTTTGTTAGGGAAAGCACTGATTGCTGGATGCATACGGTACTGCACCTCTAAAAGCCGGCATGGATGCCCCAAGGATTGCAGCCTCTCAAAGAGACTACGCGCATACCCATGTTTCTGCGCAAGCTGACAAAAAACAATTGAAAAAGTAAGGCTACATGAAAATCAAAAGCATAAGAAGAATCTAATAAGAATCAATACCATTTCTATCTAGGATTCAGTCTAAATTCACTGCAAGAAATATTAATCGTACGCAGGGTAAGGCAAAATACCAAGTGTCCTATCCACTTTGGAGGAAAATTTCACCTGACTCATCACAGTTGCTGGTAGCTGTTTCTGATCTCCAACGAGGACAAGCTGTTTGACATCTTTCATTTGCAAGACAATAGTGCTTTCCGCCTCGACCAATTGCGCAGCTTCATCGATAATCACACAGGAAAATGACACGCCCAGCTTCATTATCCTCAGTGCCGCGGAAGACACCGTGCTGAATACAAGGCTGGCACTTTCCAAACACTCAGCTTCCACCCATTCAAATGACGTAGCTGCTAGATCTGGGAAAATTGGAGCTTCAGACTTAGCTGTCAGCAGTTCAAGAAGGTTTTGAGATTCCTCCAAGAACTTTTTGCTATATAGAGTGGAAGATTCAAACTTCGTTCCCTGTTCTTTGTATGCATTCGGGGAGAATTGAGGAATATCACCGTCATCACTAATTTGAGAGGTTGTTTCCATATACTCCTCTCGTTCACATGTACTGTCCCACACTTCACCATCGTTGCGTCCCTCAATTGCAAGAAGTCCCAAAAGCTTACGTATGGAACATGACGCTGCCTTGATCAATTTCATCCTTCGAATACTGAGGTGAGGAGTGGGGAGGTCGTTGCAGAGCACTTCACCATGAGCAATGATCCTCAGCCCAAAGTTTAGTAGTACACGACGATCGAGATTTCGTTTTTCAACTGGGACATCCAGTGTGGATTCCGTGACATCCTGCAATTGCATCAGAAACGTTACGCACAGGGCTGCCCATCCCCTGTCGGGATGAAGAGCTGCCAAAAGACGTTTCACCCTGACTGGCAAAAAAATGGCCTCCAACGCACTTCCCTCTACTGCAAGGCGATCTTCACTACCTAGCATGACAATGTCGCCAAGACGCAAGGGTGTGCAGCAACGCGATTGACCGTCAGAACTTGAAGCGTGTACAGAATCCCTACAAAAATGCGCCGTCTGAGAATCTTCCACGTCTTGCTGCTTTTGAACCAGAAATCTTCGTGCAGCCTCGTTCACAGCTGTGTTAGTCGGAGCACAGACCAGGATGCGCGTGCTGGTACACACCATAGGAGATAGCATGGCTGTCAAGGTCGATGTTTTACCTACAAGCAGGAGACACGTTGACAGTCATTCAGTAAGATAGAGGATACTAAGTAGGAGTGTGACTTTTGAGAGATCAATGTAGAGTTGTGGAGGGATCAATTTGGGTACAAAAGTCAAATCTTTATCACTATGTAAAATTTCTTATGCACTTGCAAAGTGGGAGATTGTAGGTCACCATAAGTGACATTTGACAACCCCATTTCAATTCAAAGATCAGTGAGCATAGACATTTAGAGAAGTCATGCTTATACCACTTGCTATGAGCCCAACTATGTGTAAGAAAACATGAGTTGGAGTTGGTACCAGGGGTTAATACAGGAGAGGAGATCAGGTCCCTACCATTTTAGGATCCTCTCCCTTAAGAGATGCAATAATTATAACAACGCCTCAAAGGAAGAAATGTAACAGATTTCACAGACAAAACTTCACCTGTGCCAGGAGGACCTTGAATGAGCTCCACACTGAGACCTTGCTCCCTATTCAATTGCCTGGCTATGAAACTTTGAACAGCTTCAGCTTGTGAGACATTGAGTCGACGAACCTTGTTGCAATACACTTGCAATTTGGACTGCTCAACTGCATCCAGTGCAGGAGTCTTTGCTGACTCAATGAACTGCCAAGCGATTCAAAACGTGGCAGGGTTCACACACAACGAAAAAAGTTCTTTAAACTCATCCTCCACCAAATGTCAGCAATATGTCGCTTTAGGATGTAGCTTACAGGTTTGCAAGCAGTGGCTATCAATATGGGGTGAAATAGAGGATACTTATTAGCAAGTAGTGCAAGCATGCCCTGGCTAAACGTCTATGGCCATTGATCTTTGAATAGAAATGTTTGTCTACTGTCACTTACAGCACCCTGCATCCCCCCACTTAAGGATTGCATAGAAAATTCATACGTAGTGATAAAATTTGATCCCAGCAGATTTGGCTCCTGTATCCAAAGTGATATCTCCACAACTCTACGCTGATCTCCTTCAACCAAGACTCCTAGATTTGCTTAAAGTGACGCAAAATAATTACCTTATCCGTGTCACGAACATGGGGATAAACTGTGCCTAGTACGACAAATTCTTCTCAATGGACCAAACATGAAGTTACCTGAGGAGGTTCCTGATAAGTGGCGATATATTCTGCCAGAGGTGTGTTTGCAGGCTGATGAAGGGAGTCCCATATCCGTTGACATGTAACGATGCTTTCCAGTCTCACAGCATACCAGATCTGGTCTTCTCGCACTATCTCCTTATACACTGGTCCGTGAGTGGTGGCGTATATTATAACCTCAAACGATGACCCGGACATCTGTCCTCCCTGCACAACTCCTAAAGTGCAACATGCACCAGTCTGGGTCAATAATTCTCCTGGGCTCTGCGGTGAGAAGGTGGCAAGAAGCACAATGTCGGAAGCGGCAGGACGATACGTTTTCGTCTGTTTGGACGACCTGAATATGTCCTTCTCAATTTTGCAGTTGATTCTCCGTAAACCGTTTTTTAATTTGTTGATTTGTCGTACATCGGTGTCAACCATGATCCCTGTACATGCCATGTCCGAAATCTTCAACAAATTCTGTTGAATCTGCGCACGGGTCTCTTCCAACAGCCACTGGCTGAGAAGCTCCATGTAGGACTCCACCTTGCTGTGTCGAAGTGGGATTGGCAATATCTGAAAAAATACGCATTAGATTATACACCAGTTTACGAATTTCCAGCCAAATGGCTAGAATAGAAATTTCTTGGCTAATTTCATTAAAGGTGCTGCTGGGAGCAACTAGCCATAAGTGTAGGATTTGCAAAAAAATGTGAAAGTGAACCAAAAGATGTCTCAAATATAATAAGTTGCTGCAAATTCATTAAAAAATCCAGAACATCCTACCAAAACTTAAAGGCTGAAGTAATTTAGCTAACTGAAGAAACAAATCATCACGACTGCTAGGGTCGCGGAGAATAAAAACACTGCGGATTTGAAATCAACCTGATAGGACGTAGCAGCGAATGCCAGGGATTTCCAGAATTGTGCCAGAGCAGACAAAAAAATTTGCAATAATTTTTGCAAAGTGGCTAGAATATTCATCCAAATATGGCTATTTTGAAAACATCACAATATCAATGCCTGAGATTAAGGAGCGCGGAGAAGTAGAAGAACAATGAAGAACGAAATCAACAGGGAATGCCAGAGTAATTCTGCTCACTTTGAAAGAACATCACAACATGAGATTATGGACCACGGAGATGAAGAAGAACAATGTGGAACAAAATTAACCGAGAATTCCAGTGGTAACGATTTTCCACGCCTTTACCTCGTCTGGAGACCGAGCCGCTAACAAATCCCGGATACTCCATATCAAAACGCGGCCCAGAAGCTCCTGCTTGCACAGAAACTCATGCCCTTGAAACCGCTTCTCCGACTCCTTGTCCACAATCTCGGGCTCTTTACTCGCGATCCCCTCTCTCTCTGCTTTCGAAATCTTCGCCATTTGCCAGTTCGTCGGACGATCCACCACTTGCACAGGAATCTCTCCTCCGTACTGTCGCAACACCCAGAGTCTCTTATTGTCCAAAGTGTACCAGCTGCCATTGTACTCAACCACACGAATTCGAGGTATTTGCGGAACCTGGACTTCCTCGAAATTCAAAGCCCGATACAAACTCTGCACCGATTCATCGCTTCGCGGTCGCGACACAACGCCATCATCCCCGACGGCTTTGGACCTAGGCGCCCCTCGCTGGAAGAAAAACGGAATTCTCTCCTCGGTGTGATTGATGCACTTCGCTTCCATCCACTGAACCTCACCCATGATCAATGCAAAGCCAAACCTTGAAATGCAAAGCTACAGGGGAAAATTGGCAAGCTATGGAGGCCAATGACAAGACATTGTATGGAAAAATGAGGTGAAACAGGGGAAACTAAGTCGGTGACGAAGGCGAGAAACAGCAAAACAATGCACCACGGATTGCACTGAATATCTACAACATCGAATCAATACAGGGAAGAAGAGCAGAGCTTGAAGCCTGTGAGGCGAGCCAGGGAGAAGTGTACCTCGAAAGAAGTTGGATGAATGAAGTTATATGGATGAATAAGAGACAAACGGCGGCGCTTTCATTGCAGCGCGTAGTGGATGTGACTGTACACCACTGGTGGGACCCTATGCAAGCGAGTACTATTAGTTAGTTACGAGTACTTAATTAACTTAGAGGAATGATTTAGCGAGTAATAATGGAATATAACCCGGGGTTATCCTCTAAATGTCTTCACTTGTGCTTTTGATTTGAAGTTTTGGGAAGATGTATTATAAATAGCAACTTAGAGAAATAATTTGGTATTGACTTGTGCATAATAGTTGTAGGTTTTAGATTTTGAATGACATGTGCATAGTTAGATTTATTATTGGTGTTACCAATATAGTTGTGAATAATATTTATATAAAAATATAAACACATATTTCTTTATTAAAAAAATCCATCCCAAATATCACCAACTTTAAGTTTAATTTTACGTACATAGATTTGTTAACAAAAAATGAAAAAACTTTTTAGTCTTTAAAAATTCAATGAATTAATTTGAACTTCATTTTGCACTATTTTTTCTATTTACAAAATAATTGTTTTTTATTTAAAATATTTTATTATCAAATATTAATTCTAAATAGATTTGAAATTCTTTTGTTTTATTTTTAATGAACTATTACAAGAAACATGAAAATTTTAGAGAAGAGTTGGATGAAAAATGCATTGTTTAGTCATAGTTGATTGTACTTGTTTTGCCAAAAAAATGCTTTTGGAATGCATAAAGGTTCAAGTAGGAGGTTGTAAACTAGTTTGCAATTGGTGTAACTTAAATTATGACACAATCAAAACATATAATTTTTAATTTATAAATTTTAATGATATGATTGTATCTAAATTTCTATCATGTAATATTAGTTTTTATTTTATAATGTCTAAACTTAAATAATAAAATTATAAGATTTATAATAAATTGAAAGGTGGAATAAGTCTCTCATTTAGAGTATAGATAACATGTTTTCATTAAATTATTGCAAGTTTAGTTCAATATTTCTACAAAATGAAATTAAAAAATGTTGAAAAATTTGAACATCTAGCAAGTTTCATCTTTTAATTGTCCATCGTTTAAATCCAAATTTAATTCTAATTTCTTTTCTCTAAATGGAAGGATCTTCTATATGGATGGATCAAAATTCAAGATCAATTTCAAATATTCAAATGTATTAATGGCATTCAAGAATTTTTTTTATAGCCCTTACATCTTTACATATAAATCTAAGCCATCAAGTTGATGGTACTTTTTAAAATTTTTGGAAGAGTGCATTCAATGTCACTTCATAAGTACTCAAGCAAGAATAAATGAAATCATTAGTAATGTAAACTAATGGCATGATTTATACATTCAAAGTACGTTATAGTATTGAACATTAGAATAATACAATGATGAAAATTCTACAATAAAAATGGAATAAGCTTTATAGTTACAAAATTAAGCTACACAAACATATATCTACAACTATTAAAAATAATCTTGATCTTATTAACAACTCTAAATTTACTTGACAAAACTCAATTAACAACTTTTTTTATTTTCTAATTTACTAATTCTTGTTGTTTCTAATCACATATTAACCATTTCACATTATATCTATCGTCAAATTCATTCAAACACCTTTTTTGAAAATATTTTTTTATATATGTATCATAGATTCCTATTAATTTAATGAACAAAGGTTTCCAATTGCTTCACACAACCTTTAAAAATTGTATTTCAAGTAAAAGACATTGTTTTATATTTATTTTTAATTCCATTGGTGCCAACAAAAAAAAGATACATTGCAAGCACACATACACAATTTTTATTTTACTTTTTTATATTTTCCCACCATTGCCATCATTAACCAAAGTTTCATATTTCAATTCTTGTAAATTTTTTTAGATATAAATATTATTGACAAAATTAGTTATATTATATTGGTGGATAAAAGTATTATTGACATTACTTGAAATCCAAATCAACAAACCCCAATCATATTTTTGTAATTTCAATATTCTAAATGTAACTACAAGTAATGATTTATTAACCCCTAAACGTTGGAGACTATGTTTTCACCAAAAACAGTCCAAAACTGCCATTTCTGATACAAGCACCAAATTTTAGATAAATTTTTTTTTTTTGACCAAGTAACCGTAGAATCTTGTAGTAAACTAGTTTGGAAATATGTGGAAAAAATTTCAGAATTTTTCACTGTGTAGATTGCAAGATTTTAACATTTGAAGTGACAAAACTCATTTTTTTAGCCCTGTAAAAATACGGGCAGCTGCACTTCACAAGGTCACATTTGTATGAAAAAATCTCCAAAATTATTGTGCTTCTTTGAATTCATTCTTCAAGGCAAGTTGGCTACATGCTTAAAAAAATTTTAGATCATTTGGAATTGTACAACATATAGAAAAAGTATAGCAAGTAGAAAGAAGTAGAGAATGATTCAAAACACTAAATTGTTAAGAATTTAATTATAAAATTGAAAAATTCTAATCCCAACGGTGGTAATATAGTAATAAGCAATTTACATTGTATGCTTCTTTTTTTTTCAAAAAATACTAAAAATTGAGTTAAATTAAGGACTCCAAAGTTTATTTTTGAGTAGGGAATCCATAACTACCCGCAAACTAGAGCACCTCATAACTTTCAACTCATAAATCAAAATGGAATGATTCAAAGCTTTCCAAGTATATATAAGTCTAAAGAGCCAATTTCGAATTTTTATTTTTGAAAAAAGTTTTTTTTTAGATTTTTTAGATTTTTTTTTGGCTGCCTGTCGAGCATTGAAAATTACAGACCATGCAATAACTTTTGAACAATGAAGTCAAAAGTTATGAAAATTGTTGGGCCTTAAAGATAAACCTCGTCCCCATATTGTGTGAAAATTTCAGCAAAAAAAAATAAAAACTCCATACGCAATGAACTGCCCAAAATCGCGATGTTGCCAAAAAAGGCAGTTTAGACGTTTAGGGGTTAAAAGTCTTTCATTAACAATATTGTCAATGCTTAGCAAGTTTGGCACTATTTGGTTGAATACTTATTAAAGTAGAAAAGAGGAATTTGACATCTATTTTCAAATTTATAATAATTTCAACTTTTAGAAATTCAATTTGTTTTAAATTCAACTACTCACCTCGTGCACAAGTTTCTCATAAAGCTTAAGGTTTGGAGAGATGAGAAGACAAACTCTATATAAAAGTGAAGTGGTAGGAGGTAAAACAACCCATATTAAAATTTGTAGGAGCTAAACTACTCATAGTTAAGTCAAAAGCAAGAATTGTATTCAAAGTAGAATTTTAAACTTCATTTAGGCATAGTAGATTAACTCCTTCAAAAAACTTTGAACTAAATTTATGTAAAAAATCAAGCTAAATTTCATGTGCAAAAATCCATTTGAGATTTTGAGTCTCTAATCAAAAGTTATGGACAAAGTTCATAAAAGGGTTGGAAGGGACATTTTCTTGGACATTTTTGAACAACTTCTCTGATATATTGTCCATAATTTTTTTTGGAGGCTCAAAATCAGAAATGGGTTTTCAACGATGAAGTTTGTTTTGATTTCCATCTTTTTTATGCTCAAAGAATTTTAGAAAAAATTATTCTACTATGCCAAAATGAGGTTTGAAATTCTACACCTAATATAATTCTTTTGTTTTGACTATGAATGATCAAACTCTCATTTTCAAATTATTCTAGACCTTTAAAGATTTTTAACAGACAATGGATTTTAGTAAGTAAAACAACTTCTCCAATCATCAAGCAAATGTCATTAAGCTGATTCCTTCATTTCTCCATCAAAAACTTTCTTGGTGCTAGATGGTCAAATGATAGATTGGTATTTAATTCAAAAACATTCAATTTGCAACATTTCTTGACTTTAATTTCCTTGATTTTGGCTCTTGAAGTCATTAATTTCCAAAAGAATTTGACTTCACTTTTTGGTATTATTTTACGTCAAACTTATTGTGAACCTATAGTATCCTAGCTCTTAGCTAGATATTACTTGAAGTATTTGAACTAAATAATGAGAAATAACTCTTAAAAAATTGACAGCTATCACAAGTATTTTGAACTTTCTACTGTTTACTAAGATTTCAATACTTTAAGTTACATAGTGTATTACAACTATTGACATTTCAATTGATTTCCAATTATTTAAAGTTTTTGATTTGGAATAATGCATGAAGTTACAATTCAATATCTATAAAAAAAACAAAAAAACTTGGAGACTCTTAAAAAGTATATGGTTATCTATTACATAAAATATAGGTAATAAGAGGACAAAGTCTTTGTATTGTTCTTTAATCTCCTTACATATAACCAAATAATTCCTTCAATTTTTTATTTTACTAGTGAAATTTGTATTCAACAAGTTACAGTGGCACTTCAAATGAAGTATAAAGTGGGGTTAATGATTTTATTTCTTAATCCTTCAATTAAATCCAAAGAAATTTTCAAAGGAATTTCACTCTTTCTTACAGTACATTGGTCCCATAAATAACTCCAATTAACATTGAACTACATTGTTTTGATTGTGGCCCAAAATATTGCTTAACAAGCAAAACTGTAGCCTTCTTTAGTTCTTATTTTTTTTAATGAAGTCATGTATACCCAACATCCTAGCTGAATTTCAATTTTTTTTATTGTTTTAAATTTCCATCAACTTTATACAGGTATATTTTAATTAGATGCAATTTTGATTGCCTCTAAGATGAACCGGCCTATTATGCTCACTGGCAGCTTTAGACACATACTAAAATTTGATTTTAATTTTTTTACAATGTGTTCTATGATGAATTAGGTAGCACAAATGATTGTCATAAACTTTTGGATGATATTCTATGGACGTAGGAACAGTCCACATGGTCAAATTTTGAATATCCTCCACTTTTTAAAAATTCTCTAAAATTCTGCACATCATTGCGCATGCAATATTAGGTCATTTGTTCAAAAAAATAAATTATTTCAAAAGTATTCATTTGTAACCAAATGTATACATTAAAAGTATATTTTATAGAACCAATGTTTTATGTTCATATGTGCAAAACATTGAGGTGCGATTACTTTATAGTAGGCCTAATTTGAATTTCTACACATCAATGTTTTGCACACAAATGCTAAAGGGTTTGTATTCTATACATGAATTCTTAATGTCATATGCTTGGAATCAATGTTCTTTCATCTTCAAGCTCCATTACATCTACAAATGATAAAGAAAGTCATGAACTTGTTCAAACTATTGAATTCAACTATTGTGTGACCTTTTCCAACTTGCCTAATTAGCAAAGCAAACAAATTTGAATAAAGAAATAGCATAAACGTTTCAAAACACACAATTGTTTTACAAAACAACTTAAATATATTAAGATTGTTGTTGCAATTAATACATATGTCATGAACATGCACTACACACTCTATACAAAGAATAGTTGAGACTGTGAGAACATATGTATTGTGTGTGAGCTTTTAAGATTTTAAATTGATTGCGTGAGATAGAGCTCAATTTTGTACATTGCATATTGTTACTAAATGCTATACAAACTTAATCATTCTTTGATCTAATAGCTAGATCTAGTAGAGCAATAGTTATAAACCTTTTAATCCTAGCTAGTTGGAAGCTAACTACACAAGTTTTTTTTCAAAATCTGACCTACATTACAAAATTCTTTTGTCACAAACTGTCACTAATAATCCTATAATTATTGTCAAATACCGCTTTCATGTTACATTTTCTCATTTGAAAATATTGTAACAACACAATATTGCCATTTATCATTACAGAGCGATTTAGGCATATCATTCATATTTGAATTTGAAATGTTGAAGTTGATGCATAACAAAATATGTATAACTTCAATGGTTCAACGATGGGCGACTGACTTCGTGCAGCATTAGTGCTTCTTTAAGACATATAAAATTAGTGTAATAATCACACAACATCATGCTCATGCATAATTATTGCACTAACATTGCATTTTAATCTTTCACAATTTTAGTACTAAGTCAATTGAAGAGCAGAAATTGTGTTCAAAGTAGAAATTTAGACCTCATTTATGCATAGTAGAATAATATTTTACAATAAACTTAAAACTAAAAAAAGTTGAAAAATTAAGCTAAATTTCATTTTTCAAAAATTTATTTGAGATTTCAATCTTTCACTCAAAAATTATGAATATATTTCAAAGTGGATGTTTGAAAATGTCCAAAAAAATTCCCTTCCAACCCCTCTCTGAAATTTGTCCATAACTTTTGAGTGGAAGATTGAAATATCAAACAAATTTTTGAAAATGAAACTTAACTTGAATCACCAACTATTCTTAGTTCTAAGTTTTTTGTAAAAAACTATTCTACCATGCCTAAATGAGTTTGAAATTCTAATTTTAACACAATTTCTTTGTTTTGACAATGAGCAGTCTATCCCATATCCTTTGAATGTTCATTGAATGTATTTCATTATAAAAAGGACCTCCTCATTTTTCAACCCCTTGAAGTGCCAGTAAAGTCATTCTTTCACTATGTCATCAATTTTTTTGGTAGTCTATTGATGGATTTGGTTCAAGCTAAATTTGATGACCATTAGAATGTATATTAATCAAGTGATGGCAAATAAAATGCAAGAAATTTAATTAAGTAAAAATTTATTGTTAATTAGAATGGTAATCAACAATTCAACATTGGCAATATTTTATGGAACATTGCTACCATTTAATAAGTGTCATTGCAGTGCAAATAGCCATGACATATTGTCATGGCTTTTTAGTGTATTTCAATGCACATAAAATGCACGACAAAGATAATAAATCTTTGTGCATAATTTGTGTCTTTTGCGCACTTGTGATTAACGTACAAAAGTCACATAGTTAATATTGATTATAAAGTAGTGCCAATTCTTTGCAATTATCGTGTGCATTGTAACAATGCAATAAGTTGTAAATTAACATGCGCACCCATGAAATAACAGTAACCACATGTCATACACCAATTTTGAAATTTTTGTGTCTATTTGACTCTTGCTGTGTAAATAGGATTATTGTATTGTTTCATTTCCACTTCCAAGTCAATTAGATTTATAAATTACTCAAGACTTGAATCGGTGGAATTTCATAGATTTGAAAGAGGCAATTTGATAGGATTCGAAAAGAGTCAAATAAGCTTGGTAGCTCTTCCTGTGAAGAGTTGTCTTCGCAGTTTTGGGACTATAAGTCCAAAGGTCTATTTGCTTTAGTTTTTCAGTTCATACCAAAGTTGTATGACTCACTTGTAAACTCGTGCTTATGTGAATATATTTCTATAAGTTATCAAATTGTCAATCGTCTATTTTGTTGTGTGAGTTTGAGTCCATTTAGCGATGTGAGACTGCCTGAGAGTGTGCGACTAGTGGTTGTCAAGTTAGCTGAGCAATTTGGATGTATGGAAGTTTGGAGAAGTAGACGAGTCAATTGGACGAATTGAAGTGAGTAAGTTGAGGTGCAAATTCACAAGTTTGGAAACTGTATAAAAGTTTCTATTATCGATAATCGGTTATATGAAATTGTGCATGTGAAAGTTAATGGCTATTTGAACAAGATTTGAATCTATAAAACATTAGACTGAGAATAGAATCTCGTCAATTTGAATCTGTACAACGGTGTAAATTGCAGTGAGTGAAAGTATTTGTTAAATTGACTAAAAGAAAATTAAAACAAGAATTGTGTGAATACCGGTCTAATTGACTGAGTAATAAAATCGAGCAAGTATTCTGTACAAGACCGAGTCTACTTAACTGCGAGTGAAGTTTGGCTAGTAGATAGCCTGTTACAAATTACAAATATAACTGGGTCAAATTGAAAGTGTTGATGTTGAGAATGAATTGAATTCCAGATCATGTCAAGTTGATCGTTATAAGGATCTGGGAATTAATTGTGAATTATTTAAAATTGGTTACCTTGTGATGTTAACCTGTGGAGATGGACATTGTTTGTGAAAGTCAGTGGAGCTGGTATAATTGTTGATTTAACTTTGATAAACGGAACGATGAACCAAAGAAGTTTAATTGTGTGATGTGGAATTGCATTTCCACCCAGGGTTTGTGATTAGAGAATTAAGTCTAATTGCTGATGAAAGTATTGAATCAATACATGGTGTATGCATGAATGCAAATTGACATAATAAAAATCCAACATGACTAATATATAGTTCATACTGCAAACTGGTCAATCGACAAAGTTTAATTGACAGATAGTAGAAGTGCGTGAGTTTAATTGCAAAGAATTAAAACACAATTATACACAAAGTCCAGTATGTTTATAACATTTGAGAACTCAGTCAATTTGTAATTACAAAATGAAGGATATTTAAAAGATTTAGAACGTGCGTACATTGGTACTTTAAAAAACATTCAGCCATACTCAAATTGTGTCGATGAACAGGACAATTTGCTGAATAATTACGTCCAGTTGTTGTAATCAAATAAGTTCAAGCTTGCTGATTGGTTAAAACTCAGGTCCTAACATGATTGAGTCTAATGGACAGAAAACTAGTTGAGTCTACTTATTGATTCTCAAATTGACAGAATCTCAAAACAATACAAGCCGTTTGTAAGGCAAATTGACAAAATTCAAACTGTGAATTGAATTAAGTCTATTCACATTTGAAGATTGTAAATTGTGTCAAATCTTTCATATAACATCTCCAATAGTCAGAAGTTGCCTTTTGCAAACTAAGACTAATTACAAGATTACAATTCAAGTCAAGTCAACAATGTACCAGTGGTAGTTGGCTAGTCGACTAAGTCACAGCAAGTAGATGACAGCCATAGGTCCAATTCCTTTGTTGTTTTGTCCATAAGTTGGTAGTAAGTCAAATTGACATACAAAAAATGGAGCGAATTGGCTGATGTGAAGATCAATCAAACATCAAGAAAGAATTAATCCCTTCTTAATGATTATTTATGTTAAAGTCCTTTAGATATAAAATAAATTATAAAATTAATATATTAGATTAAAGGGATTGAAAAAGAGATCTCTTTAATATAATAAATTTATATGTTTATTTATTTATAAATAATAATAATATTAAGTGGTTAGAGCATGCCCAAAGACAAATTGACATTCTCTGACAAATTGACGTGAGAATTGACGTTAGCTACACACTAGACAGGACTATGACGCCATACATTGAGTCTTATAAATTAGCATTGGAATTTGGACTGTGACCAATTGATATTAGGAATTAAATACCTTGGGTTTATTTCTTTAAAATAAATTCAAAAGACCTCTAAGTAAGTATCCAAAATACGAAACAAGTGACTTTAGTCACATAAAAGTTAGACTTATTGACCTTTCCTTAGGAATTATCCCCCTATATTTATTGCCTTGGGATTTTGTCAAGTAGGCAAAATCTACATCACACCACATGATACTCACTGACAATCCACACGTTCTGAACTTTGTGATGTATGTACTTCAAGTTGAAAAAGAGTATGCATGAATACCTATACAAGAAAAAAAAAATTAGGGTTATCTTTGCTCCACCTCGTGAAATGTCAAGCTTCATAAAATAAGCACAAAGAGTGGCAATAAGGTTGACAATAGAACTCTTCTTTATATGAATTCCTTAGACAAGCGCCTTTGCCTCTAAGCTCCACTTAGATATTGATGCGGTTTTGTAAAAGAAACACAATTAGTGGCGATAGAGTTGACATTATAGCTCCTCTGCCTCCAAGTGCCTCCACCTATGACAAAAATGCAAGTGGCTATAAGATTGGGAGAACAAAATAGTGGAAGAAACACAACAAAAGCAAAATAAAATGATGAATTGAAAGTTGATGAAGACAACGACCAATGGAAACATTAGAATTATTTGTTGTAAATGACATTTCTATATAATTCATGTGCTATGTGATGATTCACACAAATTTGGGCACCCAAACATCCTATAATTGGCAATGTTCAATTTAAGACATGGCTACCATACCATCCCAAGTTCTTTGAGTGGCCACTATCATTGGATTAATCCTCTTCAATGCATATAGTAGTATTGGCCATATTAGCATTGTCTAAGTTTTTTGGTCTTTTTTATATATATAATTTTATAATGTTATCTTTATGTAAATTTTTATCCCTAAAACATACGGGAGGTCACTATTTTGTATTTTGGAAACGTTATGAGATCTTTGGATATTTTTAAGAAATAGATATTTAATTAGTATATTTACAAAATATTATAGGCTATTCTCAAAATAGTTTGTGGATATTTTCAAAATGAATTTGCATAAACCTATAATTCCTAAAATATATATAACTTCACATCTAAAGAAGAAATAATCCCTTGTCTTTTATTGCACATAGATTTCTAAGTGAATGCCAATAAATTCGTAAAGAAAACATACTAGAAAACCAAGCACATAAAAATATTGAATGATAGTAATTTAAACCAAAGTTTTAGGACACCACAAACTTGCTCTAAAGACCAAATAGTGATATTTTATACCTAGCCTTATTAAGGATTATAATATAACAAATATTTGACCATCATGCAAATAGAATTTATTTTTTGAAAAATATTTGATCATACTTTATGCAATACTTTCAAAATTAGAACATTTACTTATAGCCTACTTTAAAATACAAGTTAAGTCTTTTTTCACAACAACCTTTGAGCTCAAGATTGACAAATGCTCTCTAATAAGGTATTTATACCTAAAACTATGCAAAATAAGCATTTAAGCATAAGAGTTCTAATTTTAAGATTTGGTGTACATTGTGTTGTTGGAGTCAGAAAGAAAGTTCAAATTTCCTGTGCATGCAATTTTTGAACATTGCACAAATAATTTATTAATTTTCAAGAATATTGAAAGCAAGACTCTCATTACTAGAGGTAAAGTACATGCTCAAAAATTGCACATGCTCAAAATTGTCCACTTCTTCAAATGTACACATTGTGTACATGTTGCTTTTTCATAGCCTTCAGCAATGTACAAACAATGTACATTTTTGGAGGTGGGCAATTTCAGAGGCTTATGCCATTTCAACTTCAAAATTTTATAACTAATTCCACAAAGCTCCAAATAATATGAAACCACTTGGGATAGATGCCAATTTCACTTATGTTTTAAGGAAAATTTATTGAAATTTATTCCAAGAAGCTTTGCCTCCCCCAAATTTAGTTTCAGCTCTTAGGTGGGCAATTTATGAATATGTTACCTTACACATTTGGACATAAATATGTAGGGGTCAATTTCAAAATTAAATAGGTTGTAATTTGGTGTAGTTACCTTATCAACATTTTTCAATTCCATTCATCCATATACCGGCCACGTGCACTCTACTATATCTTTAGGAACCTTTAATATTTTAAAAAGTTACTTTGAATAGTCAAGATTCAAGTGCAACCTCCGAAATGTCAAACACCTAAAATATGAACATGAATGGGAGAAAAGACAATTAAGGAAGCCAATGGAAAAGGTCATTGAACAATTAACATTATGTGACTTTACCATTATAGTTGTAGCTAGAAAAAAACAATTAAGCATGTCTACATGCTTTATATATTAATATTATTATTATTATTATTATTATTATTATTATTATTATTATTATTATTATTATCAATGATTGGTGTTCTACTATTAAGGACGTTAGAATCAAAGTTTTTAACTTTCAATTTAGCAATGATCTCTTCTTATTTAATTGCTTAGAAATTCATATTTTTCTATCTTAATCAGTTTTATCTTAAATCTTAATCAGCTTTCGTATAATAGCAATATGATAAAGTCTATGCAGCACTTATGGTTAATTTCAAGAACTCCACGTGGACCCTTAAACAACCTCATAATTTATACCAGCCCCACAAAAGATTGTTCAAAATTAATTTTTTTTGGTGTTTATTGATGGACATACCACTTGTTGTGAAGAGGATGGGGGTGCAACATCTCCAATTAATGCTCTAAGAAAAATGCACTTTAGAGGATGCATCAACAATCTATATTTTAAAATAGGTTGTTTATTATGTTTGTTTTGTTTGTTTGATACGTTGAAATCTAAGAAATCATGAGGCATTTAACATCATTATTGGTACATTGGAAAGCTCTTGGCAAGAAGAGGTGCACAAACTTTTTTTTGTGGCGTTTGGACCTCGGATGTGAAAGTTATAGAACTTCAGAGTTTTTATGAATTCAAAAATTGAAATAAATTATCTTTTATTTTGAAAAAATCATCACTTTCATGTCACATGTCCAAATACCACAATACAAAGCCCTTGACTTCCTTCATGCATAAAACTTTTCATTTATATCATGAATACAACCTCTCACACCCCAACAAAGTCTTTGCACTCCTTCTTACATAAAAGATATTGAATTTCAAAATTTCTACAAATTATAAAATTATGAAATATTATAAACTTTTATTTTGGTTGTGCCATTGATACAAGGTACACTAGTCCCTTTAAACATAACTTTGTGATCAACATAAAAGTTAGATATTACAACCAATATTACAGTATTACACCCATTGCTCTAAATTGTCACTTCTTTTCCATATCATATAAATATGAAATCTAAGATTTAAATTGAAACAAGGTAGGAAGCTAGTTGTGGACTATTCATACTCCCCCAAAAATTAGCAAAAGAACAACAAATTAAAGAATATTCGACAACTATTCTGGAAAAAAAAATCATCCTTGAAAAAAACAAAATCATTAAGATTTATAGGTGTTGAAAGCAAAATCACATAGCTTCCCACTATGAGGGACTAATTTAGGATATAATACAACTCTTAGTTTCAAATTGTGAAATAATAAATGACCCTCTTGCCATGTGCAAGAAACCACATGGTATTGTTCATTGAATTTTCAACCCAATTCCATCCCTTTGACACTAATTGCAATTTTCACTACATTAGAAAGAAAGAGAGTGATTTTGTAGAAGGGTAAAATTGGATCTTGGACTAGGGATCTTGATTGGGCTGAGTTCCGTAAACAATATGCCTAATTTAAGGTAATATGCTCTTAAAGCGACCATTTAAAGGTTGGTCCGCCTTTTTCACAGGCTTCCATACACAAAAATATTTTTAGATCATTTTTCAGAGAAAGAAAAATAGATGCGGAACCTAACACAAGTGGTTTTGTATTTTTCCAAGCATTTCTGAATTACTTATAAATTTTCAAAGATTCAGGGCATAGGCACCTATTTGTGCACATAGGTCTTCCAAAATCTGTCTACTTGCAACTTGTAAAGAAATGTGTGAAATTCAAAGACAATGATTGGCTCTTGCAATAAAAAAACAATTTTACCTCAATGCATTCAATTGCTAAACTGGTCCATTTAAGGATCACACTATATCTCCATTCTCCACCTAAAAATAGGGGCGGTTTGAAGAAGACAGGCGCTTTTAGAGCACACTACCTTACATACAACTTCAAAACGAAGTCAATGGCACCGTATGAAGATTGCAACCTAATCTCCAAGCTTCACACTCAGAATTTGTTGAGTGAAACTTTTGATAAATTGCAGGGAGGTATCGGTGCAACGTTCTTACCACCGCAAGGTGCAACGTTCTTAAAACCGTAAAAAAACGTAACCAGGTAAGCACTCAATAAAACGACGTATTAGAATGTGAAACACGAACTACAGTAAGTGGTACTCCTGGAATCCAGTAGCATTGTAAAACCAAGCTTCAAGCTTCAATCTTGCTCAGATGTCAGAATGTGTTGTCTGAGTGAAACTTCTGCAGTCCCCATCCTCGACCAGGTGATTTTTCGTAGAGAACTCGAGTACATGAAGACTGCTCGAAAGCGCAGTCCAGTTTTACAACAGTAAAAGGGTTCCTCTGTCAACTCGAGAAACTCGTACGTCTGCGTACTGTTCTTGATAAGCGTGGAAGAATTGCAAGGCTTGGACTTGAATGCAGTCCAGCCTTGCAATTCTTCTACGCCTAAGTCTTCAGGAATGGAAAACCGCCGACGAGAAACCGGCTGCGGAGGACGACATGGACTTGCCTGACGATTACAAGAAAACTAATGTTCATGAAGGATATCAACGGAAGATCTCACTTCTTCGCCGTCGTCACAGCAAGTTTCGCCGAGGGTCACTTGGACTCAGGATTACGTCAAAGATCCTCAACACAGAACATGAGGGCAATGAGAATAACTGCATATGTCTCCATTTTCAGGGAAGCATGTGTGGTCCCTTCAAGTTGCCGCAGAGTCGTCGAATAGACACCGGCAACGCAGGACTTCTCCTGTCGGCTACACTAGAGAACAAGACTTTATGAAGACCTTCATTGTCGGATTACGGTTCCTTCACAACCACGACGCATGCACAATAGTCAATGAGATACTATCCAGTGAAGAAATTGGAAGACGGACACAATTGACTCACACGTGTGGTACCCATTTTTATTTTGGAACAGTAAGCCTTGCGTTGTCCTCACTGCACTGGGAATATTTGGAGAGACAAAGCCACAGAGGCCAAAATTTGTCACACACTCTGTGTAGTATGTCCAGCAGTACCGTCCCCAAAATAAATGCTGAAATATATTATCTTCCCGTCTGGGTAAGTATACATTTCGTCATGCACGTCTTGGCGGTCACCTTGCGCCACACTTTCAATAAATTGCCTCTCAATTTGCCTGTAGATTACAATTCAATTGATGTTTATAAAACAGGTCAATGGAAGGAACATTTCCATACTGCAAGCACATTAGTATCGCACAGACAACAATTGCATACTACGGTAGACGACAGCAAGAATCGCAAGTGAAGACCAGCATGGTTCACATTAGTTTCTCTCAAGACCTTGAGCACCAGTAAAATTGTGCCGACAGGCAAATGTCTCACTTCTTCACTTTCTCTACAGCAGGTTTCGCCGAGGGTAACTCCGAGGATGGATTTGTCTAGAAAAGGTACGAAGGTTTGAAGAAAGTGGGAACCAGAAATGAAAGCATCATCGCCTCGATTTCATCTATGAGTGGGACTGCGTGAACTCTTAGTCGGTCGAAGACCCTCAAATCTGGATATGAGAACGAACTTGGACAACAATGTCTGTCAATTTTGAAGGAGGCATCGATGGTCGTACGCTGTAAGTTTCTCATCGACACCAAGCCAATTACAATTGTAAGTTACCCGTACTCGGAAGTATCAACTTAGGATGTGGAACACAATCTAAGTGAGCTCTGCAGTTTAAGCCGAGCAATCTACTTCCAACAGCTTCACCACGAACGCAAGCGCTCTCTATGGACGCAAACTATTTGTTTATCAGCCTCACTCATGAAATGCTGACTTGTTGACTGCAATTGCTGCAGGGAATGTCCAGTCCAACTAAGAAAACCTTCGTACTTAATACAGATTCGCAGTGAATTCGACATGAATTCTGCTTTACTTTAGAATACGGAATCAACAATGTCATCTAATGCGGGAGCACTTCCAAATACGAATTCGCTTACGCAAATTCACTGCCGAATGCGGATTATCCGAAAGTGCCTACAGTCGCACCCTGCCTGTGCCACGAATAGTCGCCTCAGGAATGTCCTTTCAGAATGGCGCAGTAGTCTACAAGAAACCCTAAACCCTGTCTACTACATTTGAACGAAGTAACTGGTCTTCCAGCAGGAAAATAAGTATCCCTCAGACAAATTGAAAAAACAAACAAGACCAGCAATCCGAGAACATCACAAACATGACATACGGCATGCACTTGAACATGCCAACCCCCACAGCAAATATGCACTCATACATCTTGAGACAGAAATTCCAAGCCCTCGGACAAACCCACAACCATGCCCCGTTCCCATACAGTCCTACAAGATATTGAACATTCCTTGAAAGTGGTGGTGTTCATAAACACCAGTTCAGTAGTGACCACAGGAAAAGATCTCACTTCTTCGCTTTCTTCGCAGAAGGCTTCGCCGAGGGAGACTTGGCCGCAGACTTCGGCGCCTTCGCCTTCACGGTCTTCGGACCCTTCTTCGGCGTCACCATCTTGCGCACAGTCGGAGGCTTCCTCCCTGCAGCGGGCTTCTTCACCGCCACTGCTGGAGCGGGCTTCTTCGCGGGGGCTGCAGCTTTCGCCTTCTTCACGGCTGGGGCCGCCTTCTTCGCAGGAGCCGCTACTTTGGCTTTCTTAGCTGGCGGCGCACTCGTCTTACCCACGGCCTTGCGCTTCGTCACCGTAGTGGGCTTCGCCACCTTAGTCGCCTTCGCACCGGCGACCTTGGACTTAGCCACCGTCGTCCCGGCACTCTTGCTCTTCACTCGACCGGCAGCCGACGGCTTCTTGACGACCTTCGCCTTCGGCGCCACCTTCGCGGCTGGTTTGGGAGCAGTCGGAGCCTTGGCCACCTTCGCGGGCTTCTTCAATTCGTCGGACAGCTTGAAAGAGTTCTTTACCTTCACCAGCTTCCCCGCCTTCGTCAAGTTCCGCAACTGGACGGCCAGCATCTTCTTGAAGTTCGGGGGCAGACCGGTTTTGTACTTGTCCTCCAAGTACTTCGCGATGGCATACGCGCTAGAACCCGTCCGCTCCTTCAATGCGCCGATCGCCTCCACCACCATCTGCCACCATCCACAACGTCAAAATTCAGCAGCACACGCGGACCTCTTGCTCAGACGTTACCCAGGATACTGACCCTAGAAGTGCTTCTACCATACTCAATAACCACGAGCAAATAGACACACATAACATAACAGAAAACAACCTTACACAGAAAAGCTATCAAGAAACATAAACATTAGCGAAGAGCACGGCACATCAATCCATCCGGACTGAAGCACTTACCACGAGGTAGGAAGGGTGCAACGCCGGGGCCTTGGGAGCCTTCGTCTTCGCCACCTTCTCCTTCGGAACCTTCACAGCCTTTTCCTTCGGAACCTTCACCGCCTTCGGCTTCTTCTCCGCAGGCGCCTTGGTCACCCTAGAACTCCTCCCCTTCGCAGGCTTCTCGTCCGCCTTCACTTCCTCCACGGACTCATCAGCAGGCACGGGGTCGACCGCAGGGGTAGAGTCGGAAGCGGCCATGGTAACGACGACAACACACAAACAACAAACCCTAAAACCAAACCCTGAAACCGACTCAGGCAGCTGGGGCACCGGGAAACAGAATGGGGATCAGTTCCGGCAGACCACAAGAGATAGAAGTGAAATCCACACACAATTCAAACCTCAAGCATGCACAAAACAGACTTACGCTATCGACAACCACGGAAACCTGTCCACAGAAAAGCGCACAACCACGAGAAACACACTCCAAGAAGGAGTGGGTTGCAAAATCACAAAAGCGCAGAGCCGACAATCGATCGATAGACTGCGAGGAACTGTATATATATGCTGCAAGCGAGGGAGCGACCACCGAGGCGAGAGCAGCAAACGAGGCGTGAGCTGGGCGAGCGAGCGCGAGGGCGATGGTGAGGAATGGGCTTGGCAGGAGCGTCTTCCGAGACAAGGACTGCAGGCACATAGGCACGCCAGCCCTCGCTTTCCCGCTCCCGCCCTCCCTTACAAGATTTGAATTGCGCGCGTACTCCCGCATTTGAATTTCTCGATCCCCAGCCGCTGGAATGTCCTGGTCGCAAGGATCGAGCGGCAGGTACCCCTCTTTCCGAGCCTGGCGTTCTTCAGCTTGAGAACGTGGCATCTCTACGCTCCCGTAACAATGACTACACGTCTTGTCCAAGCACAAGGGTACAACCTCTTTACCTACATCTCAATGAAGCCCCTCGTTACGATATACGACATTCATATGAATTTTCGTCTTTGAACTTCGATACCACATGAGGTGAGATTTTTGAATAAACTTCATATAATCTACAATTCCAGTAACCTTAAATGATTAATATAAAATTATATAAATATATTATTTTAATAAAATTCTAATTTTTGTAAAGTCGGAAGTTTTATAAAGCTATTGAAATTTCAAATCATCCCAATGAAAGTCATGTAAATGACATGTGACAACAACAAAGGCTTTTTTTAGATGCATATTTTTAGGTTTATATGCTCCAAATACCATAAATATCATATGCAATTAGTGTGGGCAACAACCTACAAATGATGTTATTGTTTTTGGAATATAAACAAAAAAAACTGAGAGCATCCTAAATGTATTCAAATTGATCCAACAAAGACATTACTAACTATTGTTTGCTATGAAATTAGAATTTGAGAGTACACCATTGGAAGTGCATCAAAAATAACTTATTATGGATATAAAGTATCTTAATTTGAGTATTGTATAACTAAATAGAGCCCATTAAAGTAAGTTCAAAGGACAAAATTGTAGAAGCTACAACAAATCAACCTCAAGAAAAAAAAATCATGAAAATGGCACTAAAAATGTGGTGTTCTATTTGCATGATTTTTTTTTTAAGCATTGTTGATTGTATTTGAAAAATTCATATCGGTAAGACATTGGGTCATTGTTTCTTTGACAAAAAATTCTTATTTGTCCCACCCCGAGTAACACAATATTATGCCCTCTAAGCAATCATAAAACTCTTAGTTAGTGCTCAAAAACAAAAGAGATTTCATCATTGCTACTTTAAATTATCTAATGAACTATTTGTGGCAGAAAAAGTAGTTCTGGCAAAGTTGTCAACCTTGACAAAAATACAATTTTTGTTATGTCATAATTAAATTTTGGTTAGGTCAAGCATTTATTGCACATTTTCATAGGGGTGCTATTGTGTGAGCCTAAAAGCATAAACACATGAGTCTAGAAGACTATACACCTATATTGTAGGTGTCTATATTATAGAAACCTTCCATGTTTATAGTGTAGGGGTGTTATTTTTTGAGCACGTGAGCATGAGCTTGTGAGCTTGTGAACATACAATTTTTTTGAGTGAAGACCTATGGTTGTGGATATTGGGATTTATGACCGTGGACATTAGAATACTAGAAAATTACAATATGGTTGAAGTACTGAATTAATTTTTTCATTTTGGCAATAAATGAAAAGTATAGGGATTAGATCTTGATCAATGTAATTTCACAACTTGGAACCTCTTAAGGACAATGGAAGGAACCAAGCTTTAAAATCTTGATGTGCAGGTTGGTGGATTTAATCAAATTTTAGAAAAGACAATTTAGTGAAGAGAGATTGATTCCATATAGAAAAAACTTTGTCAAACTAAATTTCATTTTGGTTTATCCTTGTCTTGTAGTAGTGTGGGTCTTTTGGGGGCCAATAGAAGGATGATAATAATTATCTCTTAATGTATTGTTATTGAATTTGTTTAGATTTTAGAAGAAAAAAAATTGTTGATAAGGATTATCTTGATATGTAATGATCTTTGTTACACTAAATTTTATTTTTGGTTGATCATTGTTTTGTAGCATATGGGTCATTTTGGGACCAATGGAAAGATAGCAACATTTCCCTCTTGATTTGCAGGTTGGTGGACTTGTTTAGATTTTAGAAAGAAAATGGTTGATAGGAATTCACTGTTATGTGTGGAAAGAGATTAGCCACACTAAATGTCATTTTTATTAACTACTATCTTGTAGCAGGGCAAATCCTCTTGGAGTCTTTGGAGGTACTTGCATTTTTGTTTTGATGTGATGGTAATTGGACTTGTTAAGATTTTGGAATAAAATATTTGGTTGATAGAAACTATTTTTGTAAAGAATGAGATTAATTTCACCAAATTGTTGATTAATTGATTATTGCCTTCTTGTTGTTTGGGACCTCTCACCGCCAAGAGGAGCCCCTAGCCACGGACCAAGAAGGAAAAAAAATGGGTGGTTGGAGTTCCACCCAGGGTAAACTATCCCCCCTCCTTATTGATGATGAGATGAATTTTCCATGCAGTTAGTAAGTGCAATTTTATATGGCCAAGTGTAAAAATGGTGAACTACATGCTTCTATCCTAATTTGAAAGACTTCAAATTCAAGCTACACATTTTGCTTTAGAAGCATTAATTCCTTTTTAGAGCAAATATTGTAATTCAATGGAATATTCTATACAACCTTATTTTCATCTTCTTTCATCTTTCACATCAATTGAGTTCTTCATCTTTGTAATGTATACTCTCAATAATCTAGTCAGTATTGAAAACTAAAGTGTTCATTTGAATTCTACATAACCGCGATAATAGGTTCATAGCAATAGGTACTAAAATTTACTAAAAATAATAAAATTTGATCAAAAAATTTAGATATTTTAGAAATATTATTGAGTTTTCTAATACTTTCTCAAATTTATGAGCTCACCACTCACATAATCCTTCCTCACCACTCACATGCTCATGCTTATACGCTCACAAAATAGAACTGTTGTATATATGCTCAAAGCCCACAAGCTTGCATTTTTATGCTCAAATACTAGCACCATTGCACATTTTCATATGAAAAACACTTGTGTGGGTTTGTTATGCATTGTTAGAGTTGCTCTTAGGTATAATTTGCTATAGATTGTATAATATTTATCTTTTAGCTTGCTTTTCAGTGACGTTTATTTTGGTTGTCCAACTTTTGAATTTGTTTTCTTGTGTGTTTATTTAATTCCTAGAGATTCTTGAAGCAAACTTTTGGCTTTTCATTGACTAAAGCATATCATTATTAATATATTTTAAAAAACAAATATTACTTATTTGGTATGATTACCTTTTAAAAAAAAAATTGGATCACTAGTTTACTTTAAGTTTGGATATTTTGTGAATTATCTATTTTTCATTAATCTCAATATAGCCACTCAAAATAAGATGGTCACTCTTGTGGAAATTTGTGGTGTGGTGTTGCAACTTGTGTAATAAAAGATTGACATGGCTAAAATTGGAAGTGTCCATTTTGACAAGCCCAAATGTAATGGCTCTAGTTGTGTCTAGACTTTCTAATCCTAAATTTCAAAAGGTGTGAATAATATATTTTTATATTTTTATGCATTCCATTAAAAAAATAAAGAATTTATTAAATATGTAATTTAAAATTGATTCTAAATCCTTAGAGCAAGTTGTATCTTCCATGATTATGGTTTTAGGGCATAGAATGTAAGCTTCAAGAAAATAATTATATTTCACTATTTTTAACAACTGAGAGTCTTTCATGATCCTATAATTGTTTGGTGTTTAGGCTTATATGTATAAAGCTCATCAATTTTTTTAAATTAGGTGAACTTCTAATTGTATGTAATGCAACTAAAAGAAAATTTCTACAAAAAATTTCTAAATCTAGGTTCATGAAGGAATTTTAAAAATATCACTACATTACATTAATTTTCTTGAAGCAACTTCTAAAATAGAATTTAGAGACCTTAGAACCAAGGGTATTGCTAGCAGTTACTATAGGCTGGAATTGGCATGCACTGCCACCACATTGACCCCCCGGATCAACAAACAAACAACTTTTAGATTTGAGATAGAACAGTGCCCCCCTTATATTGTCAATCACGACTTTTAAAAATACTAGTCTTTGGTGAATGCTTGCTATTAGATCTTAAAAGGACCCCTCTCCCCCACAAATGCCATTGATCTTAAAAGAAACTTGTTGATCTTAGTCGCACTGAGAGATGATCCGCATTGCGCAAAAAGGATGATCTACATTACACTAAGATTAGGATTTTAACATTGAGAGACCATGCTAAGATTAGGGTTCTAATGATGAAAGATTCATGCATGACTGCATTTTTTGTTGTTACACCATAAAGGAACCGACATTGAAGAGAAGATAAACATTTTTCTACGTTGTTGTGTGACTGCATTGGAAGTTCCAATTATTTGCAATTTCCTTATTTATAGATCAAGTGTCTAAAAAGATGAGGAAGAGAACAAGGGCTAAGCCCTTGTTTTGTAAAGTTGTTTATTGCTTTGCACCTTGTCTTTCTTGTGTTTCTTGTATAGTATGTGTTGCTTGCATTGTAACTGAGCTAACAATGAGGGTGGCTTGTATGTGAGTGATGAGCGGTGAGCAAAAAATTCAACAATGGTGAGCATAAATTATTCAAATATTTTAGGGATATTTATGGAATATTTGAATATTCTTAGTACATTCCAATTATTTTTAGTGATTTTCAATTTTTTTTAAAATAAGACTCTTTTGGGTCCTAAAACCATGGGACCATTAAAATGTAAGACTCACGGCTTATCATAGGGCCATACCTCCTCACCGGGACACTAACTGGTCAATGATACCATTAAAAGAGGGGAAGAGGAACTACTCATGCCCATACTCTGCCATGCGTATTCCAGAATCAAAGCACATTATTAAAAACTATGAAGGACCTCCTTTAAGGTGTCCACGTAGTGGCCTCGTGCCACCTAGAAAAAAACATAGGAAGGAGGAATAGGTAGATGTTTAGATTTAGTGCTTGATATTGATGTAACACCCATGCTTGCAAAAAATAAAAAAATAATTTTACTGAAATTGAATAAATATGTGGCAATTGGAGATACAATAGTTGATTGAGATACTAAAATTTAAAGAAAAAGTATCCTCTCGTTTCCAAGAGGGTACATTTCTAAACATAATTCATATTGAGAAGGGCCAATGGTCATGTTCAAGTACCCTCTTGGAAACGGTTTAGTACATGTCAAAAAATATTTTGTAATGAAATGGGCGGCTGGACATGGTCAAGGTTTCAGGTCAAAAACAAAATTTTACACTTCTAAAAATACTTCATACTAAAATGGGGTGAACAAGGTTAAAGACACCCTCGGAACCGAGATAGTACCCCACTACCATTTTGTTGAAGATAATATTCTATAATATGCCACTAGGGTGTGCCAATATTCCACTTTCAAGAACTAGCTTCACCTCGTTGAAGTTGAAAGAAGGTGCATGAATGAAAAAGTGAACGTCGGCTTGAAGTTTACAAATTTTCAAAAATATAAAGTAGATGTGCTTACAATAGGAGAAGGGATTCCGTCCACGAAATTCACTCATAGTCTTCTTGAAGGCTTCACACATACAGTTGGGGAAGGCACTCATCGTGATCGTATATGTCGATACATTGGGGGGAACACCTGAGTAGAGGGTGATGATGCATCCAAAACCAAGATGTGGAACCCTTCGAACAAAACAAATAGAAGCTGTAATGCATGCCGCAGATCCCATTGACTTTCTTTGATTTGTATTGGCTTAGTAGAAGAGCGCTTCAAAGTCTTTCCATTCCTCTTAACATGATATTTATTGGCAAAGGCGGGCACTGGAATTGAGCTGAGGTCTAAAGGTAGCCTAGGCTCAATTGAAAAAATGCGCCTTGGAGATATCTGCTACTTCTGGAGAAGTTGAAACCCGGCAAGTTGCAGAGCCTCAATCTCAATGCGGGTTAGATTAGTGCCAATCACAACAGGCCAAACGTCTGGAATTAGGGCCCTGTCCTACTCCATTGAATATCAAATGACCTAGACACGTTTGGTACCTTTCACACATCAATCGATGTCATTGTTGCAAAAGTAGAAATTTGTACGCTCCATGACTTTCTTATGTTTGCTTTCATAAGTACTAGTATAGGTGGGTGCGGGAGTTCTCTTTCCTTGTCTCATAATCTTCTCTGTGCATTTCTTCTTGGTTTGTGCCCTTTGTGCCCAACAAGTCTTGGGTGAGTTGGCCAGCAATTGAGCAATATGCCACTCGGTTAGAATGGCATGGATCTCTTCTACTATTGTTACAGGGAAAATTTCAACCCTACTTACTAGAGTTGCATCTACAATTGGAGGCAATAGCTATGGTGATGCAACCACGTCACTGGGAACACTATCGTCTTTGTCGATGATGGGTAGAGGATTTGTAGAAGGGACACGCCGCCTAAATGGATATCGGGGATGTGAGAAATTCACTCTATTTGGCCGGTGTGATTCATCGTCGGCACCTAGTTGTAAGTTTGCCTTGCATATACAAAGCGCGCGTACAAAATTCGTCCACACTTGGCATTCCCATCATGGGATCACCTAGAACACGTGGATCGCCAGTCTTCCTAGCCTTTCGTTCGGCAGTATAGAGTTTCAACTCTTCTTTAGTGGGACCCATCCTCCCAATGTTACCCTTCAAAAACTAGTAGTAGTTAACCACTTGAAGGAAAGCCCGGACGTAATCATCTATTGTTGCAACGTATAAGTCTCCACTGTTATTACTCGAGGCTTGCTTCCACTTGTTATGGATAGATTCCACAAGATTACAAGATGGCATCTCTGCGAGTTCATCCTCGAACATGCTCTGTATACGATCATTATATTTAGTACGAGGCTTGCGATCACAATAATTGAAATGAAATAATTACAACAAAAGTACCAAAATGCTAACCAAAGATCAAGATGTAAGAATCCGGAGTCCGAAACAGCTCCAGACTCGTTACCACGTCGGTATGTAGGAAGCCTCATTGACAAAGCCTCCCTCGGTGTGCGACGGAGTTGCATCGGAGCCATTGTCGATTAGAGAGGTTGGTCGGGACAGATCGGGCAGGTCGTGGAGGTTCGCCTTTTCTTCAACTCGGGGGGCCGCCTTTCGACCATGAGAGCCCAGTTCGAAGTACCTGCGGAAAACTTCGTTGACAAAGGTTATTCGAGGGTCCGCCTTTTGCTCACTTGCGCCCAGCTCAAAGCACTTGATTCCAGCTTTGTCGTGGCACCTGTTGTGATTCCAGCTTCGTCGAAGCCTATTATCGTGGTTCATGTAGCGCCGCACCCGAGAGAGATGGCACCTGAGTGCGATGCGGATTTCTAGAGAGCTGGCACCCAAAAGCTGGCACTTGAGAGAAATGACAATTGAGGCTTCGTTGACAAAGGCTCATTAGTATATCGATTATTCTGTACCCTATGGTGGTCACACATTTCGTAAATATTTATTATAGGCAGTTGTAGATTCTAAATTGCTGTGTGTCTATGGTAGGGCATACCGGGAGGGGTAAGGTACACTGAAATTGGTGATATTCCCGATATTGCAGAATCGTCTCAACCGTCTGTGGCAGCAGAAACGATTCTACAGAACACACCACTAGTATCGTGAATCCTAAAATTCAACATGAGATTGTTAGCGAGGATTAATTTTGCTTGTTGGCAATGAGCCTTTGTAGACAAATCCTCATCCAAGAATAAATATCTGTTGGGTGTGGTCATGTATTTTATTTATGAATAAACGGTTTGTGGACAAAGGCTCTTGTAATGCTACTAAACTAAGGGTGGTTAACTAGTATGACTTCAAACATTCATATGTGCTAAGAAGCCTTCGTGGACAAAGGCTCTTTTTTTGGATAATTGAGGTTCATTAAATAGTTGAACAATGATTTTTGGACTATTGGATATAAGCCTTCATGAACGAAGGCTCTTTTTATGGGTAATTGAGGTTCATTAAATAATTGAACACTAATTTCTGGACTATTGAATATTAGCCTTCGTGGACGAAGGTGCTTTCTTAGGTGTGATACTAAGATTGTTTGTTTTTGAAATTGTTGAATTGAAAGTCTTAAATTTATGTGCATTTGTATTTAGATGAATGTGGACGCTCCCGCTGAAGTCAATACAATTGATGATGACAAAGAAGTGACTGATAACCCACAAATTCAGGTTTGTTTTGTTCTTCATTTATTCTTTTGATTTTCACATTTTTTTTTTTCCAAATTTGTTGAATCATTCACTGTTTGCATTAAGTCTTTGCAATCTGTAATGATTTTAAAGGTGTTATCAAATATTGTTAACTTCTATTTATACATTTAAAATGTAGGAGGTTTCTTCATCCAATTTTGAAGATGATTCTCTAAAATGTCCAAGTGGTTTAGTCAACACAGCTGAGGGAGATAGAGCAAATAGACTTCATCAAAAGTCAAATTTTGTAACTATCCTGGAAAGTATACGCGTCACCAATGTCCCTTTTTACGTTCTTCTTTGCAGGGTGGTTGCATTGCCACGAGTTCGTCCCGTTCAAGAAGTAGATGTATGCGCCCTTCAAAAGTGATTTGAAAGGGGATACATTGACGGTGATCAATCATTATATATATCTTTATTTGATGATTCTGAGAACACTTGTGATGTCTTTGTTGAGATCAAAGCAATTTGAGATTCTCACTGGCATTCAATCAATGGAAATATTGAAGAGTTTCTGGGTTCAAATCCAAAATATGCGAGTTTCATTGGAAAAATGTTTTTTGTGTGGGATGGAAACCACAGATTGAATGCTTGGTGGCGCTTTATTAGCAAAGTTAATGACAAAACTTGGCATTACTCGGTTGCAAGTAATGTTCTCAATCCAAATGGTCATATCTTGGTCCTGCTCAACTGCATGCATGATGTGAACTGGTATAAAATTTAACCCCTCCTTGTGTTCTTTTGTAGCAATTATTGTTCTTATATTTACTTTATTCTAACTTTGAATTGACAACTTTTTTTGTTGAATATGTAGTTCGACACAAAATAACCATGTCAAGATCAGTTTCCCCGCAAAATTGCATCGCATTCAATATTACAAAGGGCTTAAACTTGAAGATTTCAAAGACCTTTTGACTTCTATAGAATTCAAGATTTGTGTGAAAGTGAGAAAGTCTCGTTTAGCTTGGTTTCCATTAACAATTGATGTATTTCTTTCTTTCTTATATCGGGTATGTTCTCTCAACTTCTATCTTGAACTATGGTGTAGCAATAGATTTTGTACTGATATTTGTTCAAGGTATGATTGAGAATTTGATAAAACCGAATGTATATTTTATACGCCTAAATATTGTCTTTTGTAGCAAGACCTCGCTAGGGTTGCTGATGAGGCTGCCATCGAATACGAAAGAATCACACCCGCAGAAGAAAGAACCGCTGAAGGCGTTTGGATGGTTATGAATACTACGGAAGCATCGACGGTGAAGTTGATAAAAAACAAGGATTTTCAAAAGTATCTTTCTGTTGGAAATCCGAAACACGGCGAAGGATTCTTTGACAAGATAATTCTTACTATTGTTCCTTATTTTCCTTATTTGCTTGCACAATTTTTGTTTGCTTGTACAATTCCTCCAGATTTTCTTAAAATGTTATTCACTGGGATTTTGTTTCCTGCAGATCAACTATCATTTTAGTCATTTTAAAACAGCTGAAATGACAATCGAAAGATTGCAAAAGGTTGCAACCACTACTGTTGAGCCACGATTCAAAGCAAGATGGCTTCATCACTGGAATTCTCCAACGCTTATCCAATCTACCTATAGGTTTCCAAGTCTGCGTTTCAAAAACAACACACTTGACTTGTTCTTAAATCGTGCATCATTTTGGGCCTAGGTGAATCATCTTTCCTGTTGTGGCTTCTTTATAATCCAAATGTTTCAATTTTTTTCTAATTTTTTTTTGAACTGTGCAGCTAAAGGATTAGTTCATTGCTAAATTCAAAAAACTTTATGAATCGGGTGCAATTATTGTTGATTAGAACCCTTCACTTAGGATTATGCGTCCTTCAGACTATATTGAAAAATGGCATATGTTTTTGTGGGAGAAAACTTACATGCTTTTTATCCATCCTAAAATTAAGCCACCATTTTTGAAGGGATCAAGCATCAATGATTTATTGAAAGTTGACCATCTCATCCAACGACTAATCTACAAGTTTTATTCATTCACATTCTTTCCTTCGTAGCTCTCTGAACATGTTAGGTTCATTGACTTTGGTGTTGTTTCATTTACATACATTTCAAATTTCATTTATATATTGATATAGTGTACTCTACTTTACTTATGTACATTGTCAGGGAATTGATGCCAAAGAATGCCCTAGGAATACTTTCCTGTCCTGTTTTCCTATCTCCATGGATTCAATCTTCTTCCGATATCTGTATTTTCATAGATATTCAAAAGAAGAATTTTTCTGTTCCTCTTTTGCAAGGTGGTGGCACTACAAGGGAAATAGTATCCTATTTGACAGTAAATTTGACAGAATTCTATCAACTCTACTGTAGATTAGGAGTATTTGATTCGGACATTGAATGGACAAAATTCTGTCAATTCGGCTATCATTTCGGACAAAGATACACGTCATTATGCTTTTTCACCCAAAAAATTGTAATTATTTGAATTTTTGCCACGTAAGAAGGACTGCCAGTTTCTCACATTTGCAACCAAAACATTTATACCTAAAAAATAAATTAAAGTTTCAAAAGTACATTAAGCATTTTAGAATTGGACTTCCACAACTTTAAACACTACTTTCAAGATTATATTGTTACATTAGCACTTCAACTTCGAATGCAACTCACCTAGAAGTCAGAAATGATAAGAAGGCAAGTGCTTTATACAAGTGGGTTGGTAAGAGGTAAGACAACCCATATGGGATATGTAAATGAGGGTTAGGAGCTCCACCGCTCATAGTTTAGAAATAATGATTAAAGTGGAATTTCAGACCTAATTTTAACATAGTAGAATAATTTTTTTTCTTAAACTTTGAACTAAAAAAATGTGTTATCTCAAACCAAATTTTATCTCCTAAAATCCGTATGAGATTTGAAGCTTCCAATCAAAAGTTATAAGCAAATTTTAGTGAGGATATTTGAAATCGTAAAAACAAATGTCCCTTCCAATCCCTCACTGAAATTTGTCTATAACTTTTGATTGAAAGCTTTAAATATCAAAAGAATTTTTGAAAATAAAATTTGGTTTGAAATACCACATTTTCTTAGTTCAAAGTTTTCTAAAATTTTGTATTCTACTATGCTTAAATTAGGTCTGAAATTCCACTTTAACCATTATTTCTACTTAATTTTCACTAAACTATGAGCGGTGGAGCTTCCACTAGATATCCCACATGGTTTGTCTTACCTCCCTACCACCCCACTTGTATAAAGCACTTGTCTTTTCTTCACTTCGAACACCATGGTGAACACAAAAACTGACAAAAAAATTGACAAGATTTTGAAGGAGGTTGCAATACGAACCATGTTGACAGAGTGCCAAGTTCCATAAGTTATGGTGGTTATTTTGGACATTGCTCTGTCAAAAATACAGTCAATTCGGACCCACAACTCAAATTTTGTGCCGGACGAGGAATTAGAGCTTTACAATAGTCTTTCTAGTTCTACGTCTATCGTTGTTTCAACTAATCTAGAGGACGAAGACATCAAAAAAGAGCAATCATCCCTGACACCAACTATTGTACAAGACAAGACTTCCAACAAGAAGAAACACCTGACTAAGGCCCAGAAGGTGAAGCTAAAGACTGAAAAAGCTCAGAAGGGGGAGGCAGCTAAGAAGACCGAGATTGATGAGGCTGTTGCTGCCGTCCTCGCAACTAGGGCAAATGCTAATGATTCTGTGCTACCAAATCCTCTTGACGTGACTCGAGATGATGAAATTGCTTGGAATTCATCATCAATTATGGAATCTTTTCAAGCTACTGGATCCAGACTTCTTGAAGTCACGCATATGGAGGTTCACCAATGCAAGCAACGTCAATTTTAATAGTCTAAATCATCCGTTGTAGCATTGCATAATTTTACTTCAGAGTCCTTAATTCAAAACTATTTTCATTTTCCATCATGCAGTCTCTCATTCAACCCAGTGGTCCACCTCAGCCTTGGACTTCTCTTCATGAATTCATAGCAAAAGTATGATTTATATTGCATCACTCATGTTCGTTGATTTTTAATATAACATATCTCCAACTTTATTAATTCATTCGTTTTCTAAGTTGGTGCAGATCGATCATGATAAGCTTTAAGTGAGAAGTGCAAACACTCGGGATTGGATCTTATCATTGCAGATATTCCAGAGAATTTACCCACTCTAGGGATCTTTTTCCCAAATTCAGCTATTCCTCCGTGGAATGTTAGGCCGGAGAAGTACGTAGACACCATTTTTGAATTTGATGAGAATTATCTCCATGACATTATGCAAATGCAACATTACTTTTGTTTCATGCCAACAATCGAGATTTGCAATTGGAGATTGATGACTGTGCAATGACGTATGAATTCAAGTTATTGATAGATTAGTGGGCTTTGAATGAATTCCCTCTAGCTTTACCTCAAGATCCTTCTGCCACTGTAATTCTATCTAGTGACTGTATAAAATTCCATGTTCTTCTTTGAAATGTATCAATATCTTCAAATTCAGTGAATTTCATACTAATTCTAATTGTAATTTGTTTCAGGGCACGCGATTTTGTGTCCAAATATTTGTACAAGACACTATTGATGTTTCCAACTTCCACGTTAGCACTTCCTTGGGGGAGCTGGACATATTGTTCAATCCTGTAAACGCTTCAATTCAGCATTTGCGTGGAGAAACGCCATGGCGTGGCTCTCGAGAGAAGTCCGATGACTTGATGAAGTCAATGATTGAGTCGCTTACTTCCATTGACAACATTGTTCTTGACTGGAATGCCTCTACAAGTTTACATTCACTCCATATTCATTTTGCCTTCAATTTGCAATTTTTTCTTTCATTAAGTATTAAAGTATTTTTTGTCATTGCCCTCTCTTTTGTAGAACCTGTTATTGGCGCTTGTAAGTCACTTGGTCAACATATAGTCGCGTTCAAAGAAGACTCAGAGATTTTCAATCTCTCTTGGCACCACTCATTCCAAAATCACCCACCGTCTCGATATTGGAGAAGCGGAAATCCGTCCGACATATGCAAAGAGAAGCGACTCAGAAGAAACAGAAGAGCAACTGCATTCCTTTATGTGTGTAAGTTTCACTGTTAATTTTGTTATTTTATGTACACATTAATATGGACTTCATTTCAAGTTTTAGGAATTTCATTCATTTTATGTTACTTTGCAGAGTTCACGAAACTTCTCCTACACGTTCTATATTGAGGCCCTTTCTACCATCTACACCGTCTTCATTTACTCTTCCAATTTATGTTGAACAAGCAACGGCATTGATGTTGATGCTAAGCTCTCCACGACCTCAACGTGAAGTCTGGAATTATCACAAGGGTGTTTTGAAATACCTAGATGTAGAGGCACAAGAAGGAATTTATAGCAAGAATAGTTCTAATGACATGGACTAGTTATATTTTGTTTTATTTCAAAAAACCAATTCGTTTGTATTTTGTTTCATTAAATCCAAGTACAATTGAGCTCAACATCGTCTTCTTTCTTGTCTCTTACATCATCTTTCTATCTGTTACCTTCGTTCTTTTTGCAATGTTTTTCAATTGTAAAAAATGGATCATTACAATCTATATGTCATTGCTTAAAGGATGATGCATTTGGTTAAGGCTAACCTAAGATAACTATTTGTAGTCTTCATTGGTAAGGCATTCCTTTTAAACTGATACAATATTCTAAATTAACCTTCAAAGTAGGACAAAAATGACAAAGACATGGTAGACAACAATAAAACGTATGCATGAACAAACTAATTTATATTTCATTCATGGATATAAATTTTATTATTGATAATTCTCCATGTCCATAGTCTATATTACTACCCTTTCTCTATGAGTATAGGCTTCACAACTGCAAATTCTCCGCGGATATAGCGGCTATAACACTCTCAAAATCCCCACAAATATAGGCTTTACTATTGCCAATGTCTACAGTTATCCAATTCGTTTTCTGAAAAATATCCACAGTTTTTCTTGCCACTTACGGCTACTGTCCCACACACCCCTAATCAGGAAATGTTTCAAAAATATTATACATTCTCACAAGAATAAATGAAAGTTTTATGAACTTTATTAAAAATAAACCACGGTAATAGGGGCCCTTAAATTTTGTCAAGTCAACATACAATGAGTATGCCTCAATATGACATGGCTTTCAAAGTTTGATTTTTTTTTTGTGATTTATATCTATAAGGCATGAATGTATTGATGATGACGTCATTTTTTTAAAAATGGACATAATGACATCAACCCTAATTTCTAAAATAAACCATGAAAAGAGAGTAAATGAAATTTTTATGAACTTTATTAAAAATAAACCACAATAATAGGGGCCCTTAAATTTATCAAGTCTGCTCTTTTTTTCTACTCACTGCTCTCCGCTCACATACGAGCTTTTCCCTCTATCCTCCTAACATCCTATCAGACATATGCGTGTTGTCCCCACTTGTAATACAATTCCAACATTTTACATATTCCACATGATTTGTCTTACCTCCTACCACCCCACTTGTATATATAGCTTGTCTTGTCATCCCTACTTAAGTACATTAAATGGCTTTAGAAGTTATGTGACATATTTGTCAAATATAGTGTATTGCATCTTGTATATGGTGTATTGTATGGTATACTATATATGATAAATTGTGTATGGTAGATTGTATATAATGTTTTGTGTATGGCTATTTATAATATATGGTATGTTATATATTGTATATAGAATGTATTGGACCTGTGAAGAAGTCTGCATGATGAAATGCGTACATCCAAGTGGTCATCATAAAATGATTGGATGTTGAAGTTGACATCTCTTAAAAAAACATCTCAAAAAATGTCTAGATGTCTCACTTGACATCTCTTCAAACAATAATGAAATTCTCAAACAACAAAAAACTATGTTGACTTGGCATGCTACATCATCTTGGTTGGATGCCACATCACTTTTCTGCCGCCTTGTTAGATGCTATGTCATGGATAGAATCAGATGAAAAAAATTCCTACCTAGTTTCCCATGCTCACGTGGCAACCAAATGGCAAACTTTCAATAATCCATTGATCCGTGTTTTTCTAAATGTCTCTTCAAAAATATTCCTATGTTTGTCGAGATTTTTGATGTTTTTTGTATGTCTTCAACAATGCAAAATTTTGGATGTCTGAGGAGACATTTTAAGACATCATGCACAACGTCCTAGTGTAGAATCCAGTGATTAGAAAAAACATGTTTATCTTTTAGTGTGACATTGGTTCACACTTCAAACACAATTTTTAGAGGTGGTTCTTGCAATGTACTAGCAAATTCCATGGGACAGGAGGAATTGGGAATGGCATTGAAGAAGCCTATGTTGCTTCTTCCGTTGTTTGCCTTTGAGGATTGGAATTCTTACTAGAGTCCTCAATGATTGCAAGGATTTGAGTTGTCTTGTTATAATCTTCAAGGATTGCAAGGATTGGAGTTGTCTTGTTAGAGTCCTCAAGAAATTATCTGAATTCATCCCTAGTAGTGAATAGGAAGAATCCATTTGCATAATTGTAAAAAATAAATAGTATTAATAATTTTACAAGAATGAGAATAATCCAAGAACAAAACATACAAGGAAATTGGATATGATGCATGCCTTGATTTTCATTATTATTCTATAAACATTGAGTCCTTAGTATTTTTAGAATTAGCTTATTTTAACATTAAGTCTTTAGGATTGGATAATTCATAATTAAGATAATTTTATGGCTTCTCTTCAATCAATTGAAGCATAATGCTGGAGATTGGAATAATTAAGGTCACAAGATTTTTCATTTGCGATTAAGAGTGTTTTATAATCCCTAATTTTTGAATACTCTGTTTTGAAAGACTTTGTTCGAAAGCTGCAAATACAAATATTGAGATTCAAAAACAATTTGAATCATTACTAGATTAGAATGTATAGAACAAGAGTATTTTTTTTTCCAAATATTTTATTATTGATGAATGGATTAGGGTTTAGTGTAAGGGTTAATTGAAAAATAATTCAGAATAGTTTGAAGTATTTCCATGTAGACTAATATATTCGAATACAACAAGTTACATGCCTTAATGTTTATTACATTAATGTAGTCTACATTAGTGTTGTTTAGAAGCAATTTAACATGAACATTAATTTCTTAGTGTTTTCAATTTGATATGAGTTTTATGTCATTCAGAGATTCAAAACAATGTTAAATCATTTTCTTGACTCATATGGAATTAAACTCTAAACCGTCTGATTTCAAAGCTTAAGATTTTGAACCTTGAAACCTCTTGAATTAATTTGAACCATTCTCATTAAACCCTAAACAAAAATTTCATGATTAAAGGACAATGAATTTTAAGGTTTGTAGTTTCATGCTTCTAAATTTTCACGTTTGAAATAGCTACTTGCATTTGGAAGGCTTGACCCTTAGTCTTGGACAAAAAGATTTTAGGGATTTAATTGTTTTACACATTAAATACGTACAGAAGGAAACCACGCTAATTCAAACTTGATCAATTTGCATTAAATTGAAAGAGTGTAATACCTTGAAAGTAGCCAAGTATTAAACCACTACTGCCTCAAGCTCTCCTACCACCCGGGCTCTCCAACAACAATGATGGTGAAGCCAACATAAAAAAAGAAGATGAAATCATCAAAAGGGTAAAAGTATGGTAGTGGAAGAGTGAAACTACGGAACGAGAAGATCAAAAAATTCTTTGGCAAAAGCTTGTTCAAGTCCATTTCTTCATATGTAGAGGTGAAGAATAGCCCTTCAAAATCCTCGAAGAATGAGTTATATGCAAAACACGGACAATCATATAGAGAGCACCACGTCTCCATTCTTTGAGAATTGTCTAGGAATAGAAGAAGGTGTAACTACCCCTACTATATTCGTTAGAACATCCTTCAACCCCGATGTTTGTCAAGATAGAATATTCATTGTCAAGGAATAGTTTAATTACCACAATAGGTGATCTAAATGGAAATAGTTGCGACCTCGATGGACATGATCATTTGACTAACCGGTTTGACATTAACTAAAAACAAACTATCTTGATAGACTAGTTGTCTACTTGACGGATTAGTTGTCTAACTCAATAGACTTGCCATTCAATTCAAAGGACTGACCCTTTAGTTGATGGACACAAAGGATGAATCCAATAATTCATCAATGTTTTTTATTTCAAGTTAAATCTTAGATTCAAATAAATTTAAAAATTTGAATTTTTTTGGCCATCTATATTTTCTTGCAATCTTACTTGTTAGGACATGTTATGACCAACTAACACAAATAATCAATGTCATGTCATGATAGAAAACCTTGACATCGACTACAAATACAACAAAAATTGGAGGGTCCTTGTGAGTACTAAGTACTTGATTATGGATTGTTTCTTATTGATGATATTTAAAAAAATGAATACAATATATCTTACTAGGAATGCAAGACTTGATAATTCTTTGGAACCTTCATCATCCTAATCCTTTGGTTGTCAAACAACGTGATTGGAATCAAAATGATCTCATGTCTATTATCAATGAACATGAACCTTAATTGATCACATATCAAATTATGGTTTATCAAGAAATCATGATTTTGGTGAATAAATGTAGTGAAAGGATAATTTTGTCTTTACGTAACAATTGAAACAAGAAATACATATTTGTATAGTTAATACAATTACAAGAAAAAGTTTGTAGGAAGGGGAGATTATAATATGTGTAGCATCATTTAGTATTATTGCACTTTTTCTTGATGATAGACAAATAACCTATTCAACTTTTATACTTTCAATTGAGATCAATGAAGATTTAATATGTGTAATTGATTAAATATCAGATAGTGTAGATCTTCTATGTGAGACATCATTGATTAATTGAAATAAAGTCTTCATGGAAAATCGTGTAAGCCTCGTAGTTTTTACATGGGTCTTGGAAGTTTTTTAAAAACTTTTGCTCATTTCATTAGCATTTATAGTCAAAAAGACCTAAAAATAGTGTTTGCATCATGTTTGGCAAAAGTCCTACAAATATGGTGAGTTATTTCTAAAAGTCAAGAAGTACCCTAAGCACTTCCATTTCCTATTTCAAATATATAATTAGATTTTCAGAAGGTCAATTAGGATTTTGAGATCACATTATGCTCCATTGGCCAAAATAGTAGAAAGATGCCTAAATTAGTTTATGCCTAGATTAACCCTCTCAGTGCATGTGAATAAATGTAGGCTACAAGAGTTGGAAATAAGGAATAGGAACTATCCTACTAAATTCTAGAAGTTTGTGTAGATGACCCTTGTAGAGGTCACCATCCAATTCTTGAAATCCTTAGAAGATTAATTTGTTTTTGTAGGTAAAATTGAACCAATTTATGGAATGTGCAACCAAAAATTGAGAAGAGGTATTTTTAGCAAAAAAACATATGAAGAGCTTAATGGCATAATTGATTTGTTTAGATTATCTTTAACATAAATGATACCTCCCTAGAGGAATTAAACATGAGATAATTAACTTTGATCTTTCTATGAACAGTGCAAAGTAAAGATGTCATTTTACACTTAGTGTTTGGAGATTTTCTAGAATCTAGATTTTGCACTTAGTGTTTGGAGTTTCAAAATTTTGTGAATTGTAACAAATGACTCCATGGGAAGTCAATTGTATTTATTTGCTTTAAATTTTTAAAAGAAATTATCCAAGTAGTGATAAAATTCCATAATATATGAAGATAGATTTTATTATTATTATAAATAAACATTCAACCAAATTTCAAGACATTTCAACACCAACAAGTACCAGAACTGGCGGCAACAATGAATTTTAATGGAATTTGAAAACTTTTGATGGATTGATCAATGTACTAGAAGCTTGCAATGTCCAAATGAAGTCAACTTAGAATCTTTTTTTACTTCCTTGAACCTTCCAAATAACCCAAACTAGTTAAAATCTTGAGAAAAAATAAATTCCAACATTTGGATTTTTTAGCTATTCTTTGATTTGGAATTTGTTGACTTTTGTTAGAGAAATGACTTAGAAATAGAAGGTTGGGATACACATTAACAACTTTGGATCTTTTGAAGCTATAGAAGAAATCCGTTTGCAATATAGAATATTTCTCCAAAAGTTAAAGCAATCACAAAAATTAGGTTGGAAATCCTACTCATTCATAGTAATTCAAGTTTTTTTCTAGTTGATTTTAGATAATTTGAGAGAGGGAGGGACCTTTAGAAGGTATATATAGAAGGCCGCAACCTCCTCTCATTTTGCACCTATTTTCTTGTTTCCTTATTTTCTATACATGTTGGTTTATTGTTGGAATTTTTTGCGAATTGCCAAAATTTTTTATTGTTGAATTGCATTTGGAGTCATTTGCTCCTTGTTTGTTGAAGTTTGAGCTTACTTCATAGGATTTTGGAGTCCCTTTGAGCTAGTATTGTCTACTTTGATAGTCGTTTTGAGTTTCTATATTAATTATTTGTTCATTTTTGTGGTTTTCATTGAAGTTTTTGGATCATTGTTTACTAACCATTTCAAATTGAGCTTTTTGTATGGAATTTTACAAACTTTATAGAAAATCCTTTTAAAGCCTTGACATTTAAAATACATGGTTTAAAGTGGTAGGATTTGGTGTTATTTGAAAAGTTTTGGTTGGAATAAACTTTCAAAGTTTGTTTACCAACTAGTCTTTTTGATTCTCATCTTAGATTTGAGGTTAGTCCCTCCGTATGGCAAAGCTATTGCCCTTTACTAATTTTTAGTGTTTAGAATTTGAAGCTAATCCCTCTATATAAAAAAACTATTGACCTTTACTAATTTTTAATATTTTAGAATTTGAAGCTAAACCCCTATACGACAAAGCTTTGTTTTTGAGACTAATTTTTAGCACTTTCTTTTTTGTATGTTTTCCCAAAAGGAAACTCAAAATTTCTTCATAAGTGTTAAATTTGGTCCAAATAACCAAAAAATACAGTCTGGAGCACCAAAAATTGTAGCCATAGGCACTAGTTAGAAAAGCTAGTAAACTAGTTAGTAAAAGCCACTAAGCCAAGTCATAAGGACCAATATGCCAGTTGCGTGATCGACCAGCCAATAGATTGATTTCTACATTCCATCTCATACGGGATGAATAAAATTGGGAGGATACCTTATTGGATTCCAAATTTTATTTTTTTAACCTTAGAAGTGTGATATTTGAGATTGAAAGTTTGTGGACAAGTATTTGACCAAACAAAACCGAGTCTGAATTCCCAAAGTTTGAGCCACGTGGCCAAGTATTTGACAAACCAGTCTAATTTTTCAAAGTTTGAGGTTGGACTATGGCAAGGATTTGACAAATCAAAGTCTAATTTTCCAACTTTAGAAGGCTAATGGCCAAGTAAGTACAACTAGAGTATAATTTAGTTCTGCCTAGGATCAAAGGTTGACATTATGAGCCATCCCATGCTCTAGAAGCCATGTGGCTTTCATTAGAGCACAATTGAGGTGCTAAATTCAAATTTTCAAGCTTTGTGGTGCTCAAAAATTTGATTTTCAAGCTCTAGAGGTTCAAAAACTCAAACTTCAAGCCCTATGGACTAGCCTTGGAGCTTTGTCTCACATGTTTGGTATATTGGATATTCGAAATCAAAATTAACAAAGTAAAATGAGCTTGAATGTTTCACAAATTGGATGTTAGAAACTTAGAATGAAGTAAAGAGCTCAAAGTTGAAGGAGGACCACACACTATAAAATAGTTGACTCCATTAAACAAGGTTTGACTTTATTTAAGACAAATAAAAAATGTCCAAATAGGAAAATATTAGACTTTGGAAATAATTCTAGAATTTAGTTATAGTTGGAAGAAATTAAACAAACTTGTCTTGTCTTTAAGGTTTGAACATTCAATTTTTAAACAAATTTGCAAGCATTTAGGAAATGCCACATTTAACTACTTCTGGACTTTAGCGGGAATTCTAGACTTTGTGAAGGTTTAGGGCATCGTAGGATATCCTGATCTTATGTAAACTGAGGCCGCAATGCCTTTCGATGGAGGCTTAAACTGCCTTAGGATGTGGAGTCATCGGGAGATTGTTGATGCAGTGGAATTGTATCCCTTTTGGATTTAAAGTGTAGGAACAAATTGATGCATTCGTATTTAGGGTTGGCTTTAAATATGCGACATTACAGATCGGGAGATGTCACGACATATTTCGCAGAGCATTACCCAAGAAGAAAGATGTGATGAGGCAAAACATTCATGCAGTTACGGACATTTGATAAGTTGTAATAACAGTGAAATACAGAAGGTGGATTCACCAATTCATAATCATCTTTTACTTTTTGGTGAAACGAATAGGGTGAACCCACTACTTGAAAACACAATACAAAACAGCCAAAGCAATGACTGTGCACAATCCAAGTGATAACGAGCGAAAAGGACTTTATAATCATTTGGATGCAACAAATACGTGCCATTCAAATCGAATGGGTGCCAATCAAATAAGTGCCACTAGTTCCATGTGAACCTATGCTTATTTCTGGGCCCATGACCAATCAAAGCGTGGTCCTATAACGTGCGCACATTGCCAATCTGAAGTATCTACATCATCCCTCACATGCAACGCCGGTTGAAGTAAATGCGGACGTGCCCAATTCAGAGGATCGAGAACAAGCATTACGACAGTGTCATTCAAGAGTACCCTGCGCGTCCGAGGATTACTTGAAAGAGTCCTCAGTAGTGCATGACGCCGCGGATACAGTTGGTTCTTGCGTGGATTGTCGGATCCAGAAAAGAAAAGGAACCTTGAAAGAATCTCCAGCGGTAGAATACGTCGAAGGAGAACAGCTAATGTCGAAGGTTGCACTGCCGCCCACAAGCCACAGTGAGTTTCTTCAATAAGATATCGCAGAAGATCGTGGAAGCCAGCCCGTATTTGTATATTCTGTAGATGATCCTCCACACCGCCCTTAACGCAGAGATCCCCAGTCAGTACAAGGAGCATCGCCTTCTGCAAAGACCAAGTACATCTCAGCATACAAAAATGATGTAAAGACAGAAGAAGACGTCGAATGATCGTGAGATATCACGATGAATATGCATTACTACAGAACCGCGTATCGAATAGAACTGGCGGATTAGAAAAGAGAACATCAAGTGAAAATCTCATTTGCAGATGAGCTTAGGAAAGTTAATATTACGTGTAGAATGTGACTGCAGTCCAAAAATGCAAGACTAGTGAGGCATGCAGATAAATGATTCTTTTAAACACAGAAAGTGGAATTAGGCATAAATAATATGAGATCTAAAAATTAATACAAAAGAAAAGAAGGATCTGCATTACATTGCAGCGAAAGAATTGCAAATTTCAGAGTATCCATTAAAGGCAAAGTCACACGACCATGAGATCTCCCGATCAAGCCATAGAGAGAAGATTACGTAAACAAATTCAACTCAAGACTTCAGCGTTTTTAGGGTGAAGTCTTGCTGACAATAGGAGGAACACGCCCAACAAATTGCATCAGCACAACTACAACTATCATCTCCTATTACATAAACCAAAATGGGGGACATTACAGGGACGAAAGACGCACAACTGTTTGTACTATCGGACATGTACATGGTGATCCATTAAATTCCTTGGACGGCAAGAGGGAAGATCGTGCGATCTCCTGATTGAACTAAGCAGCTGAACATTATGAGGCCCACACTAATAAAATCTACTGAAGATACCGCTTCCCAGCATTCCCCCATCTTCGCGAGACATGATGGGACCTTACCATCATCTTCAGACGTGATGGGGATTGCTGGAGTGTAGGTCCCCCACTCTGCTCCTTCACTTAGTCTTCATGTTTCTCTTTGCTCCATTCTCTTCATTTATCTCTTTACTTGCTTTAATTTCTTAATGCCATATGTCATGGCTTCAATCTTGCTTACCATTCTAAATGCAATGATCCATTAGTTGTTTCGAAGAAACAAAAATAAAATACTTCAGAGTTAAATACAATTTCATTATCCCCAGCAACATGATATGCGATTTAACAAAAAGAAGAAGAGAGACTGACGCTGTGCACAATGAGTACGACAACACATGTCAGTTAAAATTGCCCCTACAGTCCATCGTGAGATCTCACGACAGGAAATGAACTTGCATACTATACAAACACATCTTAGTATATTCACGCACGACGATAATTACGGAGGTCAAAATTATCCAATTGAAATCATAACTCTAACTCACAAATGGATTTCACATATAACCATACAATAATATTTACAATGTGCCTTACAAAATGAGTAAAATTTAAAATGACTCTTAAGAAATGGGAAAGTCAAGTATTTAAAAAATGCATTTACAAAATTCACAGTGAGTTCAAGAGTATTAAACAATAAGTAATGAAGTATGATAGAATGAGATCGTGATATCTCCGGATCCAGTCCCATGCAGAAGAATAACCACATCTAAATTACACCCTTCAATATGTCACACCCCGGTCTGGTCAACGGGATCTCCGGATTCTGACCATGAGGAAGCGGGTGGGCTCTAACATACGTTGGGACAGCTTTCTGTGACTTGAAAAGTTGGTTGAGATAAGGAAACAGCTTCCCCATTAAGTCATCATCTCTCATGTCACCATCCCAAGTTCTGGGGAAGATGGCGCTATGACAGTTGTTCTGGAGGTTCTTTAATGGGTCGTCATCGATGAGTAGAAGATTTTCCTGTGTCGGCAAATTCAGCTTACGGGCGAAGTGTGACAGATCCTTTAGAAAGTAAGGCCTATCCGGACGACGACGGTCTCTGTAAGATGAGAGTGTGCAGTCCTCCTGCGTGAGAACAGGCACATCCTTCGGCTTCACAACCGCCCTGGACAGCATCTGGTTCAAAGCGAATGTCGCATTCTGTTTAGTCATACTGCTCCAGAATGCGAGCTTAACAGTCCTATGCACCCAGTCCAAGAAGTGTGGGCAACTCGGTCGCACAGCATAGCGACGTCTATTACGATCATCGAAAGTCTTGTGAACTAGAACTCCATTCAGGTCAAAGATCACAAAAGACGGCCGCGGTTCTACCTTATTCAACGGCTTCCGCACCTCTTCACGAGAGACTTCGGTGACTCGACAACCTGCTGAAAATCCGACAAACAGCGCGTTAGAGTCCAGTTAAGAATCCGTTCTCAAGTATAAGCATTATAAAAATTGGTTAACTTCTTACCTGGAATCCGGAGTCGGATGTATTTTCGGGGAGGCCCTTCTTTGCTCTTGTCGACACCCTGAAATGCTTTCTTGCCCTCATCACCGTCCCGTTGCCGATTTCCTATCTCGTCCTGAACCATTGGCCCTTTCCCCCTCTCGTCACCGCGATTTTCCTCTTTCCCCCTATCGTTGCCAAAAATTGGCCCCTTCCCCTCTTCCATGTCGTCGTCGCTCTCTTGCTCTTCCTCATCGCCTTCCTCGTTGAATAGTTGATCCATTGGATCCCCTCCTTCCAGTCCTGCACGCGGCCCATTCTGAAATGCCCAGTTAAACAATGGTTTGTACAGGAATCGGTGCGCTCGCCTTACGGCTTGCGTATGCTGTTTCGTCTTTCGAAAAGGATCCTTAGGGTCAATGAAATCAAACGCAATTAAATCATTACTCGGAGATTCAGCAAGTGATTTGACCGCATCCACGACGCACAATTTCATTATGTCTGCGGCCTCATATGGTAAGGCCTCCAGCACTTCTTCGTTAATTCCCTCACCGTTTCCAGGAGCCACTTCACTTGACACCGCCAGTGCAACAGTGGAGGCGACAGAAGCAATATCCACAGTCACCTTCGGTCTGAATCTCGGACTCATGGGTACCAAGTCAACAAGGGTATCCTCCTGTTCGTCCACCGTTATTCCCGTGAGCAAGAGACCTCGCAAAGCGACCATTGTGATATCCCCCGATGTAGAAGTTCCTAACCCTACCAGATGTCCGTCAATATCCTCGCCAGCTGCCTAATCAACCTGCGCCATGACGACCTCCGTTTCCTGGATGATCAGGGGATTCCACGATGCCTGTGTGCTCGCCCCAGCCCCCTTATCACGGTTTCCAGAGCCTGGTGAAGGGGCATCTGTCGCGGGAACCTCCAACTCGAGTCTGCTGGCGTCAATCCCCGGGAGGTCTCCACCAAGAGTAAGATCTCGGCACCCTTTAGTTGATTGGCGGCCGGTGCTTTCATCTGAGTTTTCCAGACCCTTCACTATGTCCAACACAGTCCTTGTGTTCATCGTGGGATCCCCTGATGGACCTGGAATTCTTCTGACCTCCTTCTGATTCATCCCTTGGGTAGGTTCTGTCCCATTGGGCACATTCCTGATAACTCCATCGCCACTAGCTGTCTACGGCACCTCCTCGTCAGGAACGCCTAAATCGACAGTCTCCAGAGTTGACGGCGGGCAAGCACATGTCAGAAGTATGCCTGCCGCGTGCGATGCTTCGGGATTCACAATCCCAGTTGACATCTGCGGATCTTGTTCCGCCTCGGCGACGTCCCTGTTCGGATTCGCTTTGGGACTGACCACCTTCCGCGTCTGCACTACCTTGCCGTTGTCGCTTCGCAGCCTTCTTCCCAGCAATATTTCTTCCACAGCCAAGATACTTGGCCAGATTACTTCCAGTCTTCCTTCTGGATGTCCTCGGGTTCTCGAGCGGAGACCCTGTAACCTCATCGCCTGTTGAACTGTCGGACAGGAAATGCACTTGTCGTCCAGCTCCTTCCGGCTGAGGAGCTTTCTGTGGCTGCTTGGCTACATCTCCTAGCCGACTTGGTGCTGGCGGTTCAGAATAATGCTCCTGTTGCTCCACCATATTGCTTGGACCCGTTGGAGGCGACTGAACGTTGGGGTCAGTGACGTTTACGTCCTCCGACCGTCCTGCGGGAGTTCTTGAAGGCGCATCTTCCTCCTGCGTCGAATCCAAAAACAAATCACTTGGACATTTAGAATCCCAATCAAACACCAAAAATCACTAATGTGAGCTTCCCAAGATCAGGGGATCTCACGATGGTTCAGCAATTAACGCACACTAACCTCGTTGTGATCAACCGACCTTGTTCCTGTATGTTCATGGGATTCGTCGATGACCTCATTCACTATATTGTCCTCATGCTCGTCATGGGAATCTAGAGGATCGGATGGGTTGATTTTGTCATTATCAGCCTCCATGTCCGGTTGATCCTCGGCCTCGCCGGTGCTTCTGGAACTGGAGGAGCTGCCGCGGGTGCTTCCTTGTCGTCCCAAATTTGTTTGGCGAAGACCTCACTTGCCGTCACAGCTTCAGCGGAATGCACTACCTCCAGCACTTGAACACCTCCTAAATTCTGAAATACACCAATCAGTTGTTAGTGTGCCTGGAACTGGCAGGACCAAAACATTGCGTTGCTCGAAATGAAAGGAAGATTGTGGAGCCCAAGACCTTACCAGTCCCAGGTAGGTGAACTCGGAACCGCCGTTGACATTCACGAGGACAAGGTCGGTGTATGCAAGTCCTTTAAATATCTCCTCCGCCGTCTTGATCTTCAGGTACGGCACATGCGGTCGTCGCCAATACGGATGGACATCCTTCATGTCTTGCGATCTGTAAGTCTGCTTCAGATAAGTTAGTCCAGGGAAGTAGGCTTTGAAGGAGTCGTGCTTGGTTCCGTGAGGGATGTGCTCGAAGATGAAGACGAGAAAGACGTTGAACCCCTCCTCGGCCGGTGACATAGGGAAGAAGTCGTCCGGCCCAGCCATGTAAGTCACAACGTGCCAGTCCCACAACCTTGCTCTCATCTCCTCATCTCTATTCTCGAGATAGCTCGCAATAGTGTGGAATCCCTCGGCATCTATGATGAGGACGGCGCCAGCCTGCGGTGAGACAGTCTTGTCCTTAGGGTCGTAGAACTCCAGAGCATTGAAGAGTCTGTTTAGTTTTCCAAACTCTAGCATCTTCGTACGGAATCCATAGGATGCCTCCTCAAACATGAACCAGATGTAAAGGTGACGCTTCTTCTTTCCCCGCCATGCCTTGACGTCTGAGGCCGACAAAGTTTTGCTGATATCCCAGGTTCTCTCGTCCATCATTTTGCACAGATAGTGCTTCGAGAAATCCTGTACATGCGCCTGTGTCACTTCATCCTCCACAACGGACTTGAAGAACGACTCCCACATATTAATGACGAATTCGGGGAGGTCCTTTGGGTCGAACGTCTTGTTCAATCCCTTTGTCCTGCCTTCCAGCCACTTCTTCCCAGCAGGGACTTCCATGGCCTTGTTCACCCACAAATCTAATTCGTCACTTCCGATGTCCTTCTCGGTCGCGAATTTCTCCCAAGTGGATTCCGGATATGGTACATACTCCATCTTCCTCATGGGCAGCAGTTGATTTGTATAGTGTGTCAAGAGCTCGTTCTTCATGGCCCTCACCAGCCTCAATCTTGCACCAGCGGTATTGAAAGGGATGATTTTGAAATTCTGCCAACCACTCTTCTGACCTGTCATCCTCGAACTCTTTACACAGAGGACGTTGGCTTCCACTTGATCCGCAAGGTAGTTTATGTCCTCCGGTCGAAGTCCATAGAGCGTCTTGAAGTCGTTCTGCGTTAGGGGTTTTCGCTCCTGCTTCCCGCATACATCGACCAGGCCCGTTCCATCGGGAAGATATCCTTTCATGAATTTCTCCTCAATGTCGATCCACCTCTTTACTTCGGCGTCGTCCTCCAGGAAGAGCAGGGGTATTTGCAATTCCGAGTTATCAACAGTCTTCACACCCGCAAAGATTGTCACCAAGCACGGATGAAATGCCTGCACAACAGAGTCAAAGTGAGTACCCAATGATCAGGTTTACACCATGAATGGGATACGAAGTCGTGAGATCCCACGATCATCGATAGTTACAGTAAAACAAATCGGCATAGCGTCAGTTGTGTGGGATAGAATAGAAAACCATCAGAGGATATTACAATGACGGCATTGTGAAGGAAATGGAAGTAGAACACAAACATGGACATTGTGGGATCACACGATTGATATTCCGATAGTTGATCCGAAAAGTCAAGAACAGGAATCCACAATACAATTCCTAGAAATGAAGCCAGAAACCATATCACACAGACCTTATTTCTGTCCACAGAGGATTTGAGAATGCTTTGTCGGAGCAATGGTGGAACCCATAGTGATTTCATTACAATTTTGTCTGCTTATGTTTGTAAGTACAAGTCGATCATGGGATCCCACGATGACTGCTAAGTGTTCCATTGAGATGCAGAGTCAACATAAATATGAATTGGAATCTTACATTATACTCTTGCGTGTGAGTTCTCCCCATTATGGCGGGCTGCGGACTTCCCATACTGCGCCATTTTGTTCTTGCGTACAAGAGCTGCTTGGTGAAATTCATCTCCTTCTGTTCACTAGCGAGATTCTGGTTCAGTGCCCGCGAGAAGTGCAGTAGGTCTCCGTGGTTGACCTTGGGTGTCCAGACTGGAATGATGTAGAACGTAGACGCGAGCTTTTTGTCGGCCTCGGGAATTTCATTAGCATCAATCAGGTTCTTGAAGGCCTTGACAGTGTGTTGTCTCCCAATAATGAAGTATTGCATCTTCGGGTCTTCAAAGATTTCTGGTTTCGGTGGTGTCTTCTCGTAGTGCGTCACCATGCCATTTGGGCCGTATGGGCCAACTTTAAGTGGGAGGACTATAATCACTCTGCTCTCTGAGTCATACTCTGGCGTGATACGTGCCTTCCTCGTGACTCTGTCCAGCCGTTCAGGATCGATGGCCCTGTATACGAGCAGTGCTTTTGATGCCTCGTGCAGGCACTTCATGTTCACGCGGATCAGCTCCCCATTTTTGTCACGAAGGGCTTTTCTTCCCCATTTGTAGAAGCCACTGAAGGATTTCTCGTACAATGTCTTCATCGCCATCATTTGCTCCGGTCGCATCTTCTTGATCTCTGCTTCCCCTAGAGCGACAGCCTCGTGCAGCAAAAGCGGGGTCTCAACTTTCTTCCTCTTTCCGGCTGAACCCTGTCCGACATCATCGTCATCGCTTGGAGCTCCAACCACTGACTTCCTCTTCTTGGTCTTCTTGGCCGGTGACGGTTTGGGAGCATCCTCTTCGACTGCCTTGGAGGCAGCACTCGATTCAGCCAAATCTTCCTGAATGATATCCCATTGGTTCTTCATTTCTTGAGGCTTCCAAGAAGGCTTTGCGGGGTCCTTGCACATCAAATGCGCCTTGGCTGTCATGGTCTCACAGAGTCCCATGCTCATCGTCTCGTAGTCGAGGATGAAGCCGTAGGTAATGGACTCAGTGGATAGGGGTACCTTCTCTTCTATGACAAGAAGCACTGTTTTGTTGTCAAGTCCTTGCACTTCCACGACCTTGAGACCACCTGTTCCATGTCCCTTGCCGTTGTTCAGGATAGAGGGAAGAATCAAAGCTGATCCGTCATTGTCAACCTTCCAGACCAGGCCCCATTCCGTAATGCTTTGGTCGCATCGGAATATAGCTCCAGGTTTATGTGGACCCTTGTACTTGAAGTCGCGGATCCAGGAGTCGACAAAGTAACTAAGCTTCCTCGGTGAACAATCTTCCGGACTGTCATCGAATTGATGTTCTCTGCAGCATTGTAGACAGTGATGTTAGTGAGGGATATGGAAAATCAATAGTCTTGCAATGCTAATTCTCTCTATATGCTTGTACTACAAGCACGATCGTGGGATATCACGATTGTTGATTTTATGACATTTCCTTGAGACGTAAGACATCTGTGATTCATTCTAGTTAGCAGTCGTTATGACGCCTACTCTTTGTTTTGGGACAATATAGAACGGGATATCGCCTAACTAACTGGACGGTGGAGTGTAAGGCTATCACGAGAGCTTCTAGATCGTAGGATATCACGATGGCATAGACATCGTAGGAAATCACGATGACCTCTGAAGTATGTCGGTCATGCTTTCGGGATATTTCACGGCCGCCTTCTATTAATGATTTTCACAGGGTATTGTCTACATCGATCGTGAGATCCCACGATGAGTAATCTTTGAGGCCTATTCACCTGTTCGTCTGTGTTCGATGAGGCGGCACACAATGATGCATCGTGATGTCCCACGATGTCGGATTTTGTTCCTTCCTCATTTGCACTTGAGGTTTGGTTTGCATTTCCTTGGAGTCTCTACGACATTTCATCGGGGGATCCCACGATGTGGCGTGTTCTACTCCAGCGAGAACGGTCCTCGGGACATAATTAGGCTCTTCCATGAGCCTTAATCGTGGGATCCCACGATGGATAGTCCTCTAATATCTTGAAATTGTAACCTATCGTGATATCTCACGATGATTTTCAGTGCCAACTGACTAAGAAATGGCGCATCGTGGGATCCCACGATGCACGGGTTTAGGGGTTCAAAGCATGGTAATAAGGTGGGATACTTATTACCGTGTATTGTTCTACTGATTTGCACTACCGTAACTCTCGACAGGGTTTGTAACAAAGAGTAAAGAGAGTGCAGAGTATCCTAAATCACAGGACAACAACAACAGCCTTCACCCTAGTTTTAATTGCACTGTTCTAAAGCTTCGCATTCCATGCACGAAAAGGAAATGAGGGTTGCATTTAGAAACTTACGGGGCGTTCCAATCTACTTGACCTCCTGTACGCAGAGCTGAAGTCCCTGCCATCGTACCGACAGCTTGCCCGAGTCCGGAATGCAATACAACTGTACAAAAATCGACGGATGCCAAAAAAAAGTCATACGATCCAATCAGTACAACAAAATGTGAAGACTAGTTTCGACAGCAAAACAATATTTTCCAGATGCATTGGACTATCTTACTGCCATAATTCAAGCCTGATCACATTGATTTCAGCACAAAACTAGAAATTGCAACCTTCAACGACGACACATTCAGGCCAATTGAAACCGAAAAGTCACGATACTAGGAAATTAATGCAGAACATGCCTAGTATCGATTTCAAAACAAGCAATGCCATGACTGTCTTACTACATGCATCATTCGAGAACTGAGAACATTCAAAATAATAATGTAAATGGGGGATTTCAGTCGAGAAGGGATGCGAACTGGAAAGTGGAAAGGATAATTAGGAGCTCGAGTATAATTATGAAGACTGTCTAACGCCGCGCACTTGAATCGGTAGTTCTCTCCCTCTAGAAATGAAGCCAGTCTGCGCAAATGGAAATAAAAAACTCAAACAATGAACGTCGGCGGAAGAATGTGCAGGAAACTCACCTCTGGAGTCAAGTTCGCGCACACATTCGCCACAACAAATCCGGTGCGCAGCTCACGAAACGTCTCCTTCGGCAAATGCTTGGCCGCCAACTTCCACCACCTTGCGCGCCCGTCTCCACCAGCAAATGCTGGGTCGCCAAAACGAGGAATCTCACGCGCTCGTCTCCACCAGCGACAGCTCCCACCCACAGACTGGAAACGGAATTCGATCGCCTCCCTCCCCTCCGTAAATGACGACGCCCCACGCGCAACCGCCTTCAACGCTCCGCCCACAACTCCTGGACACTCGCGGTGTCAAACACAATCAAACTCGCCCCGTCAAGCACAATCGAAATCACGGCGTCAAACACTCATGAATCGGTCAAGTTCGCGCACACTCCGCAGCGGAACACAAGCTCTGCATGGAATACGAAAGAAAACTCTCCAGCTGCACACGACATCGAGTGAAGGGGGAGAGCACTCGATATCGTGTGCACTAGGGAAGGGAAACCCAGCTCCCCCTGTCGACGTGGCGCTGTCAGGGGAGAGACGGCGGAGGAAATCACTATCAGCCCTCCTAATCATTACTAAGAAATCTACGGTTTCGGGTCACTCATGACCCTAAACGAAGTCATAAGTGAATATTAACTTACCATAAGTGAAAATGAAGTTATCATCATTGAAAATGGGATACCACAAGTGAAAATGAAGTTACCATGAACTTACCATAAATGAGAATTAAGTTACTCTCTTTTCCATTTATACTCATAGTCATAGTTACTTGCATGTCTTGAACTCCTCTATTAGTAAGTTATAGGCTTCAAATATGAAAGTCTAAATGCCCCAAAAATTAAACAAACTCTCAAATGAAAAAATAAAGTGTTTTCTTATAGAAATCGTACTAAAAATATAAGAGTATAAGAGGGTTTAGCGATGTTAGATCCATGAAAACATGAAGTCCAAAGTCCTTATTCCCATCATAGAACCTTTCAAATAAACATTTTTTATGCCCCAAAATTGAAATTTTTGTTTTTAAGCACTGCAAGTTGACCATGTTTTAATACTATAACTCCGCGAGCGACTATGAGAACGGAGTGCAAATTATTAGATAACTGAAACTGCAAGATGCTTTCATTATATTGGAAGACAAAAAAATTTGAGACAGTCACCTTCCTCAATATATTTATTGCTGCTAATTAGAAATATGAGTAGCAAAGCGTGAAGACCCCAATTTCATGATCAAATTCATTTTTCTGGCTACCGGATTTAGGTCCTGCATTTTCTGGGTATATTGTGGCCTAACTTCAGTTGCATCCTAAATCAATGATAAATTTCCGGTGGCTTCCAATTCTGAGGCTTTAGCAAAGTAAAGCGCTTGCATTCAAATTGGATTGGCAGAGGGACAGCGGAGGATTTTCACTGAAACACCAAATTGGAAGGCAATATTGAACTTCTAAAAATCTGACTCAAATTAGACAAAAACACTGTCTTCAAATTGTATAGATAATTAACTTAAGTTTTTAAGTAAAAGGTAGAAGTTGTAATACTCCGCTCATGAAGTTAAGATTCATGAGCAGAAATAATCCATGCACCTTTTCCCAAAATGGATCACGTAACTAAAAAATGGGACTCAAAACGACGACACATTCAAATGGGAGTTTTCCATTGAAATGAGAGGTTATTTAAAAAAAACTCAACGAAAAGTATTATATCAATTCAGCTAAAATTGAAAGGTTTTCTTGTCAATTTAAGTCGATTCGAGTTAAATTGATAGAAAACCTTTCAGATTTGACCTAATATTGAAAGGTCTTATGTCAATTTAAAGTCGATTCGAGTTAAATTGATAGAAAACCTTTCAGATTTGACCTAATATTGAAAGGTTTTATATCAATTTAACTCGATTCGAGTTAAACGGATAGAAAATCTTTCAAGATTTGACCTAATATTGAAAGGATTTATGTCAATTTACATCAAACCTCTCATTTTAAATGCGAGTTGTTGAGTTGTTGATTTAAGTTGAGATCAACATGATTATTTTGGGAGGTCCTCAATCTCCCAAACTAATGAATATAATGTTACTCCCGGCGTCTTGCGGTTCAAAGAAACCTCATTCCATAAGTCCTATTCAAAATAATACACGTTGGGATGAAAAAAAAAAAATGTAGATTGAAGTTGTAAATACTCTGCTCATGAAGTTAAGATTCATGAGTGGAAACAATCCATGCAACTTTTTCCCAAAATGGACCACGTAACTAAGAAATGGGACTTCCGTCCTGCAGTTCAAAGAAACCTCATTCCATAAGTCCTATTCAAAATAGTACACGTTGGGATGAAAAAAAAAATGTAGAAGTTGTAAAATAATACTCCGCTCATGAAGTTAAGATTCATGAGCGGAAACAATCCATGCAACTTTTCCCCAAAATGGACCATGTAACCTAGAAGAACGATGTAGTCCATGGTTGTCATACTATACGGACGTCCGGTTCGCCCGTCCGTCCGTCCGGGACGTCCGGTTCGCCCGTCCGTCCGTCCGGGACGTCCGTTAGAGGTCTCACCCGCCCGATACAGTCAACACAAAGTTGACTTTATGAAACCAAAAAAGTAGGCCACGTGGACGCCACGGGGATGCCACGTGGATTTAGGAACATGCAGGGCGGGGACTCCAGAGTCAGGGCGGGGACTCTATTGAGTGGGGGCAGGGACTCCATCCAGTAGAGGCGGGGACTCTAGATAGTGGGGGCGGGGACTCCAGTGAGTGGGGGGCGGGGACTCCAGTGAGAGGGGGCGGGGACTCCAGAGAGTGGGGCGGGGACTCCAAAGAGTGGGGCGGGGACTCCTGCGTGGGGGCGGGGACTCCAGCGACTGGGGCGGGAACGTGAGGAGGATGGGGCGTGGACGGCACGTGTCGGGGCGGGTACTTGAGGAGCGGGGAAACTATATAAAGCGAGTCCCCGCCCTCATTTCTTTGCCAAGTCCGCGCCCTACGCCTCACACACTAGTTCGTCCCCACGGCCTATGTGAGTGAGTTTGGTGGGTGGTGGGCTTGGCCCTCATATGTGACCCGGTTTTTTTCAAATTTTCGGGGCTTTTGTGCTTGCAGAGGCCCATTGAACAATTTCTTTTCGTTATGGCGGGGAAAGGGAGTGCATCGGCGGAGAAACGTCCTATGTCTGTAGATTTAGATGATGTCGGTGAGATGGTAATTCCATCCACGGACAACTTGATGGCCTCAGGTTCATCGAACCCTTCTTCATCAAGCCAAAAGAAACGCAAGAAAGCACTCAATCCCCATATGCCTCCACATGAATTCATAGTTGAAGGGAGAGCAATAGTTGTGATGTTCTACACTCGTCGCAGTACGACTATGTTGACCAGGGAGTATGTGGCGCTCAACAAAGAAGGGTACCACAAACTCACGAGGGACCTGCGAACGGAGCTGGAGTCAAAGTTTGAAGCATCTGAGAAATTCAACAATTTCTCCGATTATTGGTTGCACCAAGACTGGCTAGATAAACAGGTGGTTGCCTTCACAACCAATATAGTGTCAAATTGGTGTTACCACATGGGGAAGAAAGAAGATGGTAGCGATTGGGACACACAAAATAAAGAGGTGGTTGCAAAGTTGAAAATCATTCAAAACTTTGCTCAACAATTTTCTTCATTACGTAAGAAAAAGCAAGCACCTTGGAAAGCGACAATTGAAGACACCATAACAGCTCATTGTGTTAGTGGAACATTCAAGTGGCTTGAAAGTTCAGTAAAAGTCATCTCCATGCCGGAAAAGAGTGCCGTTGGTTCATTTGGGACCGTGAGGAAGGTGATGCTTACAAAACTTCAGAGCATTCCTAGTTGGATATTTTTTGCTGGGAAGAGCTTGAAAACCACGAATGAAAAGGAGAAGCGCCAAGGAATCATCAATGAGGCAGGCGGGTGTCCAGTGAGACATCCTGGCATCATTCGAATTGCGTACCTCCACCCTAAAACGATGGAAGGCTACACGTTATGGTAGAATGGAGGCTCTCTAATTTCTTTCTTATCCAAATACAATTCGAAAGTAAGCGAAACATTGGATGTCGATGAGATTAAGCATGAACAAGGTACAGGGTTGACAAAAGAGGAGCTTACATGGGTTGCAACTTACCGACGGAACCGAGTGAACTTGGCACTCTCTTTGCTTGTCATTGTGGGGAAATGCCACGATGCGCAGTACATGCACAACTACATCACTCCATCCAATATTTTGCTCCATTTTGATGATTATAAAGAGCACACGGTGTATATAGGGATATGTGATTGGGGACTTTCTAGCCGAGCTGTAGAGAAGGAGCTGTCAAGGTATGGCTTTCCCAACAAGGACATCCTAGTGAAGGAGAAGAGAATACGAAGGTTTGCAACCCCTGAATTGTTTTATATATACGGAGAGCAAGGTTCGGCAAATTCAATTGAGGCCATGCAAAAAATGCATTTGTATTCCATGGCAGCTGATGCATATGCGGCCGGATGGATAGCAGCACAAATTTGGAAGGAAGAGTGGGACTCCAAATACTTTACAACGAAGAATCCAGAGCAGTATCAGAACCTCAGGATGAAATTGGAAAGCCTCGTAAAAGAGGATGTGAGTGAAAGGGCGTCAGTGCCAGATGTTCTCGACACATTGAAGAAGGCCCCCCACTGTTGGACTATGCCAGAATGTTGTTATCGTATATAGTATTTAGTTTTTTTACTTTTTGTAGCTTAGCATATAGTTCAGGCATAGAAGGTAAATCATCCTCATAGAGGACCATGTGTATGTACTTCGCAATTGCCGAACACCTCAAATATATATGAAGTCGGATGCATTGTACATTCAAAATCTCATGTGAATATATTAACCTGCTATGTCATTGTTCTTTCTCATTGCATGTTTATGAGTTCTATGAATTGATGATAAAACTTTTATAAAAATAGTGAATGCAATAGTTTGGTATAAAAATACATACACTTTATCTTTTCACTATGTCTATGTTTTACAGTTTTAGAAGTTAATGAAGCCCCCCCAAAATAAAATAAATGATCCAACAAAAAAAAGAATAACATTGAAGTACATTGGGATAATTTTAATCATGAACACAAAAAAAGGTTCAAAAAAATTAAAAATTATAAAAAGAAAAAAAGAAAAGGAAAGAGAATGATGGAACCCAAAAATAAGATTAATGGCTTTGAGTTGAGGTGGAAGAACTTTAGTAAATTAGAAAAAAATAAAGTAGGGAAAGGAAAGATTGAACGAATAAAGCTAAACTATGAATTCGAATAAAATAGTCTTCTCACTTAATGAACGAAAACAAAATAGAAAATGGAATGTTTGAACAAAAAAAAAAAAATAACTATGAGTTGGGATGGGAGAGTTTTAGGAATGAAGCGAACAAAAAAAGATAATCATCCAAGCCAAAAGGAATGGCATAGAGTTGGCATGGGAACTCCTTTGTTCATTAATGAAAAAAAAAATAGGAAAGGAAATCATGGAACAAATCCGAAATGGCTTGGGGTTGGTATGGAATAATTTTGTGAGAGACATAGACCCACAAAAAATAGTGTGTCAAAGTGATTTCAACTAACACCTCAAAAAATTTACCATTTAGTTCGGATAGATTTGCGTTACCACAAAAAGTAAATGGAATTTCCTTTAGATGAAAGAGCTTGGCTAATAAAAGCAAAAAATGAAATTAATAGGAATGATCATTCAAAAATAAATGGCCTCGAGTTGGGATGGAACAATTTTGCTAATAGCGGGAAAAAAAAATCATTCCACCTTACACAAGTGGCATTGAATTCAAATAATTTTTTTTGGTAATGATGCCCACAAAATAGGGAAGAGAATGAAAACACCAGAAAAATTATGGCAATCACTTGAAATGGAAGTGTGCTTTAAAAATCAATGTCTAAAAGGGGAGATGGAGTGACCAAAGCTTTAGAAAAGCATACCAATTTATTTTAGGATTTTTAGCGGGGGAAATTATTTTTACGGACTTAAATAATCTAACATTAAAAGAAATATGAATGGTGGAGTGCTTTCTTATATGGAAATGATTTGGGTGTCACTATAAAATAATGTAACATCCAAAAAATCTATAGAATAGTAGAGTGATTTGGACATGGAAGTGGTTTGGGGGTTACAAACTTATTATGAAGCAATTTAACACCCAAAAAAAATATGGAATGGTGGATTGATTAGGATATGGAAATTATTGGGGTGTTAGAGTGATATGATCTAACATTAAATCTCAATATGGACTGCTAGAGTCACTTAGAACATGGAGTAATGTAGAAGGCTCAAAAATCACTCATCTAAGGGCTGGTTCGCATTTCTACAGTATTTCTTTACATGGGAATACTTTTAAGCTCATCTTTGAAACCAAGAAAAATTGATGAGGAATGTAGCCCAATCGGTTTCATATTTTTTTAAACATTATTGAATTAATTATAAATTTTCAAAGGAGATGTGTCCTAGGTCCCTATTTATATTCTTACGTCCTTCATATTGCAATTCTAAAGAAAAATGGGGATAGCAAAGACAATGATTGGCTCTTGTGATAAAGAATGTTTTTTTCCTTCCTTCCTTTTTGTCTTTTGAGGTCAATTTGAAAACTGCATCATGTCCATTCTACAACCACTTATAGGGGCAGTTCTTAATGCCAAAACTCTTTTCAAGCCTTCTACCTTAGGAAATGGAAATATGTCTAAGCACATTAACTTCGTATATTTAAATCATGTCCGTGCCCACTCTCTGGAGTCCCCGCCCCACTCTCTGAAGTCCCCGCCCCACTCTCTGGAGTCCCCGCCCCACTCTCTGGAGTCCCAGTCCCACTGTCTGGAGTCCCCACCCCACTGTCTGGAGTCCCCGCCCCCTCTTGGTGGAGTCCCCGCCCCCACTCGGAGGAGTCCCCGCCTCCACTCGGAGGAGTCCCCGCCCCAACTCGATAGAGTCCCCGCCCCAACTCAATAGAGTCCCCGCCCTGGCGTCCCGCAGCTGCAACTATATAAGGCCGTCCCCGCCTCAACTCAATAGAGTCCCCGCCCTGGCGTCCCGCAGCTGCAACTATATAAGGCCGTCCCCGCCTCATTTGTCCCCGCCCTGCATACTCTCAGCCTTCCATCTCTTCATTGAGCTGGTTGTGAGCGTTGTGCGGGGTCTACTTGATTGCCACGTGGAGGATTTCGCTTTTTTCTACAAAAATGGATACACCACCAAGAATGACCAAGGAAGAACGAGATAGGACCCGACCACGAGCCGGAAACAAACATCGTAAGCGACTACATGTTCTACGAAACCCTGACAAGCTTGCATTCAGGGGGTGGGAGGGCGTGCTTGAACCATGGACATATGATGACTGCGCCAATTACATTGAGTGGTGCCACATAGACAAGTTGTTCCCGGAAGAGCGACACAACTGTCACAGACGCTTCCACAAGGCAAATTTAAAATACTGCCTGGACGAAGAGTTTACAAACCGATGCATTGAGGTGTACCAAGTGTTGTATGCTCTCTCAAACGTCATACGGAATGAAGTGCAACTTTTCCTTGCACGAGGGGTCTATGCGGAGCTGAAGTTGAACAAGAGAGTGGATTGATCAACTTTGAAGCAAATGGGAGAAAATGTCAATATTCCTACTCCAGCAAATGGATTCATTCCAAGGGGGGTAAAAAGATACCCGGAAGGTGGTCTAGGAAAAACAAATACGCAGGTTCAAGCACCACGAAGATATGACACTGAAGACTCATCTACGGACGACGACTCAGATGGATCTCGTGTACCAGTTGTAGTCAGCCATAGAACTCAACTACTACGAGCTAAAAAGAGGAGGGCTTCGCGTCAAACTGCTGAGGTTTTACACGAAAATGTTGTGGAGGAACAGGTGCCACCTATTGACGAACCAGTGGTAGGAATTGTGGATGTTACAGCTGCTACAAACCGAATCCAGGGTTTGTTGATTGAAGTGAATGAGAAGAATGAGGAATTGCATTCTTTGTATAATGATGTTAACAAAATGAGAGAAGACATGCAAGAGAAGGACAACATTATCAATCAACAACAACGTGAGATGGAGGTACTTCGGCACGCTCTTGAGGCAGCAACATTGGCCAATCGTGGTCAAGATCCACGAGGGGAAGCACAAGGGCCTTCAAATAATTCTCAAATTCCATTGGAACCTACAGAAGTTGGTGCAACAATGGATACTCATGATGATTCTTTGTCCTTTGGAGAATTACCCGCAAATGTAGGTGCAGCAGGGCCAATGGACCAAAGCATCCAACTGACGGACGCGCTTGCAATGAATTTGACATTGAAAAATCAATTGCATGCATTGATGGAGCAGTATTACCAATGGAAGCTGGCATGTGTCTTCAGTGTTGACAGGACTAGGCAAATGGTGGAGGAATTCAAAAAAATTGACCACAATTACGGCGTACACAATCAAGAGAGGGTTTTTGGTTTGACATCGTAGGCCCTGGTGGATGATCATTTCAACATGGATGAAATGGCAACCATTGACATTGCTGGTGGACAAACAACCATCGACTGGTCCAAACATGATTGGGATTTCAAGAATGAAGTTGGCTCTGCCGTGGACCATGAAGGCAATCCATTACTACTGTGGCCAAACCCTTCAACCTTCGTACACGATGGAACTACATGTCCCATTTGCCTTAATCCATTTGGCCCGGAAGGTGGAATGCACTTAGGCACGTGTGAACATTTGTACCACCCATTCTGCCTAATTAGCTTGATGATTGTCCGCCGACGTTGTTCACTATGCAAGGCTCCTTTCCATAAGCGCTTGTATGAGTTGTTTGGATTAGTTCCCTACATGCCACCGCATTGGGAATTCAATGCTGAAAATGCCCCTGATCATTCTCAGAAGTGGGGAACAGACTTGGTGTGGAGTTGGAAATTGAACATCCATTCGTTGGGCAAACAACAACTTTGTACCGAATGGGGTTGGGAAAAAGATCCGGCTCAAATTGTGGAGGTGTGCCACCACTTGGTTCCATTGAAAGACAACTTTAGCCAAGGACGATGGAATTTCTTCTTCCAGTGCTTCAATGGGCATTGGAATGAGGCACAAGAATACTTCCAATTTGGACCTCATCCTCTTGGATGGTTGTGGGGCGTTGATGGAGTTCGCATTACTGACGACAAGGGGATGCGGAGGGGGGAAGACATTGACATGCCAGACCCTGCTGAACTTGCACAACTATCGGAGTTAGAGTGGCGAGAAACCTTTCGAAATGATGGGATGGACTTCTTGTTGGAACAACATAGCCTGGAAACTCTCCAATGTCTTCAAAGCCTCAAGCAATCACAAATATTGAAGGCTCTTTTAGAGGAAGACGGACCAGCGAGGAGAACTCGATCCGCAGTTCGTAGACTTCGTTTGGGAACAGATGAAGACCTTCCAATTCGCGCCGGGACACATGACAATGAGGCTGGACCAAGTGGCAGTGCAAGTAGTCCAATGAACATGGACTAAGTATAGTTTTGAGTATAGTTTTGAGTGTTTTAGCTAGTGAGCTTAGGTTTTCTTAGAAGACTTATTTTCCTAGCACTATAATATTATATAGGCTTATATACTTTCCTACTTTGTATTACACTATGCATATGAAATATATTTGATTTTGTTTTGAATGATTTTGCCCAAAGTGACTTCATTTATTTTTTGCACGTACTCATTTGAAATTTGAATGGACTTGTGGACTTCATACATATTAAAATTATTTATACCATGAAATGAAATGTCATTGAATTGGAGTACAATTCATTCCCAATTTCCACTCAATGAATAGAAGTAGGGAAGGTTGGACGGACCACGAAGGCACGAAGTGGCCCGAACTTGAAATTAGGGGAAAAAACGCTTTTCAAATGTCATTAATGCCTTGATGGAAATATATATATGCAAAGGAATGATGGAACTCCCCCCCAAAAGGGATTGAAATAGGTAAAAATTCACTTGCAAAATAGGCAAAGGAATGATAGAGAAAAGCAAAAAATAGGGAAGTAATTACCTACTTAAAAATGAATGGCATTTAGTTGGGATAGAATAACGTGACAAATGAAGCCCAAAAAAATTAGAATGGGTTTAGAGAATACAAAATTTAAATGGCCTTTGATTGAGAATTTTAGATGGAGCAATTTTGCTAATGAAGCACAAAAAAAGTAGGAAGGTAAACTGAATGCCAAAAATTGGCATTGAGTTGGAGAAAAATTAGGAAGAGAATAATAATGCCATTTAGTTTTTATATAACTTGGGATGTAACAATTTTGCTAATCAATCTAAAAAAAATTGGAAAAGAAATGAATCCAAAAAATTAGGAAAGGGAAAGAATCCCCCCCAAAAAGGAAAGGGAATGAATCCCAAGAAACATTTGATAAGGGAATGAATCCCAAAGAAATAGGAAAGGGAATGATATACAAAAAATAAAGGGCATTGGCCATTGGGATGGCATGGGATAATGTTGCAAATGAAGTTCAAATAAAATTAGGAAGTAAATGATATACCCAAAAAAAAGGCATCTATTTGGGATACAATAATCTTGCAAATCACTAACAAAAAATAAGAAGGGCTTAGGTAATACAAAAATTAAATTATTTAAATGGCCTTTGGGCTCATGATGGAATGGAGCCATTTTGGCATTTTGCTAATGAATTTTACAAAGATTAGGAAGGGAAAGAAATGTAAGTGCATTTTAAATGTTGCTAATAAAAACAAACAAATGTGAAAGAAATATGAAACAAATATTGTTTGACATTACCTCTTATGTCATATGAAAAATGGGAAGTGAATGGATAGACTTCAATTTCGTACCATAAAGAAAAAAATTTAGGGAATCCCTTAGGATGGAATAATTGTGCTAATAAATAAAACAAATAGGAAAGGAAATAAGCAAAAAAGAAATGCTTACCGTTGGATTAAACAATTTTAGGAATTAATGAAGAAAAAAAATAGGAAAGGAAGTGAGTTGGATGAATAAATATTGGCATGGAGTTCACATAAAAGAGTTCTATGAATTAATGAAGAAAAAAATGGTGTCTTTGAGTTGGGGACTTGGGGTGGGAGAACTTCAAGAAATAAGCGAAAACAAAATAGAGATGGAAATGATTCAACAAAAAAAGATGAATTGAAAATTGGGATGGAAGATTGTTAGGAACAAAATAGAAAAAGGAATGATTCAACTAAACCAAAAAAATTAAATATAATTTGGGATGGGAGAGTCTTACGAATGAAGCATCTACAGAAAAAGAAGACAAAATGATCCAACCCAAAAAGAATGCCATACAATTGACAAGTTGGGATGGGAGACCTGTGCTAATTCCTGGAAAAAAATAGGAAAGGGAATGATGCCCCCCCAAAAAGGACAGTGACTTAGAATGGAAGACTTTTAGGAATGAAGCCCGAAAAATTAGGAAAGGAAATGATGGAATTAAAAATTGCAGTTGCATATTGAAGGCCTAGAATTTTAAATAACTCCCCTACTATTTCTTTCATTTCAAATACAATGCAGTTTTATCCTTTTATCTAGTACACTACATTTCAAAAATATTGATTAAACATTTACTAAATATTTCCTCAAAGTGTCCTAAACATTTCCTAAATCAAAGAATTTACATTGTTTTTTACAACCTAAATGATATGTTTGTTCAAAGTAGTTTGAAGTGTTAGAAGAAGTAAAGAAAAACATTTCTCACCACAACAAAGGAGACATCCTCTTCCATGGATTTTCTTCCAAATCTTAGGCCATGGACCTCTTTATTCGGCATCTTGCTTTCATTGTCTTGTCAGAATCCAAAATAAGTTGTTGAGGCTAAATTAATGCTTCCCACTCTCCAAGGAAAAGGGCGGTTCAAGGATGTCGCATTTCAAAGTCTTGCTTCCTGTGCTGGACGAGTTAGTCCCCGCCCTGGAGTCCCCACCTTGCCTTCGAGTCCCCGCCCTGGAGTCCCCACCTTGCCTTCGAGTCCCCGCCCTGGAGTCCCCACCTTGCCTTCGAGTCCCCGCCCTGGAGTCCCCGCCCTGACTTAGAGTCCGCGCCCTGACTTAGAGTCCGCGCCCTGACTTAGAGTCCGCGCCCTGACTTTGAGTCCATTCCATGGAGTCTGAGATTGAGCTGCGCTCTCTCAAGTTCCTCCATTTGTGTGAATTGTCTGCCCCGGAGTCCGCGCCCGGTGTCTGCGCCCTAGCACAATCCATTGAGCAAAAACATTGGGGAGTGAAAGCCATTTTCTTTACCCACAAATTTGGGGGCGTGACGACATTTAATGTTCCCCTTTTTCCATGAAAAGGAGGGACACAATCTTCCCAGACCATTAAGGATGGCGAAGGTCAACGTACTTTTTGATGCATCCCCGTGAGCACACCTGCATTTTTGTACTGGAGTCGCGCCCTGGAGTCCGCGCGTTCGAGTCCCCGCCCTGGAGTCCCCACCCTGTCTTCGAGTCCCCGCCCTGGAGTCCCCGCCCTGTCTTCGAGTCCCCGCCCTGGAGTCCCCGCCCTGCCTTCAAGTCCCCGCCCTGGAGTCCGCGCCCTGCCTTCAAGTCCCCGCCCTGCCTTCGAGTCCCTGCCCTAGAGTCCCCGCCCTGACTTAGAGTCCCCGCCCTGACTTCAAGTCCGCGCCCTATACTTTGGTGACGAAGACGTCCGCGCCCCCTAAACCGCTAAGTATATAAAGGAAAGGAAGACCCAGCATTCCCCACATTTGTCACCTGGCCTCTATTTCTTGGACTTCAATTCATTTTGAGCTCCTTGTGAGTCTACTTGGGTGGCAGATGGCCCTAGTTTGCTGCTGAGGTGATGTCAAAATCAGTTCAAGCAGTGGAGTAGCGCTAACTGCTGTTACTGATACTGTGTTTGGTATATCTTGGATCCTTTTAACTTCAATATAAAGGAGGAGGAAGACGGAAGAAAATATCCTTGGATCGTTGAACGCAATGGCAAGTCAAAGGAAGCAGACCAAGGAATGGGAGCCGTGGCTTCAGTTTACGGAGAATGGGGTTAAAGTGACTTGTGTTTTCTGTGCTGGGACCTTCAGTTACAAACGTGAGCGTGCTTTTGCACACTTTGGATATGGCTCCAAATCGGAGAGGTCAATTTGTCGAAGTATGCCTCGTCCAGTGCGACATAGATTTGCCAATTGTGCAGGATTTGTCCCGCTACGAATCGATGTCGGGGACATGTATGAAGGAGAACCTATTCAAAGTGCGCCATCTAGAGCAACTCCTCTTGCAAGTTCAAGTGAAGCCACTGAAAATGAGGTGACGGGTGGGATCAATGGTGGAAGAGCGGAAGAAGGGGCAAACGTTTCAGAAGGAATTGATATTCTACAAACGTCAAATAGTCTTGCTGGATCCAATTCTACGAGATCTGGATCATTACGTCAACAACGCATGGCGGACGCATTCAACATTGCAAAGAGGAAGGAGTTGGATGAGAAGTGGGTAAGTTTTTTTTATGAAGCGAATGTGCCATTTAATGTGGCAAGGCATCCAGCCTTCATTGAAGCGGTGAGGGCAACCTCAGTGGCGAAGTTTGAATACAGTCCACCTTCTTACCATCAATTTAGGACTAATTTGATTGAACCGAGGAGGTTGCAAATTGAGAAGCAGATTCAAGAGAAGGTTGGATTTGCTGTCAAGCACTACGGGGTGTCAATATGCACCGATGGTTGGGATGATGTCAATCGGAGACCCCTCATGAATGTGATGATGTCATGCCCCACAGGTGATGTATTTTTGGGGTCAATTGATACTACCTCGCAAAAGAAAACCATGCGCTACATATCGGACCAAATGAACGTGTACATTGAGAAGGTGGGTCCCAAATATGTAACACAAGTGTGTACAGATAATGCAGCAAACATGCTTGGCGCATTGAAGGACATCACTAACACATACCCGCATATTTTTGCGCAAGGCTGCATGGCACATGCACTAGATCTCATGTTGGAAGACTGGGCCAAAGTCCAAGAATTTTCCGATTTAATAGCCAGGGCAAAAAGATTGTGCCAATACATTCGAAACCATCATGCGACCATGTCGGTTTTCCGCGAGTTGAGTCCGAATCTGCAACTCGTAGTGCCTAGCGAAACCCGCTTCGCTTGTAATTTCCTCATGTTGCAACGATTGGTGAAACTCAGAGGAGTCTTGGAGCGGTTGAATAACCACCCACGTGTTCTAAATTTCTTTGATACCCTAAGGAATGAACAAAATGGACCGCAAGCAGCTACCGCTTCACGTAATGTCAAAAGAACCATTGAAGATGTGGCTTTCTGGCAACGGTGTGTGAATTACGTGTACATGACTAAAGACGTATTGAAGGCTTTGCGTGTGTTTGATGGACGAGAACCAGCCATGGGTCGGGCGTGGCTCGTGATGCACAATTTGCGAGGGCATGTGTTTTCTTTAAGAGAACCACCTTTCAGCTTACGTGATGACATAGCAGTCATTTTGGAAGAATCTTTCAGTGCAAGATGGCACATGGTTTTTGAAGATACACACTACGCAGCGGCCCTTTTGAATCCATACCTCTTGGATAACGTGGCGCTCAGGGAAGATCGAACTACCCTACGTGCATTGTACAAAGTCATCCGCAACATGATGGGGAACCTGGGTGTCAATTTTGATGATGTGATGGCGGAATTAACAGAATTCGAGGAGGGTATTGGACCCTACAGTCCAGCTGAGACACCCAACATCCGTGCGACACAAATGCTTCTCCACCAATGGTGGCACAGGGTTGGAGATCGGGCTCTTTCGAAAATTGCCATGCGTGTTTTATCCCTCACGTGTTCCGCCAGCTCCTGTGAAAGGAATTGGAGTATGTATTCCTTTGTTCACAATAAGATCCGAAATCGATTGGCCCCTGAAAAGGCAGAGTCCCTGGTATATATTTATACCAATAGCCGTGTACTTCGCCAACGACCAGGAGCCGATCTAGTTCGTTGGTATGATGCGAATATGTACTCAGAGGATTCTGATCCAGATGCCCTTGGACCGATCCCGGTGAATGAACGCAATCGGGAATTTGACGCACTGCAATCAGAGGAAGAAGAAGAGGTTGATGGGGAAGCCAACCGAGGAGCTCAAGAGTATCCGGCAAACCCAGATCTTTGGAGGCAAGGAGCCGATCACCTCGAAGAAGCGCGGAACTACTATGGAGATGCTGATGATGGAGAGGAGGAACTCCTTCGTGGTCGTAGGGGACCACCACCACTAAATCCTCGTCGTAGTCTTTCACCTCCACTTCCTCAAAATGAAGGGGTTGTAGAAGTCCCAGCTTTGTCGTCTTCTTTGGAGACCGACAATCCAAATGACGATAACGTTGATGATGGTATTTCCCACAACAACAATGACGATGATGACAACCTCCCTCCAAGAAATGGCGGCGGAAATGGCGGTGGAAATGGAAATGGTGGTGGAAATGGAAATGGTGGTGGACATGAAAATGGCGAGAGAAACAGGGGGAGGAATGCAAATCCAAATCATGGAGGATCTTCTCACAATCGAGATGGCAATACACGCCCTACGGGAGTGGAACTAGCAACTCATAACATTAGAGCTCTAGAAAGACAGTATGATAGAAACGTTAGAAATGCAAGAGTGCCACGCCCTTTTGCAAGAAATCAACCGGCTGGTAACATGAGAAGGCCTTTTGATCCAGAGCATGTGGACCATGATGATGTTTTTGCTTTTGTAGAACCACCCGAAGACATTGCCCCTGTACCGGCTCCAGTTGCGGGCCATCCTGCTATTTCTGAACATGGTACACAAGTGCCACATTCCCTAGATCCATCTTCAAAAACAATTTCTAATGCCATCCAAAGACCTTCTCAAGA